>VXAA01000198.1:810935-920698 GCA_013399115.1 Anseranas semipalmata
GGCGGGGGCGCAGCCGGCACGGCTTGTGGAGACTGCGCAGGCGCAGATCGCTCTGCCCACCCTGAGGGGCGGCCCGCTCCGCCCCTCTCCGTCTCCAGCCAATGAGCGCCAGGCTGCTGTTGCCAGGGTCCGGCGTCACGGCTCGCGCGGGCAGAGGGCGGCCGGCGGGCGTTGAGGGTAGCGGCTCTGAGGGGCCGCGTGGGGTCTGCGCTTCCCGCCCGGCGCGCGCGCCTGGTGACGAGCTCTCCTCAGAGCGGAGCCTGCCGCGCTGAGGTGCTGCGCGGTGCCGCCTCAGCCCGCTCGTCTCGATGCGGAGGGGGCTTCGGACGATCTCGCTACGACCGCGAAATCTTTTCTCGCTGAGGCGATAAGCCCGTACCTTTGCGTTTAAGCTAAATTTAAATATAAATGCGTTTTTCCTTTTCTGGGCTTACTTTATGAGTTAGCGTTCTTGTTTTACACAAACATTGCTAACGTTTTAGCTTCTGGCTGTTTCTGTGGAGTTTGTGTGTGGCGTTTATAATGACCTTTAGGTATTTAAGACTCTAGGCTCCTGAACAATATAAAGTGAACATATATAGTAAACAAAGTAATATACTTGTTTTCACATAAGTGCTGTTTATAGTGAAACTTTGAAATGTATCTCTTAGTAAAGTTAGTGCTCCTACTTTTATATTGATAGTTATTTGGTATTCCATTTAGTCTTTTCTGTATAATTTAAATAGTTTCAGTTGTTTTCTCTTTTAACACAATGCTACTATTTTTTTTTTCCTCAGGATATGGACTTTGTCTGTCCCAATTTGTTTTTCAATATGAAGGGAAATGGAAGCATGGGGAAAAACACAGTATGGATGGGGAAAAAATCCCACTTAAATAACAGTAAAGTGAAATTCTTAATTCATTTCTCTGACTTTGTGAAAGAGTTTCTGTATGAATGGAACTGTGCGCTGTAGCTAAGACACTTGATTGAAGATGAGGTACCTCAGCAACTGAAGCAAGGAGAGGGAGTCGCTGAGGGCTTTTATCATGGTAAGGAATGTGTGTGGTACTTCATGGCAAAGATGTATCCCTCTTTAAGAACTGAATTCCAGTCAGCTGTGCTCGTGTCATCACCTTGTAGGAGGAAACTTCTTATTTTTTAGGAACTTCAGTAAATTCCATTCTCTTTTCATGCCCTCTCAGATCCACTAGAGTGATCCCTCATTGTGTATTAATGTTTAATTGATTTCCATAATTGGAAATTAATATTTTCAAGATATTTTCTCCCCCGTGAAAAAACACACGATTCTGTGTGTATACTTCTATGAAGTATAGCTGAATGTCTCCTTTTCTTTTCAGAAGGAAGCTTATAGAATAGGGCCATGTTCTTTAATTTCATTAGGCATTTTACTGATATTGCAGGTGAAAGAACGGCATGAGAAAAGACTCCTTAGGAAAATTAGTTCCCAGTTGCTTACCAATTACACTAAAAATAAAAAATCTCCAAACTACGGAAAACAAATTCAACTTTAAGCGTATGCAAAATTAAGATCTTTCTGGACTTTGCTGACACTTTCCTCAGTGTTAGGAATTGCGTGGACTTTAATTCTGCAATGTTTCTGAAAAAATGGACAGGTGGCAACACGTACAGATCTTGTTTCTCTCATTTCTCATGAATGCTCCAGCATCTTAGTTCAGGAAAAGGATACAAATTGTGCTTGGAGTGCCCAGCACAAGGGATTAAGCTTAATGAGAAACTTAATGTGCAGTAGTATTTATGGCTTGATAGCATAGATGTCCTTCTAAATAAAGAAAAACCTTTTCTCCCAGGAGAGCGTAGTAAGAATGAAAGCACCCTTTTATTTCCTTTCTCATATGTAAGTTCTGTGTTTAATCTGTGTGGTCATACAAAGTTATCCTTTTCCCCTTTTCATTGCACATCCTTTTCAGGGTAGCTAAGTAATAGTAAAAGTCTTTCCTTCAGAAGAAATGTGTTCTAAATATCTCAGTGGGTTCTAAGCTCTCCAAAAAAAGTTGAGGCCTAAGGTTTTAAATGTCTGGGAGCAGCAGCAGTGATGCTGTTTCACAAGGGAGGATGATACAGAAGTTGAGGATGGGCAGAGCTGTTCTTAGCTGCCTGAGGCACAGTCCTTTAACAGGCTGGGTTTTCATCGAGTCTTAACACAGCAAGGCAGTGAATCAGGTCCAGAGACCACCCAGAGAATCCTATCAGGAACAGCTTAAGATAAAGCCAGAGACAAAACTAGAAACAAGTGGAAGACAGGCCCAAGATCTATCCATGACGCAAGGCTAGAGACAGGACCGAACAGAGATAAATCTACAACATGGTTCAGGCAAGGACCAAGGGCCAGGGCCTGACCTCGAAGGGAGCTCCTGGGCGGGGGTGTGGGTGGAGGCCTCAGGTGAGTCTTGTCAGAGGGATTGGGGCCTGTTGGGTGCACTCAGGGCCCTGACTTTTGGAGCATAAATGCAGTAAGCTTGCAACAATCCTTTTATTTTCCTCATTCTTAAAAAAGTGTCATTTATAGTCTTTAAACCTTTTGTTGTGCTACAAGAACAGGAAGGCAAACATAGCACCCCTTGCTTATATATTTTTAAACAATATTGTAAATGAACATCATCTGTAAAACTAGCATGGCTGTAGAGCTTACATAGTGCTGTGAAAGTCAGATCCTTGATTTCAAGAGTTTTAAAAACTGTGACTCTGTTCTGATCTATGAGAGCCAATAGGGAAAAGTTTGATTTCATGGATTGAGGGTTTCTGCCTTCATCTACTTTGTAAATCTCTTCATTTGGGGGTCAGTGTTTAGATGCTAACTAAGATAGTGAGTCTTAGTCCAAAGTATGTGAAGGTACTAACAATATGGTATAGATTTAATAATATAAAGGAGAAGAATATGAGGCAGTTCTAACACTTGAGTCAAAAACAGCGGTAGACATTTGTATGTGAAAAGGGGTTGGAAATTGTAATTGTACAATATACTGTAATATTTTCTAGGCCATGACAAGCTGTTCTTCAAAGATGGAAGTGACTAAGAGGGCAAATTTGTCAGTGGAGAAATTACAGGGAATGGATTTCAATACAGGACACCAACAGGTGAGCCTATTTCCTTATAAACATTATGTATCTTTTTTTAATATGTCTCTATCCCCGTAAATTCTAATATGTATCAAAAGCTGTCAAGCTGATTTAGCCATTGCTGGTCTTTCACGACACATTGAGTCATGTTTTTTGGGTTTTCTTGCTGGCTTCTCGAATTAGGCTGAGTTCATTTACCTCAGAAAGTTAATCAAATGTATTAATGGTAGAAACAAAAAACATGTATCATCAATTTTTAAGTATCAGTCCTTCAGAGATGTACACATATGCAGACTTGTGCTCATATGAAGTGCTCCACAAGATCAGGCTAAAGCTGTTAAAGGATTTAAAGAACTTAAACTATCTGTTGTGGAGGGATATCTCGTGTATGACTTGGTAACAGACAGTTTCAATGAATTCATCTCTCTTCTAGCATCCTGAGCAGAAAGCAGTTCTTTGACTCAAAGCTCTGTCTCATCAAGTTGCACCAAAAAGAATTTCCTGTTTCTGTTTATTCATCTACAGGTAAGTTGGTGATTTCTCCACCTGCCTAATCACTCTGGTCAACAACCTGTAGGGCTGACATAAAATAAAGGGCGACCATGTGGGATACATTGTATAATATAAATAACTTGGGTAAATAATTGGAAGAAAAATAGTTACCTGACATTCTAAGATCACATATACATTAGGAAGTTCACAGTACAGTACTTCCAGTGCTAAGCATTTGATTTTTCAGGCTTTAATGCAAAGATTTGAATGAGTACGTGCCATCAAAGAACTGTTAAGTACTTTAATTTCACCTTATTACCTAGTCACTTTATTTTGTATATTCCTTAACCATAAAAGAAGATAGCACAAGTCTTTTCTTAACAGATCATTGTCAGTTTTGAAGACCAGAGGATTATAATTCATTAGCTTGAAAATACAGACTGAATAAGCATGTTTAGTCTTCATGAGACAGCATTAATAATAATAAAAAAGTCGTTGATAATTACTTTTAGAGTGTTTTCTATTCATGGTCTGTAAGTAAAATACCACTTAATAATGAACCTTAAGTATAAAAAAAAAAGTGTGAAATAAACAATAGGATAAGATGTGGTTTAGACTATTTTACAGCAATTCCCTGAGGTGACCTGAGGGCTGGGATTTAAGGACCAAATGAGGTCATAGCATGTAGGTATGAAGTACTGTATGACAAGTCAAACATAGGATTCTGCCATTGCAATCAGTGTCTGATGATTTAGAAAAATAAATTCCAAGTTTTATTACTGAAATTCTGAGAAACTAAATGATCAAATCTGTACTTCTCTTGAGAAATGCTTTTTTTTAAACATTACCATTTATAGTTTCACTGATAAGTGTTTGCAGAGAAATATTTTGAAGTAATAGCATTTAATACTTCAGTAGTAACATCAGGATTTGAAAATAGTCGTTTTTTAATTATTGTATAATTTCTTATTTGGAATAGTAGGCACTTCATAAACTATTCTTTGATTCGTTTATAGAGTAGTTCAGAA
Organism: Anseranas semipalmata; assembly: GCA_013399115.1. NCBI lineage: Eukaryota > Metazoa > Chordata > Aves > Anseriformes > Anseranatidae > Anseranas > Anseranas semipalmata. The sequence goes on from VXAA01000198.1 coordinate 815,535, forward strand.
ACCCAGTACTGATTTAATTGTCTGAGTCTGTTCCTCTCTTTTTTTTTTTTTTTTTTTTTCCTGACATTGGTCCTCATTCACTTTCATTGTTGAAAAGAAGGGGTCTTCCTAGGTTTAGCTGAAATTCGGATTAGTATCTTTCCAGGGTTGCTAAAAGTTATGGGGAAAGCTATTCACTATGACTTTATTATGTGTCTAGCCAATTGACGCTTTTTTTCCTATGGACACGTAATCACAACCAAAAATCTACTAAATACCGTTTATGTAGTTAAAATCGAGCATAAAGTAGTTGTGCATCTTGCACTTCTGTCTGTTATTGGCATATACATAACTAAAAAGCCAACAGCTCTACTTAAGGATGGTCTTTCTTGCACCTGTCAGCAACCCTCAATTTTCTGCTAAATATACAATAAAAGTTTGTAGTTAAATCTGTTGATCTAAACTTAATTATAAAGATTTTAAAACTCTATTCAATATATTATTCCATGTGTGCATGAAAGTTTGGGATTAAAATCAATAGGACAAGATAATAAATACTTCTTAGATAAAGATACAGATGGCATAAAAATATGCATGAATGCTGTTGTGCATTTGATTTTTGTTATAACCTGTAAACTCTTAAACAAAAATGGTGTTACAGCAGGTTCTCACTTCCTGAGACATTGAAGAAAGGATATTTTATGTATGTATATTTGTGTGCATGTGTGCACACGCAGTTATGTACCACTGGGTGTCTCTCTAGCATCTGTTTTGAGACTGAATTAGTAAATTCTTCAGGCTTACACTTGTTTAGAAACTGGTCTGTCTCCACTGTTTTAAGCATATAGTACTAGGTTTAACTTTACACTGAATACGTAGTTAAGTGACAAGATAATTTGGGGGAAAAAAATCCTTGATAGTATTGACAAAAGTATCTTATTGATTTATTTAGCATTTATATTATTCAGAAAGCAAGCTTAAAGGAAGCCACTTGACACAAGTATTCACTCAATATGAACTGCTTTCAAACAATTTAATTAACCATAAAACATTTTTGTCTAAGAAGTATTTATAATAGGTTAGTGCTCTTTTTTTTAACCTGTTAACCATACAAGTGTGAAAGAGCTAACCAGCCTTGTGGAAAGGTTCTAGAAGACATGCTTGTCACCTAGACCTTACACATGAACGGTGTAGCCAAGTGTTTCTGCCAATTTGATCTCCTTCAGCGTGCTGATTCTAGAGCAATTCCCCTAAGTGGTGATAGTGCAAGTGTTATGCTCCTTTCTCTTTTTGCACAGAACGCTAGGATCTTAGCTGTCTTCTATGGTACTGTCATTCTCTGACAGCATTTACAGTATGCCTGATCACTACTTTCATTTTAGATAAGAATACTAACAATAATATACTTGAGAATAGTAATCATGAACTTAACAGATAGAAAGTTGTCAATACTGCTTGTTTTCTCAGTTAGCAGCCACTTTTGATAGAGTAGAAGCACCTAGCAGGATCTACCACCTGTTTTAATGATCTATTAATGAAAAAATGACAAAAACTGTGATTGTTTAGCCACTGGGTTTGCATACACAGTATTTATCAAGTTTATACCAGTACATTCATGACAGGTAGATATGGTACTAGGTCAGTGTTCCTTGAATTCTAACAAAAATCAAGGCACAGTTCCAACAAAATATGAGTCTTCAAAATATGGAAGTAAATGGGAAATATGTGAAAACTAATTAGAGGAGTTACGCATGGGCGGCACAGGAGATGCAGACCCAGTCATAACCTAAACGGTAAGACTTGGTTCAGTGGCCATAAAAGGGCAAATTACCAAGAGAGACTCAAACTGAGGAAATCTGGGAAATTCACAGCCTCACAAACTTTTGCAGATGAGATTTCAAAGTTTGTTTTGTATTGCCAGATGTCTCTGTGAATATCAGACTTCGCTGCTAATCAGTTATCGTATCCGTGCCTTGTACAAATAGTTCCATATTTGTAAACTGTGTATAACTGTAGGAATTTTGGGGAAAAAAAAATACTTAACTGAAATAGTACTTTGGACATACTGAAGTAATTTCTTGGAACAAAAAGAACATGGACAAATGTTTCAAGCTCTAGGATATTTTAGTATTATTTCTGCTGTGGTATAGAATATATTTAGCAATGGCATGCGTGTTGAATGTGTCCATTTTTCGTCTCCAGTTTTACATAAAAAATAATAAAAAAAAATATTAGTTCAATCTTTTGCAAGTGATAAATCATTAAAAAGCGGATACTCTCAGTTAATAGCATATTATTGAGATTTGTGTTGATTAAATGTCCATTAAACAAACAATAGTTATAACTATATTAACAGAGCCCAATAATAACAAGAACTTGGATTTATTCACTGCTTAACCATTGAACTAATTTCAGGTTGAAGGAAAATGTTACGAGATGCAAGGTAGAAACTGTAACTAGATACTAGGAAACCTGTAACAAAGCCCATGGAAGCTGCTGACTTGGTCTTTCTGGTTTTAGTGTGTTTATATGTATACATACATAAACATACAAAATAAAAGAAAACAATGAAATGTTAATGAAGTTTGCAGAGGTTAATGAAGTAAAAAAAAAAAAAAAAAAAAAACTCATTTTCCTCAAAAGTGTTTTCTTTCTGTGATTTCTCATTTCTGGCTGCTGCATAAGTCCCAGTAAGCAGATGCTGTGTTCCATTCTGTCCCTGTTGCTGCTTCTTTGTGTGTTTTGGCTGTGTTTAGTTTGTCTTCTTTCCCAGAGGAAGGCCTGCTGTTTGATACACCTGTTAACAACACTAAACAGGTGGCTAGCCTTATGGGCTTTTTCACCTGCAGGCTTTTGGTTTTTTTCTGCCCTAGAATCCATTTGAGTTTTGTTACCTGTTTGGAAGAGTCATAGTTACAGTTATTTTGTGAATTATTTAAATGATTGGCATTTAAATTGATCAGAATTCTACTTTATACTAGCAGATAATATGTAATTTGAAGGTAAAATAAATCTTCATACCCAAGTCTTGATTATAATTACAGTATAACATGATATAAAAATATAAAGTTATTGCTGATGTAAAGACCATGAATAAGTCTCCCAATTAGTAAATGATGTGTTCTGCTTTAATTGTTTGTGGACAGGATGACTGACTACTGCATCCCTCATAGCTCTATTAATTTTTAGAAGTTACTGTGTCTCAGTAGTGGCCTGGAAGTGTGCTCAACATGCTCCTGAATGCATAGTCTGTACACTTGGTTTTGAGTGATCTTTAGCCGATGCGTAGTTCCGACGCTTGGTAATAAGATGTGACAAGACAATAGGAGGATGTAATTAGATGTAACTATTCATGTAAGAATAAAGACTAGGGATGCAAAAAAAAACATAAAAACCTGCGAACACCTCACAATCTTACCCACAATCTTATTCCTGTAGTTTACCTAGATTTTGCTGTAATATACAGTCTAAACTAATATCAACTAAGACTGTACCCTATAATATTTTTATAAAGCTGACCACGGTTCAGCCATTACTTGAACCTGTTAATTTTAATGTGATATTTATGATAGGGGCCATACAAATAAGATTGGTAAATGGTTGAAGCCTGATAATGAAAATGATTGATAAAAGCCCAAATTAGATCATACAGAAATCATATACTATTAGAGGTGGGCAAGTTGAGTATTGGAAGCAGGCAATTTGAGTTTGAAATAAAGTTAATCATAATAAAATGTGTAATAGCCACTAACTGAGAAATGGAGGCCACACCAATTAACTGGAAATTGCTTCCTGAAATAAAAAATGGTAAGTATCCATTTACAAAACCTTTTTCTTTATTCATAAGCAGATGTCTTTGAACAACTTGCCCTGCCATACAATCTTGGGTGTAACTAACATTATTGATGTTTTTAATTCATGAAAAATGGTGAAATTTGTATCTGTCAAAGCTAGTTAGTATAACTAATATTTGAAAATCTCTTAGAGACTACAAGTGAAGCTACATGTGAATTTCTAACCTTAATTTACTGTTTAGCTATTCTTTTAGAACTAGTTGTTTCAAAGTTGTAACCAATGATAAAGAAATTCCTAACATCTCCTTTTTTAACACAAAATGAGTCATGCTAACCTGTTTAAGAAGGCTGTTACAGAAATGAATTAATGATATGACCTTGTGAAACTATCGCTGTTGATATACTACATGTTCTTATTTATTACCCATAACATTTAAATGTGGTTTAAATAAATTCCATATAAACACACTTACTTTTGAGTCTAGAAACAATCCACAATTATATTATGCATTTACTGGATTAAATGGCTTACTACTGAGCCTTAGGACAGGAGGATTTCTTTGTTTGATACCTAACTGATAATAAACAACTTTGCCTTCATCATTTAATATTCTTCAAGAACTTCTTTGTCTGTTTTGGTCTTATTCAGTGGATTGTAGTGTATTTGTCTAGTACATTGTATGTCTTTGAATCAGACAACATAGGGCCTTACTAAAATTCAAAGGTTTTTGTTTTGTTTAAAGCAGAATTTCCTGTTGTAGATGTTTTTGTTTTTTTTAAACAATAAAACCCACAGCATAATACAGCCCATCACTGGAACCTTTTTCTTTTTCTCTCTTTCCTGCTCTCCTCTGTTTGTGTACTAACTGGTAGCTCTTTTTCTGGAGGCCTCTATGTCACTCTGGTTGTTCACGCCTTTGTTTCTCTGCATAAATGTGTGATGTATAGATAGAGCTTATGTGGACGTCAGCATTTCCAAACCTTGCATGTGTTGCATTGCTAAGCAACTTTTAGCAACACTTATCTCTCATCCTTATGCCATCTGGAAAAAAAGGATTAGACAAGGAAATGTGCCAGAGAGAGACAAAGGCAAATCTAAGTAAGAGCTGGCTTAATTACTTAAGAGAATGAGTGACATTAATAGTAGGCAATCATCAGAATTGATTGAAAGTGAGCACAATGCCTTTACAGGTAGGGATAAAGAACTGTTGAGAAAGGTAGCATGTTTTATTCCTCTGATGCCTTTTCCTTCCCCAGAGAAAGCAGTACACAGCTGACTCCTATTGCATGTTTATGTACAGTGATGCAGGATGAAAGCCCATATGATTTTAGTATCTAAATTAGATACAATTCCAGTTACAGTGAGGTTTTTGAGTCCTTTTTCCAGTTACGTACATTCAGGAGGGTAACTAGCTGACTGCTGTTTGGAAGGCCTCTTCCACTAGACAGAGAAGATTGTGAAAATGCCAATGGAGCTTGAAACTTCAGTAAGTCAGGGTTACCAACGGTACTGCTGTTGTTAGGATAACTGCTGAAGATAGCCTCACATGGTTTAAATAGTGGTGGAAAGAATAGACCAAAGCAAATAGTATCAGAAGCATATTTCCAAAGAACTGCTTTATCCATGCTTTTATCTTCTAGCTTAAATCTGTAAATGCTAAGGGTGTAAACAAAGTGTTGGAATTTTAGCCACTAACTGGAATTTAAACTGGGTTCACACAAATTTTGGAATTATAGCAGCACTTTATTTTGTACATCTGCTGTTATCACACAAGAAGCCAGAAATCCAACTTAATAGAAGGTGCTTTTCAGATTTTAAATATTCTTGTTCTATAATTCTTTATATTCTTTGACATTGAAAGAATTGTTGTCTGATAGCTAAACAGTTTTAGTACTAAATAGAGAAGTGACATTTATTACCGAGTTGTTTTACTTCCTATACCTGGACCTTTGACTGTCCTTTAACCATTTTCTGATGGGACCACTAACTGCTATTAGTTAACCTTAATGAAATTATGGCTGTGAATTAATCATCTCAAGATTGCACAATAGTGGGTAGGAAGGGATCCACTGGAAAAACAACATGTTCATCATGATATCGTACTAATTTGCATGGTTACATGTGCAAGTTTAAGGTTGCTAGAAACCTTAATTTGGTCATACCTTAGCTTTTTTGGTACTTGGCTTTGCAGCCTTAGGAATCTTTAAACTTATATTTTATGTAAAGGCTGCATCTTGGGTCAAATGCAGACCAGATTTAAATCACTGAAGCTTTTTGGAATTATTTGGTACGCTTTTTCACTTTTCACAATCTTTAAAAGCAAAATAATGCATGATTCTGCATGTGACAAAGCAGTTATTCATTCTTGCCTTGTAATATATGAACTGAAGGACCTCGCATAATAGTATCCCACAGTAACAAACCTTGGGCAACAAATGTTTAATTCTCCCCCCTGTCCCTTTTAGAGGAGTGCCACATAATCCTTGTTAGTTGTGTGGTCTCCAATTCAACTTTTCACAAAAATGTTGGAAGGGTATTTATAAAGAGCCTTGAGGACCACCCACTTTGCTATTGAAAATCTGCTGAAATAATCCCTTCTTTATAATGTAGTTGTGTTGTAGTCAAATTTTAAAATCCGTGTGTATTTCTGTTTAAAGGGGCAGTGGAGAAATGACGTATTCAATGGATAGGGCACTATAATTCATTGTTCCAGTGACATCTGTGATAGACTGTGGATCAATGGCTACCCTGCTGGTAAGTACATTCATTATGCTCTCTAGTTATTAACAAGACTTTGACATAATGCTTTGGTTGTCCTTCTTTTGATTCATATGATCTGACTATAGTGTTTAGTGTCCTCTGAGTATTCCTGCTAGAATGCGTAGTTCTTTGGTGCAAGGGGAGTAGATGTTTGAGTGAGACCTTTGCTGAAGGGAAGGAGCTGTTCATTCAAATTAGATGCAGAACTACAGTGAGGTATCAAATGTTTTTGTAATGGGTTTTTATTGTTGTGATGAGGGACCATTTTTTTAATAATGTGGAATTTTCATTTTAAAGTGAACGTATTTTGGAATTTATACATGGTATGCACGTGTACAAGAGTAATCCCAGTTAGTATTTCCAATAACAATTTAAACTAAAGAATTGCTCAGCAGGTTATAGTTTGTTAAGCACAGAGCAGAAATGAATCTTACCATAAAGCAAAGGTATGGACTCGATGGCTTACTAGAGGGCCTTTCCAATCCAGTTGACTTCTGCAGGAGGGAACTGTGCACAGAAGACAGACACAGAAGTAGGTACAACTTCAGTGCAGTTGAAGATGCTCAGACATGAACGTGTCACATCAAAGGATATGATCTGAAAAACTTGAAATACAGCATATATGTATGTCCCCCCAGTGTCAAGCAGCAAAATGTATGGAGGGCAACTCTGAAGAATAGAACTGTGCAGTGGCCTATATATAAAATGTGTGTCAAAATCTTTACGTGCAGGATAGCACTCTAAAAATGAAGTATTTAGCAGAGGGAAAAAAAAAGGATTAATCTCATTTATTTTAATCTTTAATATTAGATATACTTGTAATGCTAAATTTGTATTTTCAAAACATGGAATGAAAATGTTTACTTCTAGAAACATTTCCTATGAAGGAGTAAATTTCTGTAGGTTTCTTAAGTCTCACAGTAAAGTACTTCTGCAATCCAGTCAAAGTTGGTAGTAATCAAAATTCATAGCTATGTTCAAACCCTATAAAATGTTGTGATGGTCTGTTTCATGATTAGTTAGCAGATGTTAACTTTAACAGGCCTTTTTTTCTGGCACTGTAAGCTGAACAATAAGGAATTGAATAGGTCTTGAAGAAATCTCTACACAATCATGGAAGTATTCTCTTCAGATTACTATAAGGATCCATTTGAAGAGAGAAAAATTGTTCCACTCCTGTTCATTGGGTAGTTAAAAGACTTAATTTTCCCTTTTCTCAGCAATGCAATCATTTACATTCTCTATTAAGAAAGCATGATATTCCTGTTTATCTTTAAAACTTAATTGTTTTTTAACCTTTTTAAAGTGCATTTATGTGGAAGTCAAGGTTACTCGCAGTACTTCAGATTAAAATAAATGTCTAGATAAGTATTCCAAGCAGAACGATAGTTTGGCTTTTCAAAAACAAAAAGGGAAAGATTACTTACAATGCAGTATCTGTAAAAGTAAAAAAAAAAAAAAAGTCTTTCTTGACAATTTGAGTAGAAGAGTGAAGAAACTTCCCTCATTAAAAGGAATGAATGTATATCTTCTTTCCATCCTCCCGGGAAGACAAGTCGGCTTTCATGTCATGATTGTCCAAGCCAAATACAGGTGGTAATGTCTTACAAAGACAGTACAAACAATCGTCTTCACAAGGATTGGATATTCTGGGTATCCTGGGCAGCAATTCACCTGTACATGTTTGCTAGCTTTCTGTTGGGATTTTTCTACAAATTTATCTACTAAAACTTCTGGTGATTTTTATCTATATAAGCAAACTGTTTAGTTGTTGAGCTGCATTTATATCACTTTACCTTGAACATGTGATTGCTTTCAATCTCACAGGACTTATGTCAGGAGAGTGTCAAGATAATTATTTTCTTTATTTTCTCTTGTTCCATGAAACAACGAGAGAATAAACTTTACAGAGGGGGGATGCAAAAACTTACTGTTCTGAGTCCATTGTTAAACATGCAACATAAAGACGTAATGCTAAGCAAAAAAAAAAATACTCTGTGGACTTTCCTTCTGAGTAATATTGTAAATGAAGTTATGTTTGATGCTGTATTGGGTTTACATGACAAGATTTTGATAACAGAGGGGCTCTGCAGTTGTGGCTTCTGTGAGAAGACACCAGGCCCAGTCTTGGTCACAGCCTGTGCCAGCCAGCTCCGCAACAGCCCCACAGCTAGCCAAAGCTGTGCCTGTCAGCAAAACTGCTGGCAGCTCTGTGAAAACACTGAAATACAAAATGCTGCACAGCAGTGTGGTGGGGGGAACAAGCCTGTGATCACCAAGGTGAGAGAAGACAGAGGAGGTTCTCCAGTGCCAAAAGCAGTTATTTCCCCTGCAGCCCATGTGAATTTTGGAAAAAACAAACATGGAGCAGATGTTTCCATGCAGCCCATGGAGAGGACCACAGTGGAAGAGGTATTCCCTGTATCCCCTAGGGAAGACCGTGGTGGAACAGATAACCACACTGCAGCCCATGGAGTACCCCACACTGGAGCAGGCGGTTATTTCCTGAGGGAGCTGCAGCCTGTGGAGAGCCCATGCGGGAGCAGGTTCTCCTGACAGGAACTGTTTCTTGTGGAGGACCCACACTGGAGCAGGGAGACAGTGTGGGAAGGAGGGAGCAGCAGAGGGGGGCTGTTATGGGCCTTCCATACCCCCCATTCCTCATTTCTCTGTGGTGGGAAGTAGGGGAGTTGGGAATGAGGAAGGGAAGTTGAATCTGAAGGGGGAGTGATGTTTTAATTTATCTTTGTTTCTCGTTGTCCAACCCTATTTTAATTGACAAATTCGTTTAATTTTTCCTGAGTTGAGGCTGTTTTGCCCATGGTAGTAACTGGTAAATGATCTCCCTGTCTTATCTCGACCCACAAGCTCTTTTCTTTCAACTGTCCTGTTGAGGAAAGGGAGTGAGAGAGGAACTGGGTGAAGGTCTGCAGCCAGTCATAGTCAACCCACTACAAATGCTATGAAAGATGTAACAAATAAAGTTAGAATGGATCGTTCCCTTCCATTGATTCTGATTGGGTTGAGATTTGTTCACTGGAGTTGTAATTTTTAACATTCTTCTTAATTTTAATCTAAGTCATTGTCATCAGCCGTTTACTCTCCTGTATTTAATGCTGTTAGCCAAAATAGAGTTCTCTAAGTGTGTGTTTATTCTGACTTTAAAACTGCCCAAACTTGTAACAGGTTATAACACACTGACAGTAAAAGATTTAATATATAACTGTGACATACTAACTAGTTTTGTTTTTCTTCTGATTAGCTGAGAGTAGTTGTGGATTGGACATCTAGGCTGGCATCAGAAACCACCAAATCCAATCAGCTTCTGCTAACAACTTCTTTGAGTTAACTGAAGAAACCGAGAGGAAGACAGTTAACTCCTTTGTGTATGTAGTGTGGGGAAGAATCAATTTCTTTACGTATTTCCCTTGATTATATTGTGGATGTAGTAATCTAAAATTGGGTAGTCGGTATGCCAGCTTCATAAATTACAGTAAATATTTGCAAGTGTTATACCCTAAAATACAAAGTTCCTTTTCATATACTGAGGTGTTTTTGTGATTTTCAGTTATACTTTTTACAATGTAATATTCAACCTTTAAGGAATGCAAGTTTTTAATCCTCCCCCTGCTCTCCACTGTTATCAGGACAATAGCTGATGTTAGGATTGTAAATACTCAATTATATGAAGTACTGTACTAGATGAAAGAATCTACAGTACAGTATTTCTTTGAAGCTGTGAAACTTGATTCTTTGTTTATTAGAGAAGTCGCTGCTTTAAGTTTGTACAGCACTTCAACAGAATTTGGAAAATGCAAGGAGTAGCCTAAATAAATCATGTATCCCCAGTCCGGCAAAATCTAATAGACGTATGTTGTTGGAGAGGTAGCTCTCAATATCGTGGTTAATGTATATTTTCTGCTATATACCAAGCTGTAAATTTAATATACTGAATGCCTAATGGCTGTCATGGTGAGTTTCATATTATATTTGGACTTAAGGTTTTAAAGCCTATCAGCACAAACAAATAAAAACATCAAAACTATTTTCTTTCACAGTAGATTTGAGTATAAGCTATCTTTTGCAAGATGCTGCTTCTGGAAACTGGGAACTGAAATCTTCTGTTGTTAGCAGTTCTGGATTTGCACTGGCTGATTTACCAATCCCTAAGGGAAACAGAGCCAGAATCTGGATCTGACACCCTCTATGGAGCAGGGAATGCCTTAAGCAGCCAACATGGTAAGTAAAGATAATGGATTAGTTGACAACTCAACATTTTAGATAACTGAAAAATGAAAAAGTATCTTTGCATAGTATTAAAATAACTTGCCTTTGTAATACAAACAGGTAGTTCTTAAGTGATTTTTTTTTTTTTAGCACAGAGTGCTGAATTTCTAATAATAAATAGAAACAAATTCATGAAAACTTATTCGACTTTGTAACGGAAAACTACCCCTCCTTGGGTTTCTTTTCAGTTATTTTTAATCAGGCAAAACATACTGCTGTGCAGTAAGGTCGAGAGAGTTCAAGCAGTAATTCCTACAGTCTCAGTTCATTTACCAAGAATTAAATGGGGCCTAAAACTGGAAATGCACTGGAGTCAAGATTTTTTTTTTACCCTTCAATTTCTGTTCACAAGTATTGCTGTTACTTCACATACTTCTAGTAACAACTGACTGGCAGGTAAAGCTGGTACCATAAATGCAACGGTTAAAGTACCTTAAACTGTGGGAGCACTAGCTTCAGGAAAAACAAATAAACGACAACAAAAAACAGAAATGCTCAGCCAGATAGGCTTTTATCTCCATGTAAAAGCCATTTGACATTGATATCAAATATTCAAGCAGACTGTGCAGGCAGAAATATTTTTTGTAATTTTTTCTCACTTGAGTATTCTTCTGTTTCCTGTCATGTCTGATCTGTAATTCTCAGTGAACGATCAGCCAATTTTAGCCTGTGAATTATTTTTCTGCAGTAAGCAGATCTACTACTGCCACTCAAAGCAGTGAGAAGTTGAGTCGAACAAACCACTTCTTCAAAAATGCCCACTACACAATTTAGTTTATTGTATTAAGATTCTAAAGGTGGTGAACTGGGGGTTTGTTTGTATTGTGAGATTTGAAACATTGAAATTGACAGTCTTGCTCTGTATCCATAACACTAGAATACATAACAGTTTCTCTTGATCCCCTAATTGCAGCAGAAATTTAAAAAAAAAAATATTGCTGGTCAAGTAATAAAATAACAAGAGTTGGTGACACAATTGATCTGAAGTTTCAAATTTAATGCTTCAAAGTAGGCTTTTTGTTGACCACTTGATAGCTGGGACTGTGAAGTTAACTGTCCTAGCAATGTGCTACTTTGTGAAATGCCTGAAAAACAAGCCATTGCTTTTGCAATCCATATGCAAATCCTGAATGTGACTCATGCAATTTAATCAATTAGAAACAAAATCTCTTGTGACTCTCTGCATGGGATACCATATGTTGCAACAGAAAAGGAGCACTTCTAGAAGAGACATTTCCATCTTTTGGAAAGATGGCATTGCAGAGAAAAGGTGCAAAATGTGTTTTGGTTTTAAATATTAGGACTGCAAAACGCAGGCAGTAATTCTTTTGCATTGTTCACTGAGCTAAATATAGTTTTGGGGATTTGAGGCATCCTGTTGTTAAAGGCAGTCAACCATAGTTTCTACTCTTAGAATGTCACTGCTTGGGTGTGGATGTTTGTGTACCTGTCCACATGTGCTCGTGCTAGTTGATCCATATCTCTGTGCACTGTAGGAAGGAATAATATATGTACAGGTTATTGCTTTGTTTTCCATAATTTTGAACAATTCTTCTGTTGTGTTAAAACAACAAAGTGTGTGCAACAGGCACACACATCTTCATCCTTGCCATAATTCTCTCCCATTACCCCCGCTTTCTCTTGATTCACACATGCATAATTTGCAAAAAAAAAAAAAAAAATAGTTCATGCAGTTCTGTTTTGTCCTCTTTCAATTTTCTTATTAAATTGCTAAAATAAATGAAAAAAATATTTAACACCTGAACTGTTACTGTTATCCCCAAATTACCCATATTAAATATCTTTCTCTTGGTTGACCTGTTCCAAGGGCACTTTATTAACAAATCTGGGCATCACACAAAAAGTAATGTTCTTTGTGGGACAGAAAGAGAGGAGTTACATTTCTGCCACAGTATTCCAGATGTTATCCTTCTACAACAAACATAATCCAGATCAGGTAGACACTTCATTACTGTTACACTTTGTGAGAATGGTACTATTATTATTATCTTTCGTATATCTATGTAGGTAAGCAGTCAATCTTCTGTGAAGGACTATAAGATCAGGTGCTTTTGATAACACAGAGGAAACAAATGTGGACCTTTGGGACCAGGTATTGTTCATTTTTAGACTGGTCTGGACAGGTCAGGTTTGCCCAAGGCTATCCTACATGTGCATGTTTGTAATGGTCCCTGAATATGACCATGACTTCAGCAAGGCTTCTTGGACCACAGAATTCAAGTCTACTCTTAAATATCCCTCTACCACAAATTCTTTCTGTACTTAGGGTTCAGTGATTAGAAAAAGTCAGCTGCCACAGAATGTGAAGACCCCACTGCTCTTATTGTCTGATTTGTATTTAAGAGTACATCTTTGTGGTTCTGGCATTTTGAAGAATTAGGCTTTTGTTTGAATTTTTAAATTGATTTGTTAAGTCTGTTGAGGTCATGTCCAGAGTGATTTCTTCATAAAATAGTGTTCTCTTCCTAAGTGTTCATGGCAGACATAGGCAAAAAGATGCCTGGGAAACTGGAAGGATGGAGGGAAGGAAAAAAGAAAGAAAATGGAGAACACCTTAAGAGCTATTGAAAGATTCTTTTCTTTTCTCTGGACGTTGTTTTACAGATTTCTTTTCTCATTCTGCTCATCTTTGCTTTTGGAGAGAAATGTTGTCTAACTCTCAATGCCTCAGGAATAGCTGAGGCATTGATGAGTAAATTGGGATATCCTTGAGTCTTTCCTGTGTCACAGTATATAGTATGGATGTAATAATGCAGTGACAAAATCTTCCAGTCTTCTCTGGTATTGATGAAATGTCAGTGAATTGGTTCCAAAAGGTTTTGTTGTCTAGTAATAACATTATGTAACTTGATCAAATATAGATGTTTTTCCATATTTCAAATAGGTAAAGAGACCCATGCTCATTAAAGATGTATCAGATGTAATTTGACTGGAAAGTCTCTTTGGTCGCTATTTAGTAACGTGTATTTTGCACTTTAAAAATTCATTTCTGTTTGTTTCATGATGTTGACTGAGCAAATAAGCTTGGTATCGGTGCAGCTCTTTGGTTTTTTACTTACTACTAGTAATGTATTTTTACTACATTTTCTGTTTCAATATTAATTATTTTCAAAGGCACTCGTCAGAAAGGATAATGACCGCTTAAAGTAGCGTTAGATATTAGCTGATGTGGTGAGAGAGATTCTTTTACAGGAGTTTATACATTGAAACTTGTATAAAAGTGGGAGGGTAAATATAATTTCTTCAGAGCAGGCAGGAAGGTCAAGCTAAACCTGCATATTTGTATATGTAGGTGGATACCTTATAATCTACGGAATTGGAGCTATTTTATACCTGCCAAGGCAGGTGCCTGGGAAAAATGTCCTGTTTTCTCCCCACTATTTCTTCATACAAGAAGCCTTTTTAGACTATATGACAAAAGTGAATGTGTAACTTAATTCACGAACAGCATCAGATGACACATAGGCTGTCATATGTTAGTAAAAAATAAATAAATAAAAAAATAGTTACCATAACAACTGACTCACCACTTGTATTTCTGAGAGAAAATATCTTAAAAGAAAATGTAATAGGTCAGTCACATGCATCTTAGTAGTGTTTTCAGTGAAAATGCATATAGAAAATGAAACATTTTCCACTGACAAGATTTTTTTTCTTTAAGGTTTAGGTAACAAAAATAAGATTATGCTTCTTAGATGATTTTGACCATTATTAGAAGTAGCGAATAACTCTGTTTAAAGATGACAAAAACAAATAAAAACCCTGAATACTTGACTTCTAATCATTTTAGGTAATCTTCTGTCTGGACAGCTGGCCAGACAGTATTTGTATTAAACAATGGAGTGGCAACACTATCAGGTACCTTTTTTGCCTTATTTTTTTTAATCTTGAAGATTCAGAACAATCTGTATTTTTCATTCACTGTTGAGGGCCTGATTCTGCTCATGTTTGAAGTCAATAGAAGTTTTACCTTTGACAATTGTTTTTGCATGATCAAGCCTTAACATGATTTATTTTATATTTTGTCAGCTTCTCTGAGCTAACTTCAAAGCCCACTTACCCATCCATGTTTCCTCCTTCTTCACTGAAGCCCTTAGTTCTAAAACTCTTGACTTGATCAATAGAGGTAGCCTGAGGATTGTCAAAGACTTCTTTGAAGACTTGTTATTAATTTCCACTACAGACAAATATTCTGTTGAAAAAAGGCTTTGGCTCTACCCACTCTTTCCTGTGGGCACTGATAAATAAAGAATTTCTGAGAAACTAGATAATTTTAAATCTGTTACTTCATATGTTCTCTTGGGTGGGCAGCAAGGGGAAACTGCAGGTATAATTAGGCTTCTCTGCTATTGTTTAGATTATTATCTGACCTGTCTCAACTAGCAGTTTCTACTTTTTAGCCAATGCATATTTATTGTCATGTTGATCATTTCATCTGGAATTTTATGTGAACCCATCACTGTAATAGTTACTATATTTCAAAAATAAAAACCCCGACTTCTCCACGTGACATGGGAAAAGAACTATTAGGTTTTGGACTCACGTAAATTAGTCATCTAAGGAAAAAAGTTTACATTAGCATCCATATATAAATTTAGTATCTAAACTGTCTACAGTAACTTTATTTTCTGAGCAGTTTCTCTTTTCTCTTCAAGTTCTGAAAAGGCACTTGATTAGGTATAATAACAAGCATTTGTTTGAGCCCACAGTCATGCATTTCATCGATGTGCAGCCCTTTTTGAGAATTGCTGCTTCCCATTGATTCCTCAGCAGCACAAGGCAGACAGGGGGTACCATGTAATTCCATGGCCAGAGCACAGTATCTCATAACTATCTGTAGTATCTCGAGATCTGTTGTACTTGCTGGAACAAAATGGCTGTGTAATAAGTTGCTGTTCATCTTAAGATCTTGAAGTGATACTAGTGATTGAAATGCAGCATCTGTGTTTTCCACTGCAGTTTCTTTTAATGTTGCTTAAAAGGATACTGTTCAGGTTTATAAATCTACAAATTGACTTAATATTTTAAAAGTAAAAGGCCCAATCTGCATTCGAACTATGTCTACATACATTTTGACTCTACTACCCAATAATGAAAAGATTATTTTAATGGAATTAAAAAAAAAAAGTTGAATGTTTCCTCAGCTGCCTCTGTAGCAGCTGGAAGAAAGTATTACTAATACTTGTCCCACATCTTTGTTGTATTGCCAGGGTTTTATATATGAGCATTTAAAAAAAAAATCTTTGGCATCAGAAGCACTGTTATAGGTACCTACAGAAATTACTCTGCTTAGTTTGAGTCTTTATGCGTTGTATGTGCACAATAGTCTTGACAAATTTGAGGCATAATTTATGTGAAAACTGCAAAAAAAAAAAAAATAATAACATTGGAAGGGAAAAGTATGCATATACCTTGCATATTTGACAAGAACAGGCATACGGGTACACTGACCTTGCTGTGGTCTTCTGCACAACTGTATATAATCTGAACCAACTTTCTTGAGCCTCATACAGGTCTTTAATATCTTTAATATCATCCTTTTTAGGTATGTGAGTGTCTGCTTTTCTTTTCTCACTTCTCATGGACCTTTCACTCTACTGGAAAAATGCGTTATTTCCAGTTGTCAGAACAATTATTGTACATGTCCATAAAATAGGAATAGACATAAAAACTATCACCACCATCCATAATTATTTTTTGGCTTTGAGGAAAGAGACCACCACGCCCAGCAAGTGAAACCTGCTCTATTGGCACATGCCCTAATAGATGGAGAAAGGGGGAAAAATGAATACTAAAGCTGAAACCTTGAGTTGACTGCTACCTTGGGGAAAAAAAATCAGTTCAAAAAAGCAAAGCCATGGTCTTCTAAATTCTTTTTTTAAACCTATGTGAAACTTTACAAAAAAAAAAAAAAACACACCACTTTCTAGCATTCAAAGTCTAATCTTTTGTTTATTAGCACTGAAGAACCAGTGCATGCAGTGGTTGAATGGAAGCATTCTGCATGAGCACAGAAGAGCTCAAGGCTCAATGCATATTAACATCCCCTGTAACTCCTGAAACTACTCAGTGATCACTGTGGAGTAGCCCTCACTTTATTTTCTCTAGCTGTTTCTTTGATGAAAATTTCTGGGTTATGACAGGTCCTGAGCTGAAAGGTCTAGCACTTCTTTCCCCCTATCCTCGTATCTCCCCTCCAACACACACTTTTCCCTAAGGATTTTGCAGTTAGGAGGTCACTCTTCATCTGTGGTTTTCTCAATATTCATTAAAAACAAGTATGTTAAAATATTAGAAAATCTGTATGGCAGGCAAGGAGTCCGTCCAAAATGAAGACAAATTGAAGGGAGGTCTTCTTTATATCCATTCCAGAACAGATCCTGTACAGAAGTTGGTAACTTGAGCTAGCTCACCTTTTAGACATACGTTAGTATACTGGTAACCTTATTAAAGTATATCTAAAAAAAGCAAGAAGGAAAAGTGTCTTACAGTACCATGTTGAAATAGTAGCTATGTGACTGTCCTGTATGTAATTTCTAATATAAATCTGTAATCTCATTTCACAACAACAGGGCAACAAAGTGATGATTAACATGTTTGCTGATTTTGCAATTAGAAACCCTGGGCTAGTCCTAAACATGCTGATTCCATTAGACTTGCAAGGAGTGCTGGAGATGTTGCACTAATTGTGATAAAAGAGGTCTCAGCATGTGTCAAGCACATCTATGTTAACTCAATTTAATGAGGCATCAATTTGAAGTTAGAATCTAACTGTACAAGTCTCTTACCTGCTTTGCTTTACTCCTTCTATAGCCTATGATATATTTCCCTATAATTATATTATTCTGAGAGTTGTTAACTTTAAAAAAAAGATAAATTATCGGGTGGTAAAAGGAATGGAAGCTTTCATAATTGTTCTGTCTTTGAATTTATCTGGATCCAAAGTTCCTGTATGGCTATTTATCTTGTCAACAAAAACAGATAAGCAAAAAAGGACAACCTAGATAAAATTTTAGACTGTTACCAGGTTTGTTTATTTACTGAAGTTGCTTCTTGCTGATGTCTCTTCTTTGTCAACTTCAACATTTTGATTTAGTACATTTAACAAACAGATTAGTTTCTTTGTTTTCATCTGTTCTGGTTATATCTTCAGTCTAAATAAAACAGAGCTGTGAACCCAAACATTACAAAAAAAAAAAAAAAAAACCAACACATTTTTAATTTCCCTTAGTAGCTACCTAGAAGTAGAAGCCACTCCTGAAAGTGTATACTGTTGTAATGTAGCGATGACCTTTTCAGAAAACTGTTTGTTATTAGAGTTTAGTTGAGTTCAGAAACTTCTAGCATTCTTTGTTTTGACCACTAAAATATTTCCCTCTATGAATTGTGTAATAAAATAATTTGGGATTTTGACTCTGACCACAAAAAAGGATCTTTCTGAGTCCTGACTGGGGTGTTCATTTAGGTGCTCAGCTTTTAAGCAAATTAAAAAAAAAAAAAAGTATTAATACAAAATTCTTTCCTTTCTTTGAGTCTTTGGTTCATTTTGTTTTAAACTTTCAGATTGGCTGCTCTGCGTTTTGCTTAAAAGAAAAGCCAAGCTCACACATATGGAAGATTGCCAGAATTTCTAAACCCTATTTTGGTTAAATTGCAGTACCCAGATTTTGGTAACAAAGCACATTGATTTTATATTCAAAAAGATTTTTATATTTAGTCTGTTAACCTTTTGTAATTCCCACCCACAGCTTTAAACTGTAGAACATTTTTATGCTAATTGTTGTCAGTAGGGTATCTGCCATGGCCCCTTGGTAATTTAAATCTATTGAATTGTAATGCAGGTGCTGATAATTGCAGAACTGTTATTGTTTGACTGGCTGCAGCATGTATGTCTCAAACAATTCCTTACAAATTGGATTTAAGAATGCTTAAAAAATTCCCATATTTGAAGATAACCTTACATTGTTTTAATAATAATAATAATAATAAAAAAGAATTATTTTCTCTCATCTCTGACATGGTTTTATGTACTCGCAGTTTTAAAGCAGTCTTCACTGTGGCAGATTCTAAGGTTCAGCAGCTATCGTAGTTTTTTTTTTTTTTTTTAAATGTCTCTCGGTCCCATTGTTTTTGGATGTTTATAGGAATTTTTGTCTAGTAATTTCTGGAAAATGTGGTTGTTTGGTGCAACATTATAATCCGGTGAATGTAATATGGGAGTGGGAAGAAAAAAAGTTGTTTTGTTTTCTGAGCTTGGGTCTTCTGGGTGATTTGAGACAGATTACTTCTTCCTAGTCCTGCTTTCTCAGTATATAATAATTACATTGCTTTGTCTTTAAGCATCCTCTCAGGACATTGAGTCTGTTCTGAACTACGTTATAGCCAATGGAATTTTGTCCTGTAATGTTAATGGGCAAATCTATATGTTTTCTATCCATAAGAAAACAATGTTCTTTATTTTACTAGAATCTTCATTATGTTCTTCATAAAAATCTACATAATGCAGAGTTGATTATGCAATAACACTTTGTTTGGAATACACAATGTGCTAAAGTGCTGCCTGGGAAAATATTTTAAATACAGAGTAGTCATTACTTTTATTAAATGATTATAATTTGAGTAGGTTTGATGAACCCTCCCTCTGAGTGAAGTCTTTGTTTCCACCGAATCCTTTCATATGGATGAGAGTCATTCTCATGAGAAAAATTGTCGGTGAACTGAAGTTACTGTACATAGAAGGTAAATTTATGGTCAAAAAATAGAAGCTTTTTTTATTCTTCACTGTAAGATGTTTTATTTTGTCTTTTTCAATTAAAAACAGTTGAATTCAATATCGATTTTTGAAAGATCAAATTAAAAAGGTGTTCTAACAGTTTTTAAAGACAGTGGCCAGTAGTGGTGAGAAATCATTGCTGGAAGCCTGAGTTCCAGGTTCCTGTCTGGGAGCGTGGCTCTCTCAGCAGAACAGGTGTCAGGATTCAGGAAGGGCTGGCTGGTTTGGGCTCTTGTTGCTTGTTGTAGGAGTTCCATGGTAGAGATGGAGTTACATAAACTGTTGGAGTCTCTAGTTGTGGTAATGCAATGATTAACTCCAATGGGTTTGCATTAAGATAAATTCCTCCTGTCCTTTTGTAATTACTCATCTGGACCTAGTTTCTGGAGTCCGAGGGATCTAAACACTTTTTTTTTTTTTTTGCCTAACTTCACCCTGAAATATTTAGTTTAGCTTATTTTGAAGCTAAAAAAAATAATATTGTAAATACTGAGAAAAGATCTGTGGAGGTTAAATTACCAAGAGCATAGTGTTTCACATCTATTAGAGAATATTTAGATTTAATTGACTGAAAACTTCAGCGGTAAGGAGCTGATTGAGTAAAGCTTCTGCTCTGCTTGTTAGTTATCGCTAATACTATAGATACTAATAGAACAATTTTCTCAGTCAACAGTTGATTTCAATCTCTGCCTTCAGAGTTTCATGTTTTTCAACCAGCAGTGAAAACTATTTGTTAATCATGTTGCCTGTGTTTTACGTTAGGGGAGGCTGGGGTTTGCTATTGGAAATGTGCAGCGTGTTTTCCTCAAGGAAAATCTGGCAGTCTGGTTGTGTGCGGTTTATTTTTATTCTAGGTAATTTGAACACCATTTTCTAACATTGGCTCTATTTTTAGAGCAGCACTGAGAGATAAATTCACCTATTGTTTTAGGGTGTGTGCATATCTGTATGCATATGTTTAAGTAATGGGGGGACTGAATTAATAGAATACCTATTTTGTAATGTCAGTAGCTTTCCAGGCGGAAATTATGATGGAAAAAGAACCTAATTAATTGAGCAGTGTCAACAAGCAAGGCATGGATTCCCACCCTCTATACCTTGGTATAATACTACCTGTACAATGACACCTGCTGGAGCCCTTTCAAATGACAGCTGATTTAGCCACTAGGGGACCTTTCGTGCCATGTGCAATTTTTATTAATC
This sequence comes from Anseranas semipalmata, assembly GCA_013399115.1. Classification (NCBI taxonomy): domain Eukaryota; kingdom Metazoa; phylum Chordata; class Aves; order Anseriformes; family Anseranatidae; genus Anseranas; species Anseranas semipalmata. Next base: position 836,353 of record VXAA01000198.1, read on the forward strand.
TAATCTGATACTCGATTGATAGAAACTGCTGCCTAAAAACTGAACTAGAAACAGACTTGTCATTCTGAAAGCTTACACTGACAAACTTGGTCAACTCACCAAATACCAATCCCAAAAGTAATTCACAGCTGAATTGTAATTGAGACTTTGTCATTTCAAAACATTGGCAAACTGCAATGTTTGTTTTTTCGTTTTTAAAAAGGGGGAGGGTCAGAGGGGAGCTTACTTTGACATGAATGTGTATTCTATAGGCATTTTTCATTTTTAACTCAAACGCCAGTAGCTTCTTGTGTTAGCAACATAGGCGTAGCCACAAACATTGTTTAACAGTGGTTTAAGAAGGCATATTTACATAAAATATGAATATGAGAATATATTTATGTAATAAACAATAATGACATAATTGTATTACTGTATATATACTATAGAGTTATTATCAAAAGAACTTCTGAAATGTGACCCTAAGGAAAGAGAAGTTTTGAAACTGAAATAGAAGACTTAAAGCCAATATAACCACGAGTTGATGCTTGCTTCTGTTGGAAAGGGAAAAAAAAATTTCACTTTAATAGTCATGATGTACACTACGGAAATGCAGTTTTATAGTTCCTCAGTTTTACTGTTTTGCTCAACTCACTGAGCATTGATAAATGGAATTTAGCAATAGGGCTAAATTACCTCTTTGAAAATGGCTGGCAATACCTGTGTTCCCAGTGACCGACTGAGGACATATCTTGAAGAGTATACACACAAAAATCTGACTATACATGCTTTTCTGTGATGTTTATACGATTCATGTGTGACAATCTAAACTGAAGTTTCTGTATCTTACCCTGCCTAACCTTGAAAGGTCCAAAGTAGGTCCTACAAGATGCAAAGAACTCAGTTGTCCTTAAGTGTCACAGATGTGAAGGTGGCTGTTAACATTTCTTGTCGTGTCATATGGGGAAGACAATGTTAATTGGTTGTTCTTAAGTGTTGACGATCTTATAATGTGATGTAATAATTTGTCTTGTTTTTAACCTATTTTATAGCAAGAGTTGGTTCCATTTGCCATCATAGTACTTGGAAGACTAAAACCTCATAAAATCCATCCTGTCTTTGTAATGTTTGGGTGGCTGAAGACACAAGTATTTGTTCATGGAGGTATTCATTCTGAATACATCACAAAATAATAATTCTTGTATTATTATTATGTTGATTTTTACTCTCCTGGATTCAAGAGGTTTGCCAGTAAAACCATTTGCTGAAGGAAATCAGTTGGTAGTGTTTATATCAGAACTCTGTGTGAAATGGACACAAACATCAGTACTGTATTAAGGCATCAGTAAAAAAATATTAATGCAGAATAGTCTTGGAATAGAAAGTACGGTTAACTGGCCAAGGTGCAGTACAGAATGTACAAATCTGTCAGGGAAAACAAGTCTTAAATAGGAGAATGTCCCTTAACAGGGACAGTTGCAGAACAGACTCGCCTGATGTTGGTTAGTTGCTTGGAGCACTAGGAAAGAGTTTTTAGGTATTACAGCATTGATTGTGGTGTAAGAACCTATAAAAAATAGACAAAACTAGAATAGAAATTGTAGTAGGATGCTCTTTTCTTCATTCATGAGTCTGCAGGAGGAACAAACAGTGCTTTTCTTTCAGAATATTTTTAAAGAGCTATAGAGCTTCCTCTCTGAGGAAAGACAAACCTGCTGTTTAGAAATAGCACGCTTGTTAGTGTTACAGCATAGGAAGGAAAAATCCACATTGGCCCCTCTATTTTGTTGTAGTGTATTTTTATTTCAATCTGCAGAGCTAACATCTATTTTGTAGTACCTCTTCCTTGCAAAGCACTGTTGAATATTCGTATGAATTGCATACCTAGCATCTTTGAAGCTTTCTCTGCATGCTTGAGTGATATTGAACACCTTGAATATGAATGCTTTAAAATCTAGAGAAATCCCAACCCCTTTAAAGGTTAGACTCTGTATTCCATTCCTTGAAAGTATGGTGTATCATTTTTTTTTGGTTATAGAAATTAATCTGCAACGTGTAATGGAATTTTCAGAGCTCTCTTTTTTAGGAATACTTTCAGTGACTAATGACATTCAGTATGTTATCTACAAAGAAGTTGAAGGTATCGTTGTAGCATAGGTATGTGTGTGTTCTAGCCTCAGTCAGGCTGTATGAGAAATCATAGTAATGAAGATGAACCAGGGTAGGCTAATAAACACAGCCAGTGTTCCTTGTAAATTCTCTCAACCTATGCACAAGTCTTTCACCGCTGTTGTTACCATATTGGCATGAGAGACTAGAGCTTTAATTACTGCTAGGGGATTACCAGTTACACCATGGCCAGACTGTGAGAGTTTTAGCATTGGGACTGTTGTTAATTGCTTAACTTCTGCAACTGTATTGTCAAAATATGTTTTTATACTTTGAATTCTGTTTATCAAGTTGCTTGCTTTGTAACGATGGGAAAATTTGAGGGGCTGACGTGAAAAGTGTCGTGTATTTGTCTGCTGTGTGCAGTAAGCTACAACCTGTACGGGAAGGAGCACTCTTGCCTTGCTGCTTCAAATACTGACTATATAACTTTTTCTTTCAGTTTTTGCTATCTATGTTGAACTAAATGTAGCAACATGCATTTAACAAATTCCTCTCAGAGGAGGTCCTTTAACATACTCCTTTCTGCCATTTAATGAATGCCATAAACAAAATACATTCAAATTTTAGTTGTTTGCATAAGCTACACAGTGTACATATGACTGCATGTACAAATACATTAGTATACTTTTTTGAAGTTTTCTTTGGGATTGGAATAGCACTGAAATGGTCCTCTGTAACCTGAGTTACTACAAGTTTATTTAATACAAGTTAAATTTATTTTGCCTACTCCTGAATAGATCTTTTCCTCCCTTTTTGTGTTAATGAACAAAGCTCTTTGGTGAATTGACTCTATTATTAAAGACTAACGCAGTGTGTCTGGTCACCTTTAAATGAGACATGTCTATTTCCCCTAGGACCAATAACTGTTTTAGAAAAAGTTCAGTTAAATGAAGATGATATTACAGCATTTAGTCTGCTATAAACAGCTAATAACTATTTGAATGCTGTTAATAAATGTCACATCTGCAATTGTAGGATTACTGCCTTGTCATCCTTACTGAGGGTCATTTACTGCTAATACTTTTTTCCTTCTTGACTCCCAGCCCCACACCCCCAACTTCTGGCATGATGTCCTACACAGATGATTAGTGTGCTGTAATTGGGTTGGCTGTAAAATGATGATTAATTGATATTTCACTCCCAGAGAGGTCAAGCTGCCCTATCTTCAATGGTTGTTGTGAAAGTAGTCATCCTGCTGGCACTAACACCTCAAAGGTGGCACATGATTTTTGTCTTGCTGACAGTCAAAATTCTTGTAATTAAAATTGGCATGAAGGGGGTATTTAAGGAGTGATTCTCTGGTATGGTTGCTTTAGATTCACTTTGAAAGCATGTGAAACTGGAATTTATAAACCTTATTACGTTGTTGTCAGGGTAGTATGCTTTTAATGTCTGCCACAATACTATGTTTGCTGTCTAAACGTTTTTGTGCCAACTACCAGTAATGTGGGACAACAGAAATATGACTACAGGTGCGTATAAAAAATGACAGTGTTTCTGAGATGACTAATGTGGGATCCTGTCAGGCACCTTGAAGCCATTGATCTTAAACACCTTTCTTTGAACAGCTGCTTATTTTGAGATTATTTCAGGTAAAGATTGGCACGAAAAATTCTTTTTGATGAATGGATTACCTAAATGTAGGGCTTCCATTGATGTTTAAGAGGCTCTTAAGTAAACAAGGAGGAAAATTCTACAGGTGGTTCTTGCCTTTTTTTTATTGTTCTGCTTTTTGGGAAAAGGTGGGAAGACATTATAAAATAAGGGCAGGGGTTGAGTTCTCTGTCTCCTATGAAGGGCATTTAAGTACTTGTTTTGTGTACTTAGTACTGCATTAGAGAAGGATTAGGTGATTCAGTAAGTCTTCTGTAGAACTATGGAACTTTAAGAAAAAAATAAACATAATAAATCAAAATAATAATAATAAACATTTCCTTGGAAACATCGTGGCACAAGAGTTACCAATTAATAATAATAAAATTTAAATCAAATTTAGACATGGAGATCTTTCTGAAACTGTTAGTTCACTAAGAACCTGAAATTATTCTGTAAGCAATGTGGTTCTCATTCATTGCCCAGAGATAAATAGTGCTACTACAGCAAAAGCTAATGGAGAGAAGAATGTTATTAAATGTCCTTGCAGAGGTAAAGGCTTCACTTTATTGTTATATGGCAAGGTAAAAGTTAAGGCACTGTGGAAATAACTCCAGCATTCACAATTAGATTTTTTTTTTTTTAATGTATTCTAGCTAGGATAAAGTATCACAATGAGGATGTTATCCATCTTTCACATTTCACCCCACAGAATTTGAGACAAACACTGTTTATAGTTGTCCCAAATTATTCAACAGCTTTTTCTACATAAAACATTCCTGCCAGGATGGGAAATTACATACCAAAGCATTCTCCTGTCTCCTGGTTTACATTCTGAAATGCTTCTTTTTTTCTACTCATTCAGAACAAAACAGCCTTCTTGCAGATTTTGCAGTGAACAGTAATTAAGAGTTATTTAATTGTGAAATTTGAGTTTGTACAAGGTGGGTTGGTGTAAAGTTATTTTAAGCAACTGTAGTATTGTGCAATTGTTTGCTATGTTGGTTATAATAAAAAGCATCCAAGGTGCAATCAGTTTTGCTATACCTGAATGAAAAGAGGAAAAAAGCCTTATTTGTGTAATGCTATCAACACAGTTTCTCAGGCTTTGCAGTACAGAGGGATCCAGAAGAGAATTTCAGAAAAGTAAAAGCAATTAAACTTCCATCTGTGACAAGCTCAATGTAAAATACTCTATTTGCATGGTTATAATATACTAAAACACATAAAGCAATGGTGTCAACATTTAAAAATTCCAGAAAATAGAAAATAACTTGGTCTAGACTTTCTAGGCCAACGTGGAATGGCCCAGACAGTATTGTTGGAACTGAGAAAGTGAGACCTGCCCTTTCCAAAAGTCTGTGTGTAGATGAAATAACTATTTGCTTCACTCTCAGTAAGGTTTTAATTCTTAAAATAGAAGAACAGAGAAGTGTTTTGGGTTAGACGATTTGAAACAACTTCTGGTTTCAAATTCTCTTATCTGATGAGTTGTACATTCTTTTCATGATTTGGCAGGGTTTACTGTAGGGAATACTAATAGTTTGGTGACCAGGATCCAATTCTGTTTACAGAAATAAATAATACGAAATCATGACAGAATGTTAATATATGTAAATGAAAATCCCAACATTCAAGTGCTGATGATTTTGCATGTGTAGTTATGAATGCAGAGGAAAACACTAACACATCATAAATTACACCATTTTTGGCACTTTCCTTAAGCACTATAGAAATACCTACACATTTTTTCCTGTAGACAGGAGGCAAAAAGCCAGTGGCAGGATATCTGCTGAGAAAGCTGAGAAGATGAGTCTCACAGGAGAAAATGGGAGACAGCAGGTATGTGTGAATCAGTATTACTCCTGCTCAGCTGGAGAATGCTGTCTGCTGGAAGCAGTTTTTCTCTTTGCAGTACACCACTTCTGATTGGTGTTATTTGTTTGGAGAAATGACCCTTTTTTCTTAGCTGACCACTGTAATGTAATGCTGCCTCTCACATCTTATGCCAGTTTATCTTTTACTTCTTTATAACATCAGCTTGTGCTTGCTTGCAAGAGCAATGTCTCTCGTTCAACGTGGACACCATTTGGTGTTGTTTTTTTGGTGGTTTCTTTCTTGAGGGCTTTTCTTGTTTTATTAGAGCTTTTTTCCTGCTTTCAAATCAAGTAGGTGTGGGAGGTTTCACTATACCTCTAAAACTGCTGTCCAGATCTACTGCCTAGTTTTTCAGCTTAGTTTTGCAGTCTGCTTTTACTTGTGTTGCTGTGATTACACTGAGTAAATATACCTAACTGGGCAGGCAGGCAACTAAAGTCATAGCAAGACTTGAAATGTCAAGGCAGCATTGAATAGCATGAAAGAACAAGAGAACTTACGAATGTCAGGATACTGATTTACAGAGTCTAGAGCTTTCAACAAAGCAAACACGACATCTACTGCTTTCCTAGGTTGAGATGCTCTATCCTGATACAATTGATTTCTGGAGTCACACTGAAGCTAAATTTGGCTCAGTATATGTAAATTGCTTCATACATGTGTTAAAAGGAGGAGAACAGTAGAAATATTTTTTCTAAACAGCATTATTTCTTCAAAACAAAGAGCAATTGATTTCTTTCATGATGATGCTTAGATATGATTTAAAAAATATATTTTTAGCTTTTGGACAATTTTATGTCTTTTCAATTGTTTTCTAAGAAGAATGCACGTGTAAGTAGACCTAGTCTTTTTATGTTCAATGTTCTCATAAAGATATTTTTGCTAGGTGACTAACTGGAAAAATATTTAAATACTTAAAAATAAACTGTTGTTTCAAGTACAGTGAATAAACCATCCTTTTTATATGAATCATTTGAAAACATAATAAATCAAAAGTCTGGTTTCTCATAACCATTTAATCGATAACGCAACTCTGAAAGCAATACTGAATTTTTTCCGTGATCCAGCCACAGATGTTCTTGCATTAAGGCTGTGGTATGAGACAACAATAAATGAAATTGCAGCTACAGCAGCAAGTATTAGGGGGAAATAAAAATTCCTGACTCAGAGGAGTAGGGCAATGACAGAAAGACTCCTCATTATAGATCTTTTCATATGGAGAAGAATGACTGGTAAATGAGGTTTCTGTGACACAAAGAAGATGGAAACAGTTGGTCATTGATGCAGAAATTATGCTCAGTGTACAAAACAAATGGAAGAATAGGGGATATCTAATTTGCATTTCTTAACCAACAAAATGAGTATGGAGATATCCTCTGAAATGGATGACAGTTATCAACAGCAAGGGAAAGGTATTATTTACCTTTCCCATTATTTGGGTTTCGGTGAAAGACATTTGCTATAGCCTGCTTATTAATACCTTTTCCAGTGTTTGCTTCAGTTTATTTACTGTACAAAAGGTTGTAGGCTTTTTAAAATACTGATGAGCAGATCTGCCATGATGAGCAATTCTCCAGCATTTTTACTAGTTCATCTAATAGCAAAGCATAAAATAATTATAATGGGAATTACTGTTAGTCACACGAACAGGCGTAGTGATTTCAGCATCTAGTCAGGGTTGGTCCCACTGTGATTTGCAATAGCATCTCTGTAGCAGACAAGCGTCTTTTTTTTTTTTTTTTTTTTTTAAACTTTAACCAATATGAGAAGTCAAGTTGATGTCAAAATGGACAGGACAATGTGCACCGGCTAACAAAAGAAAACATAGGCACCTATTTACAGCACTTTCAAAAATACTCACCATACGCAGCAACTGTCTCCCTCATTTTTGTGATGTGACCAGGGAATTCAGCACAGACTGTTGGTTTTGTTGTTTTTTTTCCCTTAAATGGCTCTGCTTTGAGCTGCATTCCAACCCATTAAAGTAAAGCTATTTTGTTTCACCCTATTAAGTGGCCTTGGGAGGTACAGGCTTCTGTCTCCTGTAATGCTTGTTGTCTGTCTCTGGGCATAAGATACCTTATTTTTTTTAATACTTGAAGAAATAAAACTTCTCTGTGAAATGTTAAGAAGCGAGAGAAGGCTGTCTTTCAGTCAAGTGTAGTTGTACTTTTATACTGTAATGCTAAGAGTATGTATGTGTGTGCTGATAAGGGGGTCCACTTGAGGTATTTGAAATACTTGGCTTTGTTTTAAATATTTATACTACCACAGATAATGAATAAGCTACATAATCAACGTATGCAGAAAAAAGACAATGCTGAAATTTCAGACAGGTCATTTAATGCGCTTGCAGCTGTCTTACACGTTGATCATCACCACTGTCTAGTAATTCTTCAAACCTACAGTAAGTCATACATTGTCATTAATTAGCTTCACCTAGAAGTCAGTCTCTGCATACAGTGGCAGCCACTCCATTATCCTCTGGTATATTTCAAACAATAGAAATGATTGAAACAGGAACTCCTACATTTCTATGAAGATTAAGAATGGCACACCACCCTGTAATTTAGGTAGTCATGCAATAGTTTTCATTTGCATTAGCAGAGTAGTGCAGATTGTGTTGTATTACTCCATAAAAATATCTTCAGGTTTTGACAGATTTACTGTGCCATATGTATGTTGTTGATTTTGGAGCTTTCTGGTTTGGTGGTGGTAGGTTTTGTTGTTCTAAATGTATACATCTTCAAATGAAGATGAAACTAAGATTCCTCAATTCTCTTGAAGCATGGAGTGTGGCACACTTTTGAGTCTCAGTGATGGTTTTAAGCCTTGAGAGCCACCTTAAAACTCTGAATTACAGCTGAATTTAGTTCTTAATCTGTCAGTCAGTTCCATTCCCTTTATTTATTAGCAAAATGAACTTCTTTCATGTGTGACACTGGCAGTTTCTGCAGGCAGAAGTTTGTTGTCACATTTTTGTTTTCTTCAGTTACGTGGTAAGTAGGGTCAAGTTTAACTAGTTTTAATTAATTCAAACCAAATTAAATTTGTATTTACTTGAAATTTGGATGTAGGTGGCAGATATAGCTAAATTTCTCAAAAGACGGATGTACTATGCTTTACATATGTATTTCTTTGATTTGCATGACTGTGAATAGTTTAGACAGGATAGTATTTAGTCATGCCAAAAGTGTAACTGGAAGCTAGGTAGTCATGACTTAAGATTCATCTTCTACCTTCTCCATCCATATTCTATTTTTAATCAATTGGGTATACTTTAAAGCAACACATTATATGTTCATGGGAGAATGTCCATTTTCAGTGTCACTGCAAAGATCTTTTCTGTCAGGATTGTTGATCAGAATAGTGCTTTAGGGGAAAAGAGAGGCAACAGAAGTTTAAGAAACTTAATCAGTACTAAAAGTTGATGAAATTATTTTAGAGGAACTGGTACTTATTGGGGCCTAATTCTGCAACTGTAATTCATGTCAGCGGTACGCTTGATTTCAGGATTTTGAAGGAAAGTAATGTTTACAGAATTGGACTTTTGTTGATAGTAGTGACCTGGCTCTACCAACTTCCTTTTTTCCATTAAGACATATTCTGTCTTAGTTTTATAAAAACATTTGTTTTATACACTAAGTAGTATATTGTCATTTAGGATATACAAAATTTTTTTCAACTAGTGATATGGCAGACTTATTTTGGCTGCACAGAAGACTTGCTAGAAACTTCAGGATAGCAGTCAGCCAAGTATCTCTGTTACACTTTATACTTTGGACATGCATATCATTAAAAAGCATAAATCCTATGTATGAGTTGCATGCCAGCGCAAAGTTGTTTTACCTAATGCTTGAGATGCACTTCTATTTCATTACTTTTTTAATACGTTGTTTTAAAGAGATTGCTCTTATCTGTTGAATAAGAACCACTTGGTATTTTTTTCATAGCAAGGGTCGCTAAGCATCAGGGTAGTCAAGTGGGTGGTAAATAAAATTTAAAATAATCTTTTAATTTTATGGCAATATCTTCCTTTAAGAGGATTCTTTTCTTTTAATTGCCTGGTCATTTGATTCTTGCAGGAAAAAATCCTTGCATATTACAAATTTCACAGAGTGATGGAGTTCCCTGTCAATTCATGAAGAATATTAAATAGTCAGCTGAGGAGGATGGGCTTGATTTTAGTGTATGAGGTATGGGACTTTACCCAACAAAATATGAAAGTCGTAGATTAATCTTAGACTGGATTGGCTGGTGGGAAGATGGAAGAGGAAATGTCAACTTCCTTTATTACTTATTCTGAGCAATATTAATTACCTATTTTGTGATGGGAAAAATGCAGCCACATGCAGAACCTAGCCAAGCACCAAGCCCTAATCCAATCAGCCTGATGTATGCAGAAAGTTTACAGAATGACCTTGTGCATAATTACTCGTTTGATGGCTGTTAGTAAATGGCACAAATGGAATCTGACATACATTATAACACATTAATGAATGCCTTCCTCCCTCCATCTTCTTCTGTACAGAAAAATGATTTTAATTAAGACTTCCGTGATTAGTCATTTAATCAGTCATTAGGCCAATACAGATGGAGTCAATTAATTTTTTTACACTTGAATAGAGACTTGATGCTACTGCAAACCATACAATCTATTTTTTTAACATTGTATCATGGGCAATTGCCTTGATGTCTGCTTAGTAAGTGTACATTATTCTTGCAAAAACTGGATAGCGTTTACAGCACATCAGTAATATGGCTTCTATAGGTGTTTTATTAGATGCTATCCAGATTTTAATGAATTGGTTCAGTTTTGAATTCAGACTGATAGTTGTTCTTGTTAGGAAGCATCCTTTATTTTTGTTTAAAGAGTGGGGCAGAGATGCCTTTTAAAGCTAAATGTATTCAGCATCTCCTAAAGAAGTATTATCATTTGTAATAACAAAAGATGCATTTCAGTGCTAGCTTTCATGCAAGAATTTGAAATCAGAGAATGGTTGGGGGTTGGAAGGGCCCCCTGGAGGTGATGTTGTCCAACCCCCTGTGCAGGACCACCTAGAGCCAGTTGCCCAGGTGGCTATTGAGTGTCTCCAAGGAGGGAGCCTCCACAACATCTCTGGGCAAAAGCTTTTGTGATCTTATGTACCTGGGTATAGGTATATGAGAAGAACAACCGCAAGTGGGAGTGAGTGTGTTTGTGCAGGAAGTACAACAAGGCCTGGTACATCTAGTTCACACTTCAAATGTGACTGAATGATTACTATTGAGTGGTTAATTAAAAAGATCCTGATGTAAGACTAGCCAGTGACACTAGAGAAGATTGCAAAAAGAATGACTTATGAGTCCCTCTCTGAAAAAATTACTTGGTAAAAAAGGACAACCAAGTGCTGAGGCAGTGAGACCTTCTAATGGAGAACAGGAGAGCGGTTCATACGCACTGCCAGCAGACAGGCTGCGTGGAATGGGGGCTTGAAATAAGTAAAAGTGGAGATCCCTGCTGCATGAAGTAGTACATGATCCCTTGTAGTCCATTTCCAATGTAAATTAAAACCAAAGTAATTGAAGTCTGGGAGTAGCGGGGTTACGAGTGTGCTAACAGGAGGTTTTGTAGTTGATGGCGTTGCTGTGCCCTCCCTGTGCTGGGAGGCGAGAGGGAGCTGTCCAGCCTCGGTGGCTGGGGCGTCCTGCTGGGTCAGATCCGCCCCACGCTGGTAGTTTGTTTTACTGTCCTCTTGGTGGGCTATTGCAGATATGCAAAAGGGAAAGGAATAGATTGATTTGTGTCTTTTGTTTCTAAGAAAGCCTTTAAAGATTGAAAAATGAGCCCTGTCTTGTCTAGCCAAGGAATAATAAATAAAAGCAGGTGTGAGGTGTTGGAATTGAAAACAGCTGGATATGACGGATGTGATCTGACTTCTCTAGAGCTTCAGTCTTTAATCCCTGTGGCTCAGTGTGAATATTTCCCTACTGAGGCAATGCAGAAATAATAAATAGAACACAGCATATGGAAGGGTTCCTAGACTGAGAAAGGAGGAGGGAACAAGCCACGGTTAACTCTCTTTATGCTGACTTTTCCTTCACTTGTATGTACACCTCAGCAACCTGCCATTATGCATGCTACTAATCCCCAGTGTTTGTCTGTTTCTTGGCGTTTGCAGCAAGGCATGTTGTGCTAAGACAGAAAAATCAGAAGCCTTTGGAAATCTGTGTTGCAACTGGAACCTACCTTAATGCAGAGCTATTTTTTTTGAAGATGTGTAAAGATCCCCTCCCTATTTTTTGATATAGCTTTTCCACAGGAACACTTCTTCCCAATTAAAGTAAACACTGAATCATCTATATAAATTGCAATAAAATTCAACTCTGTACCATTAAAATCACAGAATTGCTTGAGTTGGAAGGGACCTTAAAGATCATCTGATTCCAACCCCCCTGCCATGGGCAGGGATGCCGCCCACTAGATCAGGTTGGCCAGGGCCCCATCCAACCTGGCCTTGATATAAAATGATCTAATATTCAGTTCATGTACAGAACAGTCTGGCCTTCTGTATCTTGAATCTTGTCAAATCCTGACCCTTGTAATCTGTCAGAGGATGTGTTTGTCCACTGAAAAAACTCTGCCATCTAATTTAGAGAGTTCCACACAAGGAATGGATAGGTAGAGCAATTCAGTTGATTAGAGCTAACATGATAATTGAGATGACATCAAATGATTCATTACCCTTGTTTGAGACAGCAGCATTCAAAAATGGGCATGGTACAAGTCTACCCTATGCAATAATGTGTGTTTTATTTAACCTGGGTTTAAAACGCTTTTTGTCTTGGAATAAATAGTTGGGCATGGATGTCAAGTAGTATGACAGAAACAAAGAAATGCCCACCTAAGTAAATGGTTTGTGGGTTTGTTCTTTCATGTTTTATGTTCCAAGAGTACTGATGAGGTTTATCTGGGTCACACTTAGAAGCTGTCTTGCGGAGTAGACCATTTAGAAGAATGTTTTGGCACCCTGCTGTTTTGTCATATATTCCAAGAAGGCTGTGCCAAAAGAAAATAGTAGAAAATGCTGTCATATAAATCCAGTGATTTGGTACTCTAATAGGGAGCCAGTGGTGAGAATTCATTATACATTCACACCTGCAGATAAAGAGCATCTAAAATTGGAAGTTTTATTCCACTCATCTTTGATCCTGATATTATTAGATGATATTAGCATCATCCTACGCTATACTCTGGAATTGGAGCAGATATGAATTCTATCCATTAATTTTTCATATAAGTCATTCTTTCTGTATAGCAACTGCATCCAATATTTAGAGCAATGGTTCTAGATACTGAGACTCTTGGTTTCTGTTGTTGACATATTGCATGGTCCTAAACTCCTATATATAATTTAACTTCTGTAGAACAGTTTGGTTGGAAGGGACCTTCAAAGATCATCCAGTCCGACTGCCTGACCAGTTAAGGGCTAACCAAAAGTTAGAGCATATTGTTAAGGGCATTATCCAAATGCCTCTTGAATGCTGACAGGTATGGGGCATCAACCACCTTGCTAGGAAGCCCATGCCAGTGTTTGACCACCCTCGCGATAAAGGCATTTTTCCTAATGTCCAGTCTGAACTTCCCCTGGTTCCTGTAATTGGGGAGCACCACAGGGACCGGCTGCCAGCCACGTGTAGCCCCATTCACTATGACCCTTTGAGCTCTGCCATGGAGCCAGTCCATCACCCAGCGTAATGTGAACCTGTTCAGCTCAGAGTATTGTAAGCTAATATAAAAACAATCACTCAGTTTGTGTTGTTCCAATGCTCTGATAGAAAACTTTCTCATTCTTCTAAAGCGTTTTGAATAGTTTCATCAAGTTATAGACATAAAACTCTCGTTGCGTAGAATTTGTTAGCTTAGACTCATTTTTTTATTTGTAAATACATATCTGTGTCAAAATATCATATAAACAGTAACACATACTAAGGCTAGGCATTCCCCTTAATCTTGGGAGCCCAAATTCTTTGTTTTGGCTGAACAATCATGATTCTAGTATTCTGATTCAGATCTTCCTGCCCTGTTTGAGATCAAAACCCGATTTCTGCATGTGCTTGTTCCTTTCCCTACCCTGCAACAGATAAATTATTAATTTGCATTTGTCCATGTTCATCCAGAGCTATTTCAAACAATTACAAAATTTGGGCCAAATTTATGGCTTGTATAAAACAGCCATAGTCATACTGAAATTGCTTCTACTGATTGGTAGCAGCTATTTCACCAGTTGAGTCTAGCTAGAGAAGAAAATGATGTGGTATGAAAAATTATCTCAGTCAATCAGTTCTGCATTTCTAGATATTTGAGAGCTAAATTTTCAGAGTTTGTACAGGGAATTATTTGCACAGCTCCTCTTCCCTGTCTAGAGGCTGGAATACATACTTCAGGGTTTTAGTAGCCATCATGTGTGACAACTTACAGTGCCATAAAGTTTGTAACAAAAAAAAAAAAAAGCAGTAAAGATCTGCCACTTGAAAGTTTTCATTTGTACCCTGAGTAAAGTTAAAACGGGAATGCAAATTGTATGGACTGTATTTTTCCAATTTTATAAATTTTATAAGCCTGAAGTACATTGTCTTTAGTCCAAAATCCCACCAAAATTAACATTCAAATTATGACTTGGCAAAGGGAGTAAATTATTTGTCCTTCGCAAGGTTCTACAAGAGTATTGGTGAGTAGCTCAGTACTTTCTAAGAAAATATTCACAATGACTATTATTCTCCTGTTAATTTTTTCCCCACAGAAAATAATTTTCTGAATTAGTACCTTATGTAACCTGTACTAAATATCACTTTTGAATGGGAGCAGCATTTTGGAAAGCTGTTGAATACTGGGGCTCTTCCTTCATTCAGCATGATACTTCTTAATTTCTCGTGATAGAGCACCTGGATAAAGCTTCATCTGCATCAGCAGAGGTTTGGTCTAATGAGCGTAGCAGTGATCATCAGCTCCAAAATTCCATTCACCAGCAAGGAATCCTCCTGGAATGTCGCTCAGCATGTTGCTTAGTGTATCAGATATTTATTTTATCTCTTTGTGGAATATCTTCTTGTAGACTGAGATTTGTTTTTCTGTATACATTAAATGGCTGGCAAGATTTAGTCATTTCTGCAGAATATTCTTTGGCAAATATTTGCCAGATTGTTTGTCAGTAAACGCTTGTATTAAATAGTTTGTCATTAGGAGAGGTATAAGCCTAGCCACAGTTAATTCACTGAAAATCTTGCAGATCGCCTGTGGAATAATTTGTTTGCCACTTTACTCCATGTGTAGAGGGGGACTTGAAGCAGTAGTCACCCTGTCCCCTGACCTGCAGCCTTATGGCAAAGTCCACCAAGAAGCAAAGCGCTCCCTTTTAAAGCCTTTCCTAAGGACTGGTGAGCTGGAGTACCTTCGTACACGTGGAATGCACCTGTCTTCTTTCCCATCTCAGCTGGTCGTTTGTACGACTTTGAATGATTAATTGTGAAGACTTTTAAATCAAACCTGATGGCAGATTCTACCACCCCTCCCATGATATATTTGATCCATGGCTGCTGAAGTTCTAACAAAGAAAAAAGTAAATGATACTCCATTTCTAATTAAAGAAGTAATTTTCCTTTGCAAATAGACTTTTTATCTCAGCTGCAGTGCTAAGGATCAATGGGTTGTCACATGTATGTCTTTTTAATAAATGCCAGCTGAGATGACATTAAAGTGATAGACTGATCACTGTAATCAATGCAATTCAAAATTGCTTTATGACTTAAACGAACTTGGTTCCTTTCTGTGATTCTCCTACAGTTAACATTGTCTGAGCAATGAAGTACAAGGTTACATCTTAGTTTGAAGTAAAAAGTGATGATATGGAATTAAAATTTTTTACGTAGGTGCAGGTTTTGCAGATTAACTCCTATTTTTATGCAATTCAAAGAACCTCACTATAAAGTCCTATTGTAAAAAGCAGTAAGAGCAAAAAATACATTCAAAGTAGAAGAAAATCATTCTAAGCTGCTCCCTTCTTCCACTTGCACTACTCCCCCTCCCCAAAAAAAAGAACTAGTGGTCAAGGCATATTAAGGTTTTTATTTGCTGAGTTATTGTATATTGAGCCGTGAATATTGATGCCACAAGATGCAAAAGTTATTCAACCCAAAGGCAATCAGATGGGTATTTCATTGTATTTAAACATGAACATGTGGTTCATCTGAAAAGAATTAACTGTATATGTTGTGCAGTGCCTGTATGTTTAATGCCAAGCATAGGCTTATCCATGTCATTTGAAATGATACTGATATATTTTAGCCTCCCACAAGCACATCTTCCCTGGCTTCTGACAAGGAGGTGTGTTGTGAAGACAGGCAGCCCTACTGATGATGCAGTACGTGGTGATACAGGAGGGCAAACCTAACACCAGAGAACAGTCTAATTCTCAGATTCTGAAGGAATCTTTATGTACCATATTCTCTGTCTAATCAGTGCCTTTAAAATCTACTTATGTGCAATACTTCTGAACTCTTTTCTTGTTCCAGATTTATTTTTTCAAAACCCCAGAGATTCTGTAAAAACTCCTAAGATCCTTGTAAACCCTTTTATTTCTCTTAAAGCTGGCAGACTGACAGGCTTTAGTTATTCTTAGTGCTAAATTATTTATCTTCCTTTTCCCTCCTAGCCCTGACTTCTGAATCTTTAACTTGACTCTTGGGACATATCTGACGCCACTTTTTCCCCCATTTAAAGTGAAACAACTTTTATCTTTTAAGCTTTTTCATCATTGAAATTGTACGTGTAAAGTTTGAATGTGTAAGTATGTAAGCAACGTGGCTGAATGACTTTAAAAACCCAGCCTAAAGGATCTGAAATCGGTTATTATATTGTTTTGGCCAAGTATATCACATTAGAGTGAACGCAGCAAAAATAGTAGGAGGGGGAAGAGTCTTCAACTGTCTTCTGGGCTAATAACAGAAAGCTCTTATCAAAATGTATGTAAGCATTGTTACCAGTATTAATAATATACTTATTCTACTCCTTAGGTCTCACATGGCATCCAAAGAATACAAGCTGAAAAAGGATCAGCACCTCATAAAGAGTTTTAAGACATTACAAGGTAAACTTTTTTCCCTGTCTGTATTATCACATTCATTGCCTCAAAAATGCTGTAGAAGCTGGTTTATAGTGTAATTTCAGGCATTATTGTATTGATCATGAAGATTATGTCAATTTTTAAATCACTTCTAAGATTAGTAAAAAGTCAGTCCAATTTTCCTAGAACTATCTCTTTCAAAACATATGTCTTCAGTATCTTAAGTGTCTAATATGTCACGTATCTGACAATTTTGGGTGCAAATTTGAATTAGGATTCAGTTGTTTCTGGCGTTCTCTAAAACCATTATATTTATCTTGCGTATGATAATAAACATGATTGTGGGAGCCCGAAGTTCCACCAAGAAACAAAGCCACCCATGGAAGGAAGCTTTCATTGAAGTTTATTATTTCAATAAATATGTGGCAATAACATGAGGACATGTGAATAAATGCATATTTGTATTGCCACAGAGAAATAGAAGAAGCAGTGCAACTTGCTATCTGAAAATACTACATCATTTCCTGGGGCCAGATCCTCAGTTCATGTCAAACAATGTCATTGAATTATGTCTGTGAAGTTGTACCTATTTGTATAAGTCAGAGAATTGGCCATTACTGTCCAAGGAGTACAGAACAAGTTCCCTACTGACTGAAGGGAAAAAAAAATTAAAAATACCTTTTATTTCCTTAAAATGAATGATGTATACTTGTTTCTCGTACTGTAGTGAGTTTTATTAGTCATTTGAAAAAATCAGTTTTGCTATTTCTTTAAAAATATGACCAACACAAAAAAAAACCACACCATGGTTATTAAAGGGGTCATGCTTCCTTGATATTTATGTTGCTGTGTGCTTGAACCATTCTGTGCATACAGCATAAGAGTAATGGAATATCAGCTTTATTAACTGCCATTCTGTTGTCAAAGAGCACTTTCTTCACAAAATAAACTTTCTGGGATGTTCTTCCAAGGAGCATGATAAATTTCTCTGCCGTTTGGTGTCCATAACCCTCATTTTTGCATTTTAGCTCTGCTGCCCCATGTGAAAATATGATTCTAACATTTCTTTCTAGCTTAAAGCTGTGAATCTGCATACATGTGAATTTAAAAATATGCATACAGTGTTCAAAATGCATCTTGTTCCTCTTGAATATTCTAATTTTGTATTTATTCATTCCAAGTAGTTGACAAGGTAGATTGCTGTATTTTGTAGGATTGTTCAAATTGCAATGCATGATATTTGCTATAATACTCTTGTTTCATTTTCACTCATGTTAGTATTATGCAGTAACTTTCTATTCTATTTTTGAAGTCGGTGACCTCTGAAGGATTTGGAACTCTGAAAGTTTCATTGGTGGAAAAATATCTGATATCATATTCTGGAAAGCCTATGGCTCATTAACTTATGTCTATTAATGGCTGCAAAATTCATAAACCTTTACATAATGATTTTCTTTAAGTGTAGTACTATTAATTTTTATGGTAATTTTACTATTATTTATGACAGTCAAAAGAGTCTATTGGAAAAAAGATAATCACACAGGGCTTCTAATTTGTAGATCCTTCTAGTGCCTTCTAGTAATTGTTGCAGGCTCTATTAAAGATTAAGGGGGTTACAAGATTTGACTTTATAAGGTGAAAGTAATTCTTCGAAGGGAAAGTTTTATTATTAATAGCAATTGGAACTGGTTACTCAAAGAGCTGTAGTAATTCATTCATGAATTCCCTTCAGTTTCACTTTAAGCTTTTAAAACATTTCTAGGATCTGAGGGGTCCTACTATTTTGTCTGTTTGCTTACCAATTATAGCAGCCTTTACACTAAAAAAAGAAAAAAAAAAAAAAAACACCACCACAAACCCAACCTGCAATTAGAAACAGTTCAGACTAAAAGGTTAACCCCACTCACCTGAAGTTGTTAGGACCCAATCTTATCTGCCTAAATGGGGCTTAAGAGCCATTCGCACTCACCAGGATTGGCTGTCTTATGTTTGCTGTGTAGTAAGCTCAGGTTTATTCTCAAGTCCAAAAGTGCTGCTCAGTGGACTTAAACCTCATATTAGGTGCCAAGTAGATGCGAATTTAGTCATGTCAGAAGGGACATTTAGGCCTGTATTGCACAGGCCAAAACCATCATCTGTCTGCAATAATACCAGCTGCAGCAGTGCCAAGTTCACCTTCCCGGATGTTCCCATTTGCTCACAAAGTACCATCTGATAGTTGAAGATTTCTTAGGAAGTCTTCAGCATTCATTTTCTGAAGACAATGGCATTCAAATGCAGATAGTTGCATCCTGACCTCCATATACCTTAGTAGCAGCAAGATAGATATGAGAGGGGAGTGTAGAAAAGTTAGGCCTTCAGAGGAGAATTCTGCCCTCTAACAAATGAGGCATTTATAAAAGTTATAGTTAACACTTGCTGGAGAGGCTGGTAGTGTTCTCTGTTTGTTGAACTCAAGCGAGGGAAAACCATGGAGAAATGGCCAGTGATAGGTAAGGGCATGGGAAAATGCAAGTAGCAGGAGAAGGTGGCTGATAATGATTAATAGACTTTAGGTTTATCAAGTCCATAAGCTGCCAAATTTACCTTCAATATTTATGAATAAATAGTATTTTATAATAAGATTGTGTTTCTTACTGATTATCCAATATTTTTATTGTATTATTTTTATCTATTTCTCTCCTTTCAGTAGGAGATGGTCCATCTGTACACTTAAAATGTTAGGTGAGATGACACAAGTCCAGTATTACAATGTTTAAGTACAGATAATTCATTTATAATGAATATCGTAGTTGCTAAACTAGTGACTCTGGAGCGAGGCAGGCTGAGATATAGAAAGGGCTTTTAGCATCTCATCCAAGGCCTTCACAGCTGCTGGTCTATGCTCTCACCTTGAAGGAAAGAGTATTTTGCGTAGCAGTAGTGCCACTTTTGAATACACCTCAGTTTTTCAGTGTATGTTTGGGGTTTTGCCTCTTTTTGAGTTTTGCTCAAATAACATGGCAAATTATTTTTTTGACAATTGTAATCACTGCTCAAATAACATGTTGAAATTGTTTCATGCATAAAAGAATTCTTGTTCATTAAGTACCTCTATTGCATGAGGAAAGCCATGTAACTCTCCTCTATCCTAAAACTGATAGAGAACCCACCAGTTTGAAATAACCAGTTTAAAAAAAAAAAAAAATTACTTACCAACTTTAAAATCTTACTGATTTTTGTGCAAATTTATCTAATGATTGCAAGCTACAGAGAACGTTTTGATAAGGAAAAACTGTGCTGATGTACTTATCTGCTGACATACATTAATGTCCATATATTCACTGTATGAAGAACTTTTTGCTTGAAGAATAAAGTAGGAATACTCAAAAAGTCTCCTAAGTCCAGTGCTTGTGGTGCAGAGGTTAACAATATCTGGAGCTAATTCACATCAATGAGTCAGAATCATAACTAGGCCTTATCTTAGATCTTCCTTGTTGAAGCAAATACAAAACTTCAAAGTAAGGCAGATAAAACACCTGAAATCTAACTCAAAGCTGGATAATGGAGGATCTCCCTCAGAAGCCTCTTGAGGCAGAAATCAGCTTTGGAAATGCTGATGTGTCAGTAGGTATGTCTTGCAAGGCATGCCTGTGGCATTCCATAACTTCTAATATCTTGACACTTCTACCTTCAAAATACATCTTAGATACGTCTTTTTCTTTGCTTTTTCTTGTGAGATGAACTTTGTTTCCTTCATGTTTTCCTGTAGTGCGTTGATTTTGTTTGAATAGTACTAATAGTTGCAAATAACAGCAGTGTTTAGCATTTTTCCTCAGTTCAAGAATCTCAGACCTTCTTCCTTGAAGTTATGGCCAAAATTTCACATTGAGATCCACCGGTCCACTATGAAGTCCCATGTTTGATACAGCCACATCATGCACGAGTTAGTTATCACAGTGGCTCTTTCAGGCCTTATTCTAATGCACTGAATGAAGGATAAATATGATAAGCTGAATTACCTAGCATGGTACTACCTGCTTAGTGCATACACGGATGATTACTGTGAATCAGCTGTGAGAATAACTAGCAAGTTCTTGATAACCCCATGATGACTTCTGTGTGTAGTTGTTAACCTTTGAATCTCCTCCCCGTAAGGACAGTGCTGTGGTTCTACAGATGGGGAAACAGAAACCTGGTTAAAGTAATGCAAGGGATCATAGACCTAGGCAGTAGGACCCAGAAATCTTCTTTGTTAGTTTCTTGCAATGCGACTGAATGATAGTTCTGTTCTTTTTCATCTCACTTTCATAAGATCTTCATTGATTCTGAGCATTATTGCATGCCTTTAACTGTAAGAAAAGGCCCCTTGCCATGGGAAAAAAGTGATTTATCTACAAGTTCTGTAGATGTATGAGCTCCGTAGTATCATAGGTATCTTGCTGCTTTGTCCATAAGTAAATACACAGCTGCCAATTTCTTTATTAGCCAGAACTAGGATGTATTGTGTCCATTATCAAATACATGATCAACTGCTATGTTTTGACCAAAAGATGAATCAAACCCTGTAGTCAAAAAGGCTTTATCCTGCTCTGGACTTTCCAGATTTTATCTGTCCTCTGAAATACACGTAATGAACAGAAAGCCTGGAGTATGAAGTCCCTATGCCAGTGGAACTTGTTAGCTGGCCATTTGTGAATTCTTTTTAAATTCCAGAACAATGAGCTAGGTTTGCTATTGATGTAATGGCAGCTCTCGCTACAAAGAGTCACTCTTGTGCTTTCATTTTAACAGTAATCCTTTTCTAGGTTAGCTAATTTTGAATAACTACATGCTCTAACATCATGTCTCTTGGGAAAATGAGTTACACAAGCCATCTTTTATGAAAGCGGGATTCTCTTTTTTCTAGCACTATCTGTGTAGAAGTCTAATTTTCAAATGTGTTATCTAACCCATCTATTATCCCTTTCCTGCTACAGTGCAAACACCAGCTCAGTAAAACAAAGAAAACAAATTCCTCGTAATTCTTTCCCCAGTGATATTTGTTGGATAGTCTGTTAGGATTATGGAGACCGTACATAATGGCCAAGATTTCAAATTGTCAAAATGTAAGGATAAATCAGGTGTGTTGGTATTTTTTTAGTATTTCTGTGGGGGTTTTCTCCTTGTGGAAACTGCATGCTGTTATGTGTTGTTTGAACACTTAGTTTGAGAGTACTGGAGGCTGACAGAGTTCTGCAAGAAAAGAATATTTAGTGGCTTGTCCCTTCATGTACTAGTTTGCTATGTGGCACTCTGTAAAACCCCTTTTTTGAAAATTGCTAACATACAGACAATTTTAGTAACGACTTGGATTTTGTTTCCACGTAAAGCTTAACGACTTTGCTCAAGAGTAATATCCCCAGACAGAACCTGGTGTGAAGCAATTGCTAGCTGTTAGTGCTATTTCGAGATAAATTTTTAACTTGGAATTTCTGAATCTCCTGCTGACTAGTGTCTTCCTTGAGATTGACGGTACTTCCAAGTTGCAAGTTTCTCCATAGCTTGGTAGCTATGCAGAATGGATCTTTATCACACATTATACTTTAAGACTCAGTGTAAAACAGGAGAAGGAACTCAAATGTTGCTCATGAAGATACGTAAGAGACGCAGATACATCACATTTTAAAATGTCCTTTATAGCATTGTAATGCAAGCAATGTGTCTGTTAGCATCCATATGCAGTTTTTAATGTACAGTTAATTATTTGCTTTTAGTTTGTCATAACTGAATGCAAAGTTGAGGCTGGGAAGGTTATATAACAAATGATCTGTGATCTTTAAAAATGAATGACCTTCCTATTTTATAGTGATTTTAAAGGATTAAGGAATGTGCAACTGAAGCCAAAGCCTACTTTCACATGCACACACTAGTGCTGGCAACATAAGAGACCATAACTAGTGAGAGAATAATTTATTCTAATCTTGTAAAGCACTTCTGGGCTGTGGTGATTCAGAAATTATTGGTAGTATTTTTATACCTTAAAAAGAAAGTTTATTACATTGGTGTATTTGATATAAATTCTGTAGACAACAATTGCAGTGAACTGTACTGTAGGCTTATAGATTATTAAAATGTGCTGGGCCAAATCCTGATCTCGATGAAATCTGTTAAATTCCTCCCAGATATTTATGTTATTTAAATAGATAATTTAAACCATTTGCTTTCTAAATAATCTGTTTCTCATATCAATAGTTACATTTGTATAGACATAGTTTAAAATCTTAAATATGCAGTCCACAAGGAGCTAGCATATTTAGAGGCAATTAAAAAAAAAAAAANAAAAAGACCTTTCATGTCATTGCATTGCTTTTTTGTTCATATCATCTACTTAGTTCTCAGCTTGGAATTCTCTATTTTTATATATGATTGTTACTTAAAATGGGATCTTCATTCTTAATTTGAGTCTAAGTGCTACAATATTCTAAACAATTTTTGACTTTTATTGTTTCTAACTTCTAGTGTATTCAACGTAAGTTGTACTCTTAATATGAAAAGTGTTCTTCAATATACTTGAGTACAACTCTGCTCCCATCCTATCCCACAAATACTCCTCACTGATTACTTTTCAAAGATTTTGAAGAGAATCGGAAATTTCAATATGCTCATTTTGAACAGATATTTATCTGATAGATATATATATATATATATAAATTATCTTTATATTCATCAAATACTGAAGTGGGTGTAAGGAATTATGATTTCAGAATGTACATGCATCCTCAACTGATCCGAATTGGTGGAATTTACTGAACTTGATGGCGTTGTCTGAAATATTTTATATCTTATATTTGGAGTAAGAAGTTGGCTCTTATTCACATTTTAAAAGCTACTAGTATATAATACTCAGTAGAATTACAGCATTTTGCATCTGCTGAGAATCTGACCTACATATCTTAAATTCATGCACCATCCATGTCCTTTAATTCAGAAATGCTTTTTCAACTTCAGTGAACAAACTGAAGCAGGGAAAGATTAATCATTTTTGGATGGATAAAAATATAAAAATGGTTATATAAAAATGTAACATGCCTATAAAAGCACTTTCTTACCATTTTACACTTTTATTCCTAGAAGGTTTCTTTTTCTTCTTTCTTTTTTCCTTTATTTTTCTTCAATAGCCTCCAAGTTGGCTTCATTTTGTGTTCTTAGCAGAAAGATTGTTCTGTTAAGCAGGGAGGTATGGTACTGTACTGGAAGTTACCCAAGTTAATCCATACCAGATAACGGCTATTTTTTCACTTCCAGCAAAGCTAGGAAAGCAACTCATTTATAGAAATACTGTGCGGGAGAGGCAATAATCTGTTTAATCTTAAGGTAAATCAGTAACTAGCTATATTTATGGCATTGCAGTTTGGTTGGTCTGTCTGCTATTTTAAAGTAATGTTTAGAGATATCAGTCGCATCTCGGATGGTATTTCCTTGTACGCTATAACTTTTAGTGGCTATTTTATAGATTTGCAACAGAAAATAGCATGAAATAGTGACAAAGACAACCTTGAATTCGAAGTCCTTCTGCATTTTTGTATTTTCTGCATCACTATGGTGCTCAGGAGTGGAGAAGAAAAGTGATGATGATAAGAGAAGCAATTCTTTGTTTTGTTGTGTACATGTGCTGTAATGAATGTGAACTCGGCAAGCTATGTTTGTTTCCCTGATTACTTCCAGATGTTGATTATTACTCTTTCCAATCAAACTTCTGTGGAGGAATGTCCTTATTTTATTACAGATAGGTAAAATTTACCCCGTAGATTCTAAGGTGAGCAATTCTAATACGTTTAGAATTCCAGTTGCTTGGATCGTATCTCCTTCAGCCTTTGAAAAGACCAGCAGGTAACATTCTCCAAGGTTTTTTATTGTTTTATGGCTTTTTTACAAGACTTTGATTCAAGATTTTCTTGGTCTATTGAAATAGTTATTTTTCTTCCATAATAGAAATGTCTTCTGTAGCTAGTCTTCGCCTCACGCTACCAAAACATAATTTTGGCTTTCCTTCCTGATTGTAGGTCCAGGAGGGACATAAGGAACAGATTAGTTTGTCTTGCATGACAGATAGTTTCTATGACTATGGAAATACCTAAATAAGAGACCTCATTTCATCAGCAATCGCCTAGTTTTAAAGTAGTCTCTTAGCCTGTAAGTGGATCAGCCCAGCGTTGAGGGCTGGTCTGGGGATGCTTCCCACTGTTGATACAGTGGCAACTCTTGGTAGCACTGTAAGTCATCAGGTAGGTCGGGGTAGGATTGATGGGATACACTATATCTGGCATGGAGGAAGGGAAAATTAACAACTTATTCTGAAAGACCGACCAGGATAGGATTCAGATGACAATTAATTCAGGAAATTAAGCCAATGAAAATCCAGTCTACACAGAAATTGTTTGAAAGAGAAGTATAGATTGCTGCTGGAAATCTACTTTTCTCTGGCAAGACTTTTCATTCAATGACTCGTATAGTATTTCAACAAAGCTTTTTCCTCTTTCTTCCACTTGGCAACTGT
Organism: Anseranas semipalmata; assembly: GCA_013399115.1. Taxonomy (NCBI): domain Eukaryota; kingdom Metazoa; phylum Chordata; class Aves; order Anseriformes; family Anseranatidae; genus Anseranas; species Anseranas semipalmata. The sequence continues at coordinate 861,595 of VXAA01000198.1, forward strand.
AGTAACAGTTCATTTGCTGCTTGGACACTTCTTTAAGGATAAAGTCTAGGTTTAAATGTCTCATGAGAGAGATTCCCTTGATATTACATCAGAGATTTCCTGCAAGTTGTTAGCATATGGTATCAGAGGCAATCCTCTTTTTTTGACCAAGAAAAACTTAGGACCAGGAGAACCTCAACTCCTTTCATTACAGTCCCAGAGTGAGAGGAACGACCATACAAGCCAAGAAATGACAGCATCTTTTCTGTGAAGCTGTTTTTTCTCTCTGAATGTCCATAAATTTTCCCTGTTGTCTTTGGACCTGATGCTGCGATTTCAGGATAAATACTGTTTTGTCAATGGGTTTCATTGTGATGCGTAAAATCTGTACAGGGATGTGTGATTCTCCTCAGTTTTCTTTACTCCTGCAGAATATATTGAATACTGAGAGTCCTGTGGTAATACCTAGAAGACATTTCCATATATGATGAGATGGTTGTTGATACAAGAATCTTACAGTCCAGCTGGATGATGTAGTAAACAATGATGTGGTTAACAATTTTCAAAGTAACTGACAGCATCTATGTACCCAGACATGATGTGTATATAATCCAGAAAGATAGTAGCAAGCATAGGCATAATTGCTGCTTTATCCCGTTAAGGTACACAAGATTGGAAGATTTTTGAAGCTGGGGTGAAATCTTTAGCTAAGAAGTACTAAACTGCTGTATTGCACCTGCAGAATAGTTTTGTGCAATGCCATTGAATCAGAACAGAGATAGTATAATTATTACTGAAGGTTCAGGCACCAGTATATTAAATATGTTTGGTAACCTTTTATTTTATAGACATAAGTAAGTTAGGATGTTCTGTTCTGGTGGTACCTAAATGCTGGGGTCCTCCTTTACTTAGAAATGAGCACGAGCAGTGTATCCAGGCAGTAATGCGTGAGGGAGATTTATCTAAATCCATTCTCATGCTCGTAGGAGAGGAAAGTTTTAGCATAGGGTTTGAATTACAGCCAGCTATTGAAGTAACAGGCAAGAGGGTAACAAAGGTACGAGTGGAACAGCGCCAGCAAAGGGGAGTTGCCAGCAGGTAGACATGGTCTCTGTCTCGGTTCTCTTGTCAGGGAGGCATTTACGAGGTAGTTGGGTGCTGAATCTGCCAAGACAGATAGTGGCAGGATTGTCTCATTTTGTTCTTCCCCTTTTGGTTGCAGTCAATGGTAGGACTGTAGAAACTGGGCAAAGTCTGGAATGACATTTCTGATAAGCGTTGGTTTTGCTGCAAGGGTATACTCTGCCCTAGAACAGCTTCCATCTCACAAAGCAAACCACTGATGAAGAAACTGTCGCTGTCTGGTTGAATAGAAGTTTTTATGTATAGGGTTTTGTGAATGTGTTCCAAATTTTAGGTACTTATTTGAATAGTTATTCAGAACTCTTGAAGAAGGTAAGGAAATACAAAGAAGTTGATGATTTTTGATCTATTTTATTCTAGATGGGGAAGAAATACCAAAATTTTATTTTGTTCACCCAATTCTGACATCCAGAACTACATAATACTATGAGCCTGGATGTCAAATATTTAAAGACATCTTTAAAAGAAAAGCAGAACTCTAACACAGCCTAGCATTAAAACATCCGAATAGAAATGAATAGGAAGGTAACCAAAGATGAGCGTCCAGCACTGCAGCTGATTGTGTTGGCATTGTTCAGCTGACTTCAGCAGAGATGAGGCTATAGCACACGAGTTGAAAGACATCAACCTCTCGTTTAGTAGGCTTCCCAGCACAGATAACCTTCTTACGTATGATTTTTCAAATAGGAGTTAAGATTGGATTACTTGGCTTGCAAAATGCAAACCATCATCCTTTGTTTTCTGCTCCATTTCAGCTTTTATGAATAAAATAAAAATAAGACAAGTGTAACAGAGAAAAGCAATACATAATGTACCATAATGATCAAGGATGAGGAATACGTGCTTGGGACCTGGGAGACAAATTGTTCCAGAAGCTCGACTGGACGCTGGTTAGCACTGTGCTGGAGGGCCACGCTCTTTGCCCGAGCAGCAGCGCACGGGCCCATGGTTGCCGTGGTGGGGCCCAGGGTCTGTCAGGAGTGCGGAAATAGCCGCAGCCTTGGCCCAACGCGCAAGTCAAGCTCCTGCTCTGGTCGGTTTTGTTTTGAGTTCTGACCGTGGTCACAGAGGCTTGTGTGATGATTTACGTGATAAATTGAATGGGCATAAAGGGAACCATCTTTGGGTTTCTCTGTGATGGAACAATCTGCCACATACGTAGTAATTCTGATAAATCGTAAGTACTTCTGAACTTCTAATTTTTAGTGGCTATGAGTGAGTTTTTGGTATTGTCTTTCCAACATTGTCTCACAGAGTGTATCCCTAACCGAAGGAGAACTTAAGGACTGCTGGGCAGATGTACACAGATCAGAACTGAAATTAGAGAATGTGACCCTTCCACCTACATCTGCTGCAAATGCGCTGCTGCTGAGTAATTCTCTATATTTGAGAAATAAAAGCAGGAAAAAAAAAAGACTATTTCCTGCACTGAGATGAAAAAGCTTAATTCTTCAATATTTCTATGCATTTTGAGATCTCTAGGTGAATAATGCAAAACATTACTATGGAACCTCTTAACATTGTACATTTTGACTGCCCTTGTCACTGTGTACAGGTCAGGTTTTATAGTAATAAGGACAGAAGGGTTAATACAGTTTTTTTCAAAGTTGTATGCAAAAACTGCATTCTGAAATGGACTGTTGACAGAATAGTTCCAAATCCACTCACATTAAGAAATAGCCCATAACACTGCAGTTTGATTGCTCTGAGCAATGGCAGAATTGCCAAGTGAGCCATTCACGGCACTGCCGCGATGCCTGGTGATACAGCCACACTCCTTTGATTGTAAAGAATCATACCGGTTTTGCTGTGTAATTCAGTCAGTTTTTGAATTTTGGCATCATCCCAATGTAATGGGGGGAGTTCAGAACTGAAAAACTGTGGTGATGGGGGGGGGGAGGGGGATGTTCCCCGGTTAGATCTCTCCTTATTTAAATTTTCCTATGTCATTTGTAAGCATGGCAGATGTTGGATTTTCTGTCAGTTATGTCAGTGCTACAACCCATGTAGGAAATTCTATAAATGTTTGTTATGGAAACATTTGCTTAATCACCCCTGTGACCTGTTTAAAAAGCTAAGAAAACAGTCTGCCACTTAATGCATGATATTGCAGCACAGATACCCATACCAGGAGAGAGATCCTGTTCTCAATAGATGAATTTCTGTTATAAAACATGCTTACTAGATGGCACACATGGAAGGATTTTGTCCTCTTTGAGTCCTAGTGAATTTGGCATAAAACTAACCCTTTGTGATGATATGTGGGGTACTTTTTCCTAAAAAAAAGATTTTCCTAAATGCTCGATCTTTTCTCGATTGCACCACTTTTAATTCCAAAGTAACTCCATTGTCTGGGGCTATCACTTAGTGTCAGTGAGCAGAGTCCAGACTTGTAAGAAGTCTTTTTCCACCACTGTAAAGGAAAGTTGCATATAAAACAATTCCCTGTAATTCAGCGTAATAATTACTGAAAAATAAAAGCGTTCCTCCCAAGCCTTCCTCTGCTGGCTGCTCAAAGTAGAGCTTGGGTGATATGTTAAGGCTGAAGAGATTTTTGCATCCCTATAGGAGTAGTAACTGCACAGCATCTTGGCTGTCTTGCTATAACAAATAGAATATACATACAAAGTTAGGGAGAATGGAAAATGGAGCTGTGTGCGACTCCTGGGGACCTTGCTGGAGGAAATGGGTGAGATAATTAAGAGCTGAATCTGAAAAACCTTTGTGAGGCCTGAGCAGCACAGATTTTAAAAGTTCTGAAGCATTCATCAGCACTCACTTTGTAGCCTAGTGAAATTTTCAAAGATATTTCTCATTCTGATATGCTATGCTGAAAATGCACCTTCAGTGAGAGGAGTTTTTACACTTCGGTACAATGGGGGAGAGTTTAGTAACTGAGAAAATAAGAGGCATGGACGGATGAATTCCGTATGGAAGTAGACGCTTAGATCTGACCTTGTTAGAAGCTTTGCGATCATACGCTGTGGCATTAGTGTACCCGTGATAACAATCCCCAAGCAGCAATCTTGCCCATTTTTCTTTTTGGTGCTGCAAAACCACGATATGTGTATATCAATGAGATAAATGACTTTATTTGTCAAAGTATGTGGTATTGTTTCACAACACCATGTTCAGATCATTGTTTTACTAATTTCCTTGGCTTCCTTTCAATTTATTTCAAAATAAACCAATGTCAAGTGAAAATTTTGATGTTTATAGAAATACAGAAAACAAATCAATGTTTTTCAACTATATGGACTTAGTCTGAAAAAGCAGAAGGCACAGGAAACAATTGCAATATGAATGCATATATCTGGTCATACAAACTGTCGTAATTATACATGAATTTGTGATTTCAGGAGTGCTCAGTGGTGTTACATGATGCATGCTATCTCTTACATAATGCTGAAGTGACAGCTCTGGATATTGTTCCAAGAGAGATTTCAAGAGCAGAAGCACAGTAAAATCGTCATTTCCACCATGGAAAGTTCACTTTGGTTTCGTTGTTGAGATTGCTAGCCAGACTGCTTACCAGTGCCAGTATGGTATAAATGCCTCTTAATTAGCAGCTGGGTTGAGTTTCCCAAATCAGTGTAAGTAGTCCACTGAATATCTACCAGAGGCCAATCAGTTGCATTTGTTACTAGATCTCTTTGGTTAACTAGCAGCAAACACCCAGTATGCAATTCTTCTGCTCCTTGGGTAGTAAGATCTACCAATAGCCATGCCCTCTCTAACACAGGTGGAAGTATTGCATAGGAATTATATTGTTAGGAGTTTCATAATCTCTAACCATTATCCTTCTGCCCCAGCTGTTCCTGTGGCCGATGTCCCCCTTTTTCCATCATACTTATAAAGAAAAAGACTATTGTGTATAACTGGCTATTCCTGAAGGCTTTCTATTCTAGAATGAGATCTGTGTACCTTTTTTAATATTAAGCTGGGAAATGAAGAGAAGGATTGGGAAATATTACAACTGTGGTACTAGGATTTCTGAGAAGTGCAATGAAATCTTTATCCGTAACACTTCAAGTATTGCCATTGTTAATATATTCTGAGAGCGAGCTGTATGCAGATAGGAAAAAGTTTCTTGGGTGTACAGCAATAGAAATGCTATGTCTGTCTGTTTTTCATTCTTTGCAGACAGTTAGGACAAGAGCAGTTGTTAAAGAAACTGCTTTAAAAAATGAGTTAACAGTGAGCCTATCTGGAACATATTTTTCAAAAGTTTGGAGTGTTTCCATTAGTATGCAAGTACCAAGAAATATATCATAAAAGCCAGTTGGCCTCACAAACTTTGAATCTAATACCAGTTAATCGTATCGAATTGCAGTTGTTTTAATGTTTTCTATGTAAGGGGTCAGAGTTCCAGCAAACATGTTCCTGGAGTTGTTGGCAGCTTAAAGAGAAAGGCTGCTTTATTGCTCTTTCATAACTGTTCTGATTTCCATAGCCAAGAAACCACCATTAGAGTTTTTATTATTTTTAATTTAAAAAACACTTCAGAAAATATATTACACAGGGACACCTGCAGGAGCAGAAAAGTTCTGAAACTTTGGAAACTAGTTCTGCTTTGGAAAAAAACATTTTCTTTTATATGCTAAATATCTATATAAATTTTCAAAACCTTTATTTGTGGCTTTGTAGCAGTGATAAATTTTATTTAATAAGCCATCTTTCTGCATAATATCTGGTCACGTCTTCACTGTGCTTTTAAACCAAGAACAATCTTTGGGAATGAAGATGCAATGAAAGCATTTATGGCTTTTAAGAAGTATTCTCAACCCAAACTTGACACACCCCCTCAATTTCTAATACACATCTGATGTTTTCCCCTTAAATTTTGTATCTGTTCTGTGGGTAGAGTCAGGAACTTTATGAGAGAAACTGCAGATGTAACTGTCAACTCTTCTGGTTACATATCAAGATGGAATTACAGAATCATAGGAATCAGATGGAAAAAAAATATTAGGTCATCTTGTCCATCTCTTCTGCCAGTTCATAATGACTCCCTGCAGTATGTTCTCCAGTGAGTTGTTTAGCTTAGTTCTGGACAGTTCTTTTGAAAGGACTGAAGAGCCTTTCCTATGATTCTCACCAAGTATATTTCACTTGTCTGTTTTTATCGTCTTTTATGACAGGGCCAGATTGTGTCCATATTATTCCTGTAATGCAAATAATAACAATAACAGTAATTGGCTTTTTTGTTCAATAAATTATTTTAGTTTTAGGACCAAACCTATGTGTTCCCGTTTTGGTAACTGGATAAGTAAATGGCAGCTAAGAATTTCTGCAATAAATTTCACCTGTCCTTGTATTTTCAGCTCATGATTTCTGCGTATTTACTGGCACTTTACCAAATTGTTTCTAGGAACAGTTTTTGGTCTTTGGTTCTTTCACAAGCAGCTTTGAGTGGCCTAGAGCTGAGATGACAGCTGGTTTGGTTAAGCACTGAACAGGTGACATTGTATATGCCCTAACAGGTTAAATGTAAAATTGACCCGGTTTGAGTGACAGACATGGCAACAGGGAGTGTGTCCGGCAACTAATGCAGGAGGCCGGAGTCTCATTTGTAATGCTGGCCGCAGTAGTGAATCACGAGGAGTTTTGTGCCCCAGCTTACAATGTGTAAGTACTGTCAGAGGATAAAGGACAGTGAAGTCACCTTTCTCAGTAAGGCGCTGTGAAGTTACAGGCAACTTTGAAATTCCTGGATAGCTGGTGCTAAAGAAGAATGAGGATTACCACCATTGCCTGCAAGGATTATTAAATAATAGCACTTGAAAATTTCATCTCCACATTCCCCTGTGCTGCCTAAATTCCCTTGTAGTGGCACACCTCTCTTTGCCTTTCCATCAAGCAGTGTGCTCGTGTTGTCCTGTGCTGACCGGGCGGAGGTCGGAGAGCAGAGTGTAGCATTGCACAGCCCTTCCCGTCCCCTGGAAGGGAAAGCAAGGGCGTGAGAGGAGGCCAGCCAAGGGCTGCAGTGCGAACACCTAGGCATCGCTGTTAAATTGGACTTGGCAATACACGGCAGCTTTCCATACAAATATACGGGGCACTATGCTCAAACAAGAACATTTCTTCAGAGCTTGGTTCTAGTGTAGGAACTGCATGTTAGTAGCAAGCAGACTGTGTGAGAAGACTCCAGTGCAGCAGATTTCTGTAAGGCATGGAAGAGCTGGGTTTTGTGACTTAGAGAAAACAGGCCTATGAATTCTCTTGTTTCAGTCTGCAGCCATATGTTAATTTTCACATATTCTGTGAGTAGGGCAGAAATGCCTTCTCCATAGGGTATGCTAATTTCCTTCCTAGGGATCTTTGTACATCGCTTCTGTGAATGTAGGGCTCATCTGTCAGAATTTTTCAGATAGGAAAAAACAGCTTACGCTTTTGAAAGGCAACAGACACAAACTGGAAATACTTTATTCTTATGTTTAAGTAGAATTTCCTGCATCTTTATTGAGTCATTGAACAGTGGGATGGTTTATGAAGTCTCTGTCCTTGGAGACACTGAAGTCTCTGTCCTTGGAGACGCTGAAACTGTGACTGGACAAGGCCCCAAGCTACCTGTCCTGTTTGACCCTGCTCTGAGCAGGGAAGTTGGAGCTCTCCAGAGGTCCTTTCCACCCACAATCTTCCTATGATTTTGTGATTATCAGAAAGAGACCAAATTTGGAAAAAAAAAAAAATTTCTCTTGGAAAAGAGACAGAGTTATAGATTTAAGGCAGCTAACTCCAAAACTTGGATCCTCTATACCTGTCCTGAAAAATGTTGTGACTAAGTCCTAGATGAAAATTTGGGTTTTCAGGCAGAATGATCCCACTATATCATTTTTACTCTTCAGTCGTCTTATGAAATCTATCAGTGCCACTTTGATCTTGATTTCATAAGTTTCTTTTAAATTTCTAGATGAAAGAAATGAGCGCTGCTCACGTGGGGCTGTGATGACCTCAGGTATCCCCATATCTGCCACTCATTTCTCAGGGAAGGCCCTCGGGATTGCTGAGTAATCATTAATCTACAGGAGCCTGCTCTCTGTGGTGCAGCCAGTGATACAAGACCGTAATCGGCGCTGTCTGTTTCTGTGAAACCACATATACATAGTGAGGAAGGGAGGAAGAGAAGTCTTTGATAAATCCAGACCTATGCTGCTGCTCAGCAGCAACTGCATTTCCATGAAGTTTGTGCATCCACTATAAGACACTTTAGCACCTTGCAGAGTACAAGGCTATATATAGGTAAACATCATTAAAAATCATTCATAGTCTCACCAAGCAGTCCTTTTGGAATACTAAATCATCAGATTTAGAAAGTTTTTAGAGGCATTTATGTAAGAATAATGTCAGTCTTCATAGTCTATTGGAAAGAATTTCACTGTTTAAAAAAAAAAAGTTCTTACAGGGTGTTGTGGTAAATAAGCAGGGGAGAGCTTGCCTCAGGAGCTTAGCTTCTGGTTGAGCTTAATGTCAGTGCAATAGTCCCTGCAACAGAGAACAGGTTTTCCCATAATGAATATTTTTCCAATAGGAAGAAAATAAGACAATTCTCAGTGGCAAAAGGCTGTCTCACTTCTTGAAAACTGCTTACTCTGCTGTTAGTCTTCTCACCCTGAATTCCTCAGACATCAAAGCAAAAATATCATAAAGAGTTGATACAGCAGACATCAACTAAGTAGTATACTGTGGTGTTGGGTACGTTCTCTTAGCTTCAGGAAGAAGGCCAGGTTACAGCACGTGCTTCTTACTCTGGGTATAGTCAGGACCGGCCATGTTCTGTCGTATTCATATCAGATATTATCATGGTTTAGCCATGCTCAAGTTTGGAGGATAATCAGGCCAGGGACTTGTATTCTCATACTTCTAGCTGAGTCATTCTTTGGTTTGAGGGCAGGACGGGACTTGGTTCAGAAAAAAAACCTTTCTGGGCACTGATCATACAGCCTTACTCAGATGACTACTACTTTTGCTCGATACAGGAAGGTATCATACCTTTTGGAAATAGAGAGGCTTTTTGGGTCACAGTGCTTTAATTTTTTTCCCTTTCCTTTCTTTTTTCCTAAATATTTAACATAAGTAGCATTATTCTGATAGGTAGTAAAGTACAGATTTGACTAATAGAAGAGCTTTCTCTAAATGAGCACTGGTAGCTGACCCCCTGAGGAATGAACAGCTGGTTTACTTTGGCCATTTTCCAAAGCCCACAAAGAGTTAAATCACTTTAGCTTTACAAAGATGTTTGTCTTCACTATAACTGCAATGTATTCTCTGCAAAAAGTTTTTATTTTAACTCTCTTTGTGCCTTTTGTGATACCTCAGTGTCCCTGACAGAGACCCAGCTGAAGGAAGGATTAAAGGAAGAAAGTGCGTGGAAATTGCAAGGGCAAATACGTTGTTCTGCTGCTTGTGGGAGAAAAAATCAAAACCTAACAAAAACCTTCCCACTATAACTTTAATTCTGATTTATATACGTTTACTTAGTAGTGCAGATCAGAAAGGGTACAAAGAATTGATGGGGTTAAGCTGGAAAAGCTCTAGCATCTGCTTGGAGGAGGAAGGAGAACAGCCTTGTGTGAGTGTGTGAGAGCCATTGAGCGTTTGGCTGCATCCCAACACAGAGAGGGTGCAAGGCTCTTGCTGCGTTTCCTGCCTAGGGTGGGGTCACCTTGCATGCCTTCTCTCTTTCCCCCTTCCCCTTCTTGAAATTGCTTTCCGTTAACATCTGGAACTTTTTTTTTCTAATCAACATCATTTCCTTAGCTAGAGCAGAGCATATTTGTGATTGGGGAATTCCTACAGTTTGAGATCAGCCAGAAACAAGTCAGAGGTTTTGGCTTTGCTTCCCTTCTCCCTCTTTGTTTTTTTTCCTAATATGTGAGAAAGTGTGCCTGAAATTTGTGTAGTGACTAGTCTTACTCCACAGAAAAACTTTAAATTCCTTTGAAGGATTAGTTGAACACAGCAAGTTCAAGGTTTTACTAGCAACCTGTCTTTGGGAGTCTAAAACTATGAAACCATGCAGTCTTAGGGACTCAATACTATAGTTTAGGAGCTGTAGCAATTCAGATCCCAAAAACATGAAGCATGTTATGAGCTCTAAGACGCAACTCCTCTTGGGTAGTATATGAGAGGTATACAGGGATCATCCACCACTGAAGGGGAAGGAGAATGCTTTTTAACCTCAAACATATTTAAATCAGGGTGAAGAGTCTTTGGGCTTTGGAATTTCAGTGGGAAGGTGGGAAATGGAATGTGTCTGTTATATTTCAAATTGAACACTGAGCTGGAAACCCAAACTTTTCATGCTGTGGCATCTTTAATATCAAGTGGTAATGATTTTTTTGTTGTTGTTGTTCTATGTACCCAAAAGGAAGCCCTTCCTAACCTAAGTTCCTGTGAATATAACATACAACAGCAAGAAAGAGCAGCCTCTATTTAATAATACAAAGTCTTGCAGTAGTCCCATCAAGAACTGACTGACGCTAACCCACTTGGGTTGTGATCTACATCAGGAGTCAGTGCAAGGAGGCATACAGCTGCCAATGTAAATTACTTCAAGTACTTGTCAAAGAAAAGCTTGTTTAATGTCTGTGATTAAAGATTTGACCACAGAATATAACACCTGGGATCATTCTACGTTGATGTCTTTTAAGAAGTTAGTATTTATTCATTTGCATGGTATACTGTGTAAGTATTTGGGATGGACATAGGACTGGAAAGTGTCCTCAGGCACTTCCTGTGTAGGAGTGGATAGTGTAGGCAGCATGCTGCTCGGAGTTTGAAGAAGGAATTGCCAGCCTGTGTCAATCACAAGACTTACCTTGTCAGCACCGACAGTGGCCAAAATGAGGTAGGTGTGAGGATCACCAGGTGGGCTGAGGATGGCTGGCATTACTAAAGGGAGAAGACTGGGCACGACCTGTGATTGGGTAGAGCTTCAGCAGCAATTCAATGAAACCCCAGGCTAGAGAAGGCGATTTCCAATGAGATTGCAACCACGATCGAGCAGTTGGGTATATTTTTAAATGATTTTTCAAGCAATCTACAAGTAGCTTACAAACTGTCTTAAGGATATTAAGACACTCATTAAATGGTCAGAGAAATGATAATTGCTTGACCTTTTTTCTGGCAATAACCCATTCTCTTTAGGTTAGTAATAACTTGTGTTTTTGTCAGTTTTGCGTGATGCTAAAGGTATCCTAGCTGTCTGTCCCCCAGTGGGGCAGCTGCCAGTGCTCATTTTAGAGAAGTTCCTGGGCCTGGAGTGAAGTCTAACGATACCATCCATGTGTGCCCTTCTATAGGGAAGCCTATGTTCCCTTAGTAGTAGTTATTCTGTTGCCCTTTTTACAGTGGAACATGCTGTACTAAGTCTTGATAACTTTCTTTTTCATGCTACCTTTTGGTGCAATCCTCTGCTGGATGTTCTCTCCATGCAGAGAATTTTTGCTGCCCTCGGCTCAATTTTGTTGCAATTTTGCTCTCTTTGTGGTTGACACATAAAATTGGTGGAATGTAGATGGCACAGAACTCTGAGTATTTCTGAAAATTATGTTTGGGGATTTTCAGGTGCTCCTGTCATATATTACTGGAATGAGAGAACAGTCTGAGAGGTAAATAATTGGGTTTCACTGGTAGGGAAGGGATAGCCTTATTGGGAATACCTCCAGTAGAGAAGAGACCTCAGCAACTGCTCATCTCCCTTAAAGTATTTTAAAAAGTCTCTTTTTTTCTCACCTAAATTTACCTTTCTTTAGTTAGAAATTTTCTTCATAGCTGTGCTGTTTTAAAGTTCTGTAGTTGTGAGGTGCAGGGAGATCCGTACTGTTACTTGTGGGAGCAGAAGATGGTATTTTTTTTTTTTTGCTTCATAAAAATCAATCAAAACAGATGCACAGTGACAGGAATAAAATATAAGGAGAGTTTTTTCCCTTCTGGTGTATTGTAAGGAGTGACGCTGGCATTGTAGTTTGTTCGGTGACTGAGTTCCATGGGGTCCCTCACTTGCAGAGATAGATGCTGCCTCTCACTCCATCCTGCAGTACCTTTTCTTCACCTTTGAGGTGGCAGTTGAGTAGAAGTGTTGAGATACAGACCAGCTTTGTATGGGAGCTGTTTTTCTTACATGTGCTTTTTTGAAGTCAGTAAATGGTTTCTGCTTAATCCTATTGCTAGTACCTTGAAAATCTATTGGTCTCATTTCCTCCCTCGCCTCTATGCACATATGCTTTTAAAATGTGTTTACAATTGTAGCAACATACAAAAAGCAAGGTATATGGAGTTAAATTCCAGTGGGAAACTGCCCCACGTAATATTCCACTCCAAACAAAGTAATACCCAACCTTTAAGTTGCACTTTTTGTCATCAGGGTGCTATTGATATTATAAGATATTTGAGTGCTTATAAAGGAAAATTCTGTAGTTTCTATAAGCATGAAAGCAGCAGCGGAGATGCAGCGTGGTACGTCTGAGGCCACAGAGGGAGTTGGTAGCAGAGCTGGTGCTGGGGCTCAGAGAAGATCGTTTCAAAAGTTAGGAACTTAAGCACAAGTTTGCCAGGTTGTACGGGGAGGTGGGGAATGTCAGCCAGGCATTCCCTTTTGGTGACTTTTCTATAAGCTGTCTCACATTGTGCTGTCTGTGAATAGCACTAGCCATAGTACTAGTGGGGGTACGAGGACACTTGCTACGGTTTCTGAGTGTCCCTACTCCAACAGCCCTGACGCTGTTGGTACTTTGATGCTCCCTCTAAATCTTATGATTCCTACACACTTCTGTAAGGAATTCAAAATCCTCTTGATTCAGTGATCTATTTAGTATGAGTGAAATGATCTTAACATTTCTTTCCAAATGCTTTCTAGACTCAGTTCCTCCTTGGTTTTCCTTACTTGTGAAAAGCTGTTTTCAGTTTCTTGGCCTGATTTTTCACTCACATAGTTAATCTTCCTCTGGCTTCTGATACACTGCCAAATGTTTAAAATCTGCTTTGGTATTCCCTTGTAAAAGAGGTTGGATTTACTAGAGTTCATCACTGCAAGCTATTTCTCAATTTTCAATATTTATTTTGCTATAATATCTTTCTAGCAAACAAACAAAACTCCCATTTTACTAGTTACTCGCTGTCAGGAATATGAGCTGTTGTTGTACTTCTAAGGAATTCCATTATTTCCTCTAGCACAAACATTGCTGTGCTCATTTGTAATGATTTCGTCCAGACTCTGTGGGACTCTTGTCTCTGAGCTTTTGCAGCTATTGGCTCGTTTTGTGGCTCATCAGATGTTATTAGACGTGGTACATGCTTTATGTCGATCATTCTGGAAATATTTCAAATGAGCTTGCTTCATATCTTAGTCAGCAAACTCTGCTCATAACTTCAGACTGATATCCAGAGTTTCCTCACTGGAAGAGGTGGTTTCTACTTCTTTTACTGTACTCTTTCACAGCACCCATGGCTAACGTTACAGAGAGGCATAGTTTGCACACTGGATGTTAATTAGTGCATTGCTTTTTGCTGTCGTAAACGTGGCTGTGAAACTCAAATGCATAGATCTGTACCTACAGGACACTTAATTGTCATCTGATCTGACTTTCTGCAAAACACAGGCCAGATCTATACCTTGGTACAGAATCAACTAGGAAGGTATTTGACAAATAGGAATCTGGACAAGACAGGTAGATCCTTCCATCAGGTTTATTTAAAAGGTGGTCATTTGTCACTTGTCCTTTTGCAGTAGTACTAATTTACAGGTAGAAAATACTAATGTTGGGATGATAGACTTGTTGGTGTTCTTTGTGAATGAAAGACTTTGCTGAAGTATATTCATCAGTATGCTAGGTGAATATGAAGTATTGATGCCCATGCTGCTTTCTGCATGTTTCTTACATAAGCTAAAAGATCTGACTACCAAGTCAGAAACTGATGATTCTTATCCTATGCCTGAATATTCCTATTATCATCCCATGCATTTTACAGTTCTTTGAGAAAAGCTTTCTTACTGTGTTCAGATGGTCTTGCACTTAGAATATATAAAAAGTTCCTGTTGCTCTCAGTTAATTTTTCTTGCACTGTATAAGGGTTTACACAAATGGGAATTTGCTCAGCCTCTGTCTGCCAATGTGTCCTGCCTCCTGCGGCGGTGACCATCTCCAGCAACCAGCAGCACACATGCATGTGTAATTTGCCTGGACAGCAACTTGGCAGTGCAACGATGCAGTCCTTCTGTGTACCTACAAAATCTTTTATAGCTGGCATCATGAAGTTACAATCATACTCGTAAAACACCTTTTTCACAATAATATGCTTCACTCGCTCCTACTGAGCAGCCATTTATTCTGTAGGCAAATTCATTAGAATAATTACGCCATTTAGGGAATATTCAGTTCTGTGAAACATTCAGGGTACATTTTTTTTAAAGTGGCAAGCATTTGCACACTTTAAGATAAAATGAAGCTAAAAATAATAAACTAAAATTACTTAATTGTGAAAGATTATTTTTTTAGAAGCCCAAATCTAATTTAATAGAAGCCTGTGCTTTGCTATCAGTAAGAAGTCTAGTTGGAATGCCACTGTTGGTCTGCTTGTAGGAAAGTCATATTTTATGAAACAAGAGTATAGCAGGGCTTCTCTTTAGTCACTTCAAATTGTACTTTGAAACTTGAGATTTCTTTCCAAATCTTCTTTTTAGAGGCCTTCTAAATCTATAGTCCATTAGTGTAGCTTTGTTCTCTGCAATAGTATTTCCTGTTTAAAAATACTGCATGTTTCTACATCTTTGCTATCATATCTTTGTAATCCAACATATTTGGTTTTTACCATCACAGCATTGATGGTGCTTCTGTGCTAATGCACATGACATGTAAATTGAAATTGTATACGCAGAAATGGAGAACGTGCTGTGAAATGAAGGTCTGTGAGCTACGTTTGGCATACAGTCATGAGCTAGATAAGAAGCAGGCTAGGAACAGAGACTCATTAGGAACTAGTCCTGCTCATATGCAGTTACCCATGTGAATGAAAGCTACCTGTCTGAGTCTGCACATGCGAGTTGGGCTTTGGGACAGCACGGGTCGGCCTGAATGGATAAGCTAGAAAGGCGCGACGTTCTCCTCCACAGCATGTCTGTGGTAGTATGGCCCTGGCGGTTACGCTGAAGTCTTTGCCTCCTAACTGTCTGTGGTGATATAAGCCATCTGCCTTTGCCAAAGCAATTGTAATTCAAGTCTAATTAGATCTTCTTTTTTTTTTTTTATTCATGGAATTATTGTCTGTAGGATGATTTAAGGAAATGCACCGTTGACCATTCAAGTGTGTAACTCATTTTTATTTGGAGAATACCAAAGTTGGAATAAATGAAACAAACATTAAATATCCTTCATGGCTCCACAGGCATCGCTGCCTTCTCTAACAGCAAAGGTCTGACTGCATGTGCAAATCACCATGGGATGTAGACTATAAATAAGTTCCTGGGTGGTTATGATGGGTAGTAAACAAATAAGCTCATGCCTGATTTACCTCTCAGCAATTGAGATTATTGGTCCTATGAACTGAAAAGCAAAATGCCAGCACCAGATCACAGCCCATTCTCGTAGACATTGGTAAACTGCATAATAAGAAACAATTTTCTTACGTTTCAACATAATACAAAGAACAAACTGAATACTGTACATGGTGAAATGAAGTTTCATTAGAGTACTGTTCCCTTAGAATGAGTAAGTGTTTGCAGTAGAAATGAGAGCAATGCACCCTTCTAGGCACCCGGTTGGTATGTTGTCTCCTTCAGGATATCTTGGAAGACTTTTTCTTGCTCTTTTAGAATGAAGGTATTTCATATCCTTCTTACACTGTCATGGATATAAAATTCATGTCTGTGTGTGGATGTATAAACAGTACACAGTATGTCTTGCTCTTGCCAGTATTATTTGCACACAACCCAATCCCAACCATTTCCTGAGTATCTCAAGTATTTTCTAAGCGCTTACAAAAACTGAGAAAGAATCTGCTCTGTCCTGTGTGTTGTCCTTGTGCTGTACGTGTTCAGGCATGGAGATGGTGGGAAGCTTACTTGCTCAGAGGTCTCTCTGTGGTATCTTTCACCTTCCATTCTCAAGAAGAAAGTCTCTGTCGTGTTTAAAATATCCTCAGGTTATCCCCCTACGTAACTATGATGATACATCCTCTGGTTTTCCTTAGCAACACATTCACTTACCAACTGTTGTTTCTAAGGTTTTGAAATGGTCTAGATTGATGTTTATTATTAAGGTCTGCAAATACTGTTCAGCTCAATGCTACTCTTTATTGCAAAAGAAAAGCAGGCTGTTTCATTTGGGACTTCAGGTTTCGTGCACATTCAAGAGCCTGTTATTTAAGGTGTGTGTTTGAAGAAGGTTTTTTATCTTTCATGGCACATTTCCTTTCCTCTTACTTTAGAGCATTGGCTTTCTTGTAAATTTAAAATTTTAGAAGTTCCTTTTGAACTGTCTGGGATCCAGTCATCAGCAAACAGTCACGATGCTGGTGTAAAATGTCTTTTGCTTTTGGGCTGAAAGAATAAAAGAAAACTTAGTAATATTCTCAGAATTCATACTGCCCAAGCCAGATGTTAGTGAATTTTTAACATTCTCCATTTGGTTCTTGATCTAAGACCTGCAGTTTCTAAGCAATGTTTTGATTAAAAAACAAAGTCTTGTTACTTCTTGCTCAAAATAAGAAGAAATTCTATGCTTACTGAACTTATGAGTGTGGATGTTTACATTTTTTATGTCTGTCTCAAGAGACTTTAAGGTACCCGAGTTTTATGACACAGGAGTTGTCTTTACCTGAATAACCAGAATTACTACTCAGTTTTGGTAATGTAGGTCATTCTTATATCTCAGTTCCTTCTATGGATACTCTATTCAAGAGCACTCTACTTGAGAAATTCAGAATTTCTCATTGCATACACTCAGGTGCATAGTATCCCCCTCTGTGTTTCTCATCCACAACCTTTTTTCTTTTTGCAGAAAATATTTATCGCTTATAAACCACCTACTGAATTTAATATTAAGTCCTTGTTGTCTTCACTTGCTCGTACGTTCCGTTACACAGAACCCTTAAATAGCTTCATTGAATGTGCTGGGGGGCCAGCCCTACAAGTGCATTGAAGCTGGCACATCCAGAGGCCCTGTAATTGTCTTCAGTCTCTGTAATGCAAAAATTCCTCAGAAGTGATATATAACAACCAGATCTGGTTTCTAATTCTGCTGATTCCAGCATATATGGAATGCAATATAGTTACAGTTAATGTATGTAGTCATGAGTTTGTTATGATAATGGTGCATGCTGAAGGAGGCCTAGCTCTCTAATAACAATGTAAAACATCATTCCCTGTAATACCTACGTGTATCTGCTTGTGTTCCAAGTGTCACTGGGTGGGGCTGTAAGAAAAACCAAGAGCAGCTGTGGTGGTGAAACAGGGTGAATAAAAGTTTGAGTTATTGTTAACATATGTACCACTATAATAAACCCCAATTTGATCACTTACATGAACACAACATATTGCTGAATAAACCCCCTCTGGATACATTTGTATTCCAAAACATGTCATAAGGAAAGATTAACAATTTTGGAAAGGGATCATTTCCTTGGGATGCAGATTTCATTTCCTTGCCTGGTATTCTTGGAAACCTTTCAGAAAGCTGAAAGCAAAATAAAGAATCATACGATGGTGTGTTAAAACCTGACCAATGTCTTGTTTAATTAGCATAGCAATCAAGCCCAAAGGAGCAAAGGCAAGCAGGGCATAAAGTCATGGCCTTGGGAAGGCTGATTTTTCTCTGTGAATTGGGCTAAAAATTTACGAGTTATTGCACTTTGGGAAGTTTGCTTTGCAAAACAAATTAAAAAAAAAAAAAAGTCTTCTAAGAAAAATTGTTTCATCTTCCATAAAGAAATGGTATAAAACAAGTTTCTGGAAATAAGGAGATTTGCTTCTGTTTTACAGGTCTGAAGGAATTTCACTCCCCCATCTGCCTTCTCCACTTATATTGCAAACCCTTGAGAAATGTTTAGGTCTTTCTCATTTCACCTCTCAGTATTATCCCACCGTCCAAACCTCACCTCAGCACTCATCGTTTGCAAGTCGTGAAGACAAATCTTCATCTAGTGACGATAGCCTGAATTATTTCAGGAGGTGGATAAATGAGAACAACTTATGTCAGTGGGGCTGGAGCTTTTTTTACACCACCTGAAATCATGTTTAATCAGTCGGTCAGAAGGATATTTGAGATCCAGTATGGCCTCTTTATTGGCCCATATCTCTTCCTAGTTCTTCCTCACTTACGGATCAAGTAACCACCTTCTCACCTGTCTCATTCTTACTGATGCTTGAGAAGAGCAGAGGTAAATTGCAGTTTTGGACTAGTTCTAGAGAGTGAACTGAAGCCAGAGGAATAAAATGCGAAGTTAATTACTGTCTTACAGTCAAAACTGTTTTCAAGGGCTCTCCTAGCGCTGCTACCAGCAATAGTATAACCATGAACAAGGCAGGAGAGAGGTTTTCTTGTGAGTGGGCTTACTACAGCAGGTTGCATTTCAGATGCGTGACATGGTATAAAAAGATAGTGCTATGCTTAAACTGAGGTATTTGTATGGTAGGGAAAAAGAAAGAAATTAGCATGTAGTGCTTTAATTGCAAAATTCTCAATTTCAAATATGGAGAGTTCTTACAGGAGCAATATCAGCTGAGGTGCTGCTGGCCAGTCCATGCGCCATTACAGCAGCACCTTTATGTCCAGCGGAGTGCAATGGCTGCTCCCTAAGGGAAGGCGAGCCGGGAGCTGGCGTGACAACCATGGCCACGAGGCTGTGGCCGTGCCAGAAAGGGCTCGGTCCCACAGTGCCTGGCCAAGGTGAGCAGGGCAAGCCCAGTTTCCTTGTTAGGGAACCAAAGTTAAACATGAACTGGAAGCTGTATGGGTCATGTTTCAGAGTAACGTCTTGCACCATATCGGGAAGCTGAAGGAGTCTAGCTTAATTTTTTAAAGTAATAGCATATTTCATAAAGAATCAGAGTTATGTAAACAAAATCCGATAGCAAGCCTTTCCCTGAACTCTCCCTTTCACCAGCTCCTCATCCTATTCTCTCTGTTGCCCCTGAAATAAGCAGAAATGCAGGGTAATTTAATCAAGCTATTTTCTTTTCAGTTCTGCTGGGGAGAGATGACATTGAGTGAGCATTAACATTCTCTTTTGAAGAAAAATGAACTGTTCATCCTGGGTTCATTGTTGATATAAGGTATGGTTAGGAAAGACTGCACTAGTATGTCTGTACAAACACAAATCCTTCTTGCTGTTGTCTCAAACCATTTGCAGTCCTTTTCTGCTTTATTCAGGCACTCCACTAGGAAAATAAATGGCAATAGGTATTAAGGGAAAGAAAGGCAACTTATTTTACCTCTAGTCTTGATTAAAATATATTATCAGCTTTTTGTCTTAGAACTGTTCAGGTTCATATTACATGAACCTCTCAGTGCAGCTCCAAGAAGGGCATAGCATTTACTGCAGTTTTGTGGATGGGGCGTATAAGTCATCAGAGTACAAAGAGACATGTCACTGGACAAAAATGCTTACCATTATACCTCCCAACTGGCTGTCCATGCTTCTGAGTTCACTAAATGACTCTAGCTCAAAATAAGATGGTTAACGCGATCCTGCAGGGAAGAACAGCAAAGTTTGGGTTTCTGTAATGAGGTGAGGGGGGGAGAAAGTCATGAACAGCAATTATTCTCCCATCTGTTAGAATTGCAATAGTGCCCAGACTTGGTGGAAGGAGACAGCAGGATTTCATGCAGAAGCAAAGAAATGGCGTAAGCAATGTAAGCCCATCTTGATCTAGACAAGACAAACATTTCACTTTTTTAAGTCTGGGATGCAAGTTTATTGCTCCCACCCATGGACGTTATGGTTGCAGTTTGAATCAAACATAGACTGTATAAATTTCTAATGAGATTTTGGATCTGCTGTATACCTATTCCTAAACATATATGCAGTGACTTGGTAAACCTGCAGCAGAACTCTCATCCATGCAACCTTGCTTGTTGCTTTCTAGCTAATAAATGCAATTCTTGCAATTCCTATGTGGGATTTGGTTCAAAGAGCCATAGATAGAGGTAGCAACAGGATATTCACCAAGTCAGAGCAACAGCAAGGTGCATATGACAAGGGGTCAACTATCAGATTTGCAGCTGCTTCCATTGCAGACCCTCAGCTTACTCCCTTCTTACAGATTGTAAGCAGATGACAAAACAGGCCAGACAAACAGCATACGTGACTTAAAATCACAGCATCCTGTTGATGAGGCACTGGTAGCGGAATGAAAATCTCTGTGCAGAGGGTACAGACGGTGGTACAGCTAGTATTGCAGCACCCGACATTGAGTTTGAACGCATAGATGTTACATAAACATCTGACCACTGCCAGAAATTGATGCCAAAAGAAAGCCCCACAGCACTAAAAAAGAGGGGCAGAGAAGTGATAGATGTCTATTTTAATTTCCTTATCTACAGACAAGTGTCCCGTGCTCTGTCACTCGCAGCCTCCAAGCAGCTGCTGGGGATGTTAAGAAGGTCCCTGGGCAGTACTCAGACATCACCTCAGCCGATTGCCAGCAATGTCTGAAGTCTTCCACCAACTTTGCGAGCACTGGGGAGATGCCCTCGCAGATTCCCACAAAGTGAGAGCACGGGGAGGAGAGCTAAATCCTCAGCATTTGTAACTGAAGGCAAGAGATGAACTGATAGGAGCTCGCTTGCTGATAGAGTCCAAGTGAAAGAAACATTCCACAAGTTCAACCATTTAGCTCTCAGCAGCTTTCCTAGGTATATATTGTTTCTTATCACACACCATCTGAGCTGTTTCATCTTCATCCAAAGGCATTTTTAAATAATCTGCTAATACTTGAAACTGGCTTTAAGTAGTAGCTCTCCAGCTCAGAGGATTCAGACGTGCATTAACCCTGATCCAGAACACAGTGAAGCTCAGCAGATTTTAATGCAGTCCTTTGAATTATAAAGGCTAAAGAATGCACTAAATGGAGTAGCAGAGAGGATTTGGGCAGGCATGCTTGAACTCTAGCCCTATTTGTGTACATAGCCTGTCCCATTTTCCTGTAATGATGCAGCTGCACTTTTGCTAGCAGCAGCATAGTCAGGCTAGCTACCTAGTAATTAATAGATATATGAATTTTAAGACCAAAAAGGACTTGTCGTCATTTACTGTGATCTGTTGTGTAATTTCTCTCTATTCATTCCTGCCTCGGATTCAGTAGTGTTGCTCGAAGTGGAACGTAGTATTGCATTAGGAGTTCATCTTTAGCTATTTCTCATTGTCTCCAAATATGTAAGCTTATACTTGAATACTATGAAAAATGCTTTTTCTGTATGAGCCTTAGAGAACAATTTGTATGTTTTTTGTTACAGGTGATAAGTAGTGTTCATTATTCTCCTTGTTTCCTTTTGTTTCTATTATAAATTCCCTACACTTTCCATCTGTAATTTATAGTTGTTGCTATCAGTTTCTCTTGTTTTATAGATGCTTTTTTGTAGTATTAGCTATATGATTACTTTTGCTTCCCTTGCGTTTTATAATTTTTTATCTGTTTTTAACTAATTTATCAATCTGTACAGTTAGTGAGATTTTTTCCCAAAAAGTAAATGCTTTTACATAGTTTGCAATTATTCACATTTTTCCCTTAAGGTATTTCCTCCAAGCTGTTTCAGTTGTTTTCATCATAGTGAAAATGTCCACTTTAAAGCAGTATGTGTATTATTGATTCAGCCTTTATTTTCTAAAAACAAACACAAATAATATTCAAACACCATTACTTTTTTAATATTAAATAAATTCCTTTTCACTTGTCAAAAATTCCACTATGTCAGATACAAAAGTCTTTAAGGTAGAAAATGACTAGTATCACTTGTAAACAGGAATAAATTTTTGTTTGTGTGTTTCTGGCAGCATGAGACCTTCAGCAGACCGTACAAAGATTGAAATCGCTCGTTGTAATACTTTTTTTCCTACCCGTTTCAAAGAAATGTTTAAGAAGTGGTCATTTTCTTTCTCTAGTGTGAGGAACTGTGAGTTCTCTACTATGGGGAAACATGACATAGGGGTTAGCGATTCAAATACTTGATGGTGAGAAGGCAATGCTAGCATGGTGGAAGTCAGTGATGGGATCCTGTATAACAGCTCCTCCCTTGGGTCATAAATGGGATTGAGCTCTTGAGCTTCAGAGGTGAAAACCTAAAACCTTACCTCGTGAATTAAAGAACTCTTGTCTCCATTATTAGTAGTAAAATTTTATCCCCTGCCTGCAAGGTAACACTAAGGTAAGTACAAGGATGCATATTGTACTAGGACAGGAGGCATTTACACCAAGAAGCTTTTTCAGGAGTGTTATTCAAGAGTAGAGAATAAGAACCTGTTCGAAACATAAGAGCAAGTCAAAACTGAAATGTGAAATTGAGAAATGAAAGAGGAGAAAGACAAAGGGACTTACAAATGTGTATTATTTGTCATATAAGTAAGTACTCAGAGCAGGCATGTTTGTATTAAGCAGACTTTTACTTGTAGTCCAAAGTGGGCAACAGAGGAAGTGGGGGAAAAAGTAGAGCAGCATTTAGTGTAGGAGCTGGGAATTGATGTGGTAGAAGACAGGAAGACAAAACGAAGATGTAAATTCAGAATTGTCATCACACAGGATAAACCTTGAAAAAATGACTTACTAGCTATGGGCAGCATAACCTAAACAGAGAAGCATGTCAGTGGCTATTTGGAATTTTGTCCAGTATCCTTGAAAGTGCCATACAAGGAAAGCACCAGCCATATCACGTTTGGAATGTGTATTATTTGTTTATCACTTCGCTGTCAAACACAGACTACTTGCCAGCACTCAGCTGGAGAATTTCTGTTCTTTTCGTTTATCGCTGCCCAGAATGATCTCAGTCAAGAACTGTTTGTATAGGACTGTGGACATGGTATGTCTTTTGTTTTCTGTATGTCACAGCTGAATGCTGTACTTGTGGACAATGGGTTCACTGCCATAAGTTGCTGTATATTCTTATAAAAGAAAATGGTCTCTCTCCTACAAAGTAATATTGGGATCTCTCTGGAGATGTTATGTCTACTTTATTGCCATGATTTTTCTTAGTCTAAAATAAGATATTTTAAATTGAAGAGTGTATATTTTGCTTTTTGCTATGAAGGGAAGCACAGTTTCTTTGGGACAGCTATGACATTTGCACGTGGTGCAGCAGAGTTCTCCTGTCCGTGGCTTTCCCCTCATGTACACAGATAATTTCCGCCTGCACTCTGCCAGGCACCTGCCTGCAAACTCTTGGGTGTGACCTCAGTGCTGCTCACACCAGGCAAGTCCTGATGGACCTCAGGAAAATCACAGCTCTGTTCTGCTTTACAGCGTACTGTGTCCTGAGAACTTTACAGCTGTAGGCATGAGAGGCAAATAGACCCCCTAAAGAAGGGGACTAAGGAATTTCATGCTAGAGAGACAGCTACAAGCTAAAGTTGTATTGTTGCCTTGAATGAGAAACTTCGGTTTTCTCTTTGTTCTTCTGTTGGGAATGGGGCTTAGCTGGTGGAGACAGGTGAATAGAGGAAGAAGGGGCACTCTGAGGACAGAAAGGAAGCAGGAAACAGTAGGAGAAAAAAAAAGAATAGCAAGAAGGGCAGCAAGAATAAGGATGAGGTGAAGAAATAGCAGTAGGGGAGAATAACACATGGTTAATCTATAGGCTGGTCAAATATGCACTGTGTGCTGCTACATGAACACCAAACTCCCTGTGCCTGGAAACAGCTCAGTGTATTTAAAACAAAAAGAAAAAGAGATCATAGACTGGCCAATCCCTAATAAAACAGTATGTGTATCTGGTTTTGTACCATTCTAAAGAGCAGTCTGTGTGAAATCTGTTGAAATGAATTCTGTATGAGTTCTGTTGAAATCAAAAAGAAACAGCCTTTTTATTGACTGTAGTTCTATCTGAACTGCATCTCTTCTCCTGCCCTTGGTTTTCTCAGAATAATTTATGTTACAGACTGCAGTGAAGTGTAAATACTGAACGTGCTTGTAAAGAAGTGAGTTTAAGTATCGGAGGGCATCTAGGCACGTTACCAAGAAGCTCCACATGGGTTAATTTTCTTGACTTCTGAATGCTGTGCTTATACACTGAGCTGCAAGCGAGCTGTTTTGCAGCATTGACATACCCTTAGGAATAAAAGTCATCCATTTTCTGGGTGCAATGTATTTCCTAATCAGCAGCACTAATGTCCTGAAATTAGAATAATTAGAAAGCTAAAATAGTGTTGGACCTCATCAGTTCTTAGATGAGAAAACAGCCTTCAAGGGAAACTGCAGAGATTATTGATAATGACGCTGTTTTAACAGGTGATACTCTTCCCTCCAAGGTTAGAAAGTGCCCTAAAAAATTCGGGGGGAGTTTGTGGTAATCTGGTATATAGTATAACTGAGAGCCGTTAAAAGCTGCTGCCTTCTGCTCCCAAGGTGAGTAAATATCAGTAATGGGAGAAATTAAACCTTAAGTTTATAAAGCATGGGGTCTTCTTTTGGGATGAAAAAAAAAAAAAAACCACAGGGAAATTCGACACTCTTTCTTGATTTATTTTTTTCTTTTTATATTCTGTCTATTTCCATGTATATTCCTCCTCATCCTCTATCCATCCAACTTGTTAGTGAGCTACGTATCTGTCTGTCTATACATCTTTCTTCAGGGTACCAAACATTCAGAATCTTCTTTTGAGCGCTGACCTTTCTGAAGGGGCTGTGGATGGTTTACTGTGATTCTTTGGATCTGGACCTTGTGAGACAAGTAAGAGACAGCAAACAGAAGCTTTCATGTGTCTCACAGCTGCCTTCCTATCAGGGTCAAGATTTGATTTCATTCCTGAAAGGTCCTATTGTTTTCAGTAAGGACTGTGAAATAGTTACTTGCTGAGTGACAGTGAATGGAAGGGCAGCTGGGCAAGCAGGGATGGTTCTCCCTGAGCAACTCACAGCTGTGCACCGGGATGGCAGATGTGAGGATTTAACACCCCCTTTCCCCCCAGGACAGAGTACAGGAAGCTGTTGTCAGCCTAGATAAGACCTTGCATGGCAAATACCTTTCCAGATCTGAATAACCTCCACCTTCTCAAAGAGAGAGTCACGTGCTCTTTTATACAAGATTTTTCTCAGAAATGTCAAGGTTTTGACCCAGCTTATTGACTAAAAGAGAAAAAAGTTGTATAATATGAACAGAGTAATCAAACGGTGGCAGCTAGGAATGCAGACACAAATCAGAGAATTCAGATAAGTAAGTGGCTGGTAGCACATGTAACTTGTTTTTCTTGACTCTAGGGACAGCATTCAGCATCTTCGGCCTGTTTTTATGGAAATAACTTTTGCACACACATATAAGTGTTCTAGCATTTATTGGTTTGTCCATAGCTGTTCAAGTGACTAGTTCTTTGCCCTGTCCGTTGGGAGACTATTCTACTGGCCTCAGCAACGTTACTCCCAGTAGTCCTGCTGAGATTTCATATTGCTTTGTTTCATTTTATTGCTCCTTAATGCATCCTGTTAGATCTTCACTGAGCAATACTCCATTTTTCAGATGTTACACACTTATTAGCTTTATATCTTACTGCTTGTTTTCACATCTCTCACATTATATATTGATTGACTGAATAATGAGCCAACAATTAGTCTTGGACTTTCTCAGAGTTGGACTAATTAGTGGGAGGGTAAATGTGCTAATCCACAAAGTGAAAGAGCTTCAAATATCACTCAAAACTCCTACAACAAATAAAGAATAAATCTTAAGGGAACAGTTCAAAGTTCCAGGATCTTACAGTCATAAATTAGAGGCAGACAAGATAGGAACAGAGGAGAGACCAAAACTTATTTCACATCTGTTTTGGAAATTAATGAAGTAGTAGACAGCTGAGAGCTTCCTTACGTTGCACTTTGTATTTTTCTGGAGATGGAGTTTGTGGGAAAGCAAGACTTAGAAACTGAGCAGCTGCTAATGTTGACGAAGGGTCTTTTGTCATGATCATCATGTTATACCCTATTGAGAGATCTTCTGTTAGAAAAAATCAGGAGTGAAAATTGCATTGCACATATAGAGCAGTCTTTCTGTTGTCCCCAAGCAAATGGACATATCTCAGGCAATGTGTGTCTTAAAAATATAACACCTCCTCACAGTTCTACTAAGATAGAAAATTTCCAACTCCTAAGAAGAGAATTAAAAGAAAATGTCAGTAATAGAAACTCGGAGTGCTCCTTAGAGCACTGTGCAGATTTGCTTATGTACAATCAGCTTCTGTCCCAAACATACTCATAAGTCATGATGGGTAGCTGGTTTCAACTAGTTTTGTGGGTAAAAATGGATTCAGGTTAAGGCTGACATGGCAACTGAAGTATTGGAGTCAGATGGTGGCTGTTTCTGGAATTATTCTAGGGTCTTTGTACAGAATTGGAGAGAGGACACATCGTATTTGCTGTGTTTTAAATTTAGCATAGAAGTAAGTCTACAAAGTGGCAATGATTCTGAGATATTCATCTGCTACAAACATTAGAGGACAGATTAACAGGGCCACATCTAATGGTACTGAAGGAGCAGGAACAGGAAGGTTTTGATTTTCACCAGTGCTTATAAATTAGAATGGGACTGCAAAGTGTAGAAGAGATGAGCAGAGCTGGAATAAATCCATGAATGAGAAGACTTTCTGTTCCTGCAAATTTTCTACATGTTTTCTAATATGAACCCAGTGCAAGTCTAAATAATATTAGCAGCAGTGATGGTTAACAGATTGACACCTAAGTTCCTCCTTTACTCTAATGAAATATGCATAAGCCACAACAACAAATACAAGGCAGCATACCAATGTATGTAAATTGAATAGGCCCTGAATAAACTCAACAATAGTTCATTCTTTATCCTACACTTTCTGTAGAACCAGTTCTGCCACACATACACACAGTTTACAGCATTAAAAGGGGAGTTTAGCTATTCCTAGGCTATGCTTCAGGAAGTCGAGGATGTAACTGATATGCGTGAGGTGGATTCTAGGACTTTTTAACCTCTAAGGAAAATATCTCACTATCTGTCATTTCCAGTGAGCCCCCTTCTAACCCAGCCAGTTGTTATTAAACCATTATTAAAAATATTTTCCATACCTGTTATCTAGGGTTTTGAGTCATTATCCATTCCCTCAGTAGCACACAGACCATGCAAGCCACTGGCAAGACTTCTGAGAAGTCATGCTGAAGAATAGCTATGTAGTATAAATGCACAAGAGCATCATTCCAAATTCAGCTCATCCATTGCATTTTCTTTGTGCCAATTCTTGTAGTCAGAATGAAAGGCTGCTACTTCTCCTGCATGCAAATAGGAGACAAAAATTCATGACGAAATGAGAAATGAGTATTGTCAGGAGTATCAGAAGTTGATAGAAGTGTTTATCTTAGCCTCCGAACATTGTGCTATGCTCTATGTTCTACACTCAACCCAACTGCTAAGCAATAGAACCTCCTATGATTTCTGAGGCAAATCTATTATCTAGTAAACTTTCTCAGCTTAAACCACTAAAAAGAAAAATAAGGCTGGTGCAAAAGATTAGGTGATTGCAACAATAAGTTAAGCTGAGGGGCTCACGGTGGGAAGATCATCAAATCTTTCTTCCCTGTAATGGTGTGTTCTTATACTCTAGCAATAGGATATTTGAGAAATGCTGTAAAGCAAAAAGCTCCAGCTGCTCTCTCCTAGACAGAGGGATGCTCCAGAAATACAGCCAGTGGGTGGCCCAGATTCTGTCACTTTTGATACTGATGTTTTCAAGTGAGCAGGCTATGGCTAGCACCTGCTGTGGTGACTCACATATTGCTAGGTATATAAAGTCACCACAAATGGCAAGCAGCAGTCTCTAGACCTTGGGGGTTCAGGGAGAACTGGTAGGAGCAGCACAAGCTGTCATTTGGCTTGGCTTGGGAACAATTGCATTTTCTGAAAGCCGGTCTTAGTTTTATAGGGAGGGAGTTCCTGTTGGGAATGAATGCCATTTGCATACTACTTTATCCAGGCCATCAACAGCCCACGGTTATTTGAAATCTATAAATAAAATAGGACAAAAGCAGCTACCTGCATGGAGTCTCTGAAGTGCTTTTAGGAAGGAGAGTAATTTGTCCTCTAGGCAGACAGACCTAACATTAGTGTTCATCACCTCATCCCTGTTCCCAAAGCCCTTGAGACAAATCATCCTCCAATACCCTGTCATGGTCCCAGGAGAGTTCTTGTAATCAGGGGTTTTAGGAGACTTGAGATTTCATTGGGGCCAGACCTAGCTGTTCTTTTGAACCCAATTCTGAACTGCTTCCAGCAGTCTGTTATCTCCCTTTCTGGGCTTAAAATAAGGGACATCACTCCTGTGGCCCAAGCAGCCAATTAGTTCCAAGGCAGAACGTGAAGGTCAGGTGTAGAATAGATGTCCATATAAAAGTGCAACACCTTAATGCAGACATGCACACACACATGCAAACACTTCAAAATATTTGCCTCCACATAAAAGTACGTGCAGTTGTAGTGCTGTTTTTGCCCATATAAAAACAAGTGGATATCTGTAAATGAACATACACCAATACACACAGCACTGCATAAACATATACCTGATTCCAGACTCACACTCCACATTCACATTTGCTTCCTGCAGAGCCACCTCCAGCACACAAATAACCAGATCTCAAGCTGACACTCAAATGTATGTGTTCATGCCAATGAAAATAATTCCCCAAATAAGCTATATGGGTACATCCATATATTGCAATAAAAATGCTCTTAAGCATATTTACACATACTGCATGCAGGAACAAAAAAAACACACAAGCAGTGCATATGTATACACACATACACAAAAGACAGGAATCGCTCAGCAGCTATAGTGTTTATGCTGGCAGGAGAATGTCAGTCACTGAGCAGCCTGCCTCCAAACAGATGTTTGATTGTTTTTGGGTTGCGGTTTAATTGTTGGATAGCGTTCCAGCACTCAGAGGGGATCGAAAATACTCCAGGTCTGCAGCTGCAGCAAATGCCAGCCTTAAAACAAGGCGGATTCTGAAATCATTGCTTGGGGGGAAACTGCTTGCACAGGAAACCTTAGCCAAGTTCTGCATTAATACTACTTTGAAGTCAGAAAATTAATCTCTGCCATTTAAAAAAGTCCTGTTTTTTCAGGGCCTTTGTGAGTTTATCTAAGACAAGCCAATTCCTTCCGGGCAACTGTGACAGTTTATTGACTTGCCCAGGCTTAGAGACTTTATTGGGTCTCTCTTCATTTTCCAGAAAATCTTTCCTGGATTCTGTCGTGCACTTCAAGGCTCCTGGTGGAAGTGAGAAGCAACTTACGAGTCAGTCTCTTAGCTGCTAGTCAGTTTTCATTTCATTAAAAGACCTAGTCAAAATAATTGACCTTTGTCAAGAAGAATGATTATCGCAAGAACTTATCTCTACCTGGCCAGCCACATAGAATGGCAGGTTGCATTGTTTGGACGTGTCACTGGGACGTTAAGATTGGTGGTGGATGAAGGAGTTATGGGGTACATGCTCCACATTTAGCTTAGGTCTGTGGGAAGAAGGAAGCAGAAGGGAGTGTGTAGGTGTTCTTGTGAGGTCTAGAAATGAGAGACGTTGAGAATCTGAATGAGGGGTAAGGAAATATTCAGAGGATCCCCCAAAGAAAACTTGACTGAGGATAATCAGACTAAAAATAGTGAGCGTTTGACCCACCGGTTTGGATTAGTTTAAAAAGATAATTGCATCACTGACTCTCTTGACTCATAATATTCTTTGGCAACAGTTTCTCTGAAGTAGACAGGACAGCGTTGGGCCTGTTGTTGTGAGGTTGCTGGCATCCCTAAGAAGATCCTACTGTTACCTGCTGCAAGAAAAGCAGATGGGATCTGTATCCAGTAAGTGCTATGTCTTGCAAGGAGCTTGCAATTCACGGTTCTGTGTAAGATCTGTTATCTACAATCTAAATGTAGAGCAGGTGACTGGAATCCTTCGGGATGAAAAAAAACTCAATATTTGCAAGGTCTTGTGACTACTGTAAATGTGAATGAATCCTCCATATGGTCTTTTTATAATATAAGCATTGTAGAATTAACTATTTTTTCCCTATACTTTTGAAATTGAGGGATATTTCCTGCAAGACTACAGAGGAAAATTATAGGCCCAAGCTCAGAAACCAGCTTTCCTAGTTTCATCTGGTGTTAAACAGTAGATACAATGGGAATGTAGTAAATAATTCCTTTCCTTCTTTAATCCAATCATAGAATATGCATACAAAAAGTATCCTGAAAAGACAGACAAGAAAAGGGCAAAGACCTTCTGTGCAGGCTCTGTCTCTTTCGCAGCAATCAACATGGATTCCCTTGGTGTCTGATGCAGTGCTACCTTGACAACTCCAACTCAAAAGCTGTAGATTTAATAGGTGTCGGGGGCAAGGACTGGACCAACGAACTCATTTAATGGCCCATCAAAGCAAAATATGACATCATGGAAGTTGCTTGGTCAGCCCTAGCTTAGGTCAGCCTCAGCACAGCTGTCTCAACTAGATTCTCCATTGCAGACTTCCTCAGCTCTGAATTTTGGGCCCTACTTGGTTTTTCTCACTGACGTTTTTCCATTTCCACTCCCCTCCTTTCCCTGGAAAAAAAAGAACCACTGTAATTCCAAGATTTGTTCCAGTTTCAGTGAGCTACCACTGCTGCTGCATTGACCTGTCCAGATGGTGTTCCTTTCAGCTCACACACACTAGTCACAAGGCTGAAATTTTAAAGGTAAAGAATCTGAAGCTTAAACCCATTAAAAATCTATATTGTGCGGTTTGGGGGATAGTTAAAATCAGTGGTGGGTCTGCTTCAGAGCCATGTTATTTTCCTGTTAGATCTCTACTACAGCTTGTTTTATCTTTCTGTAGTCTGATATTAGATGATATTTTTTTATTATTTTCTGAGGCAAAAACAATTTTCTTGTGGTATTTATGCACACTATCAAACAGAGTGATATATTCACTTCCAGACTCCATTGGAATGCAAAATAAATATGGTATTTTTTATCTCTTTCCACTTCTCCGACATTCTGTCCAGGTCTTGTGACTCTCCTGAGCCATCTTCTTGATCTGTGTGTAAGTCCCCCTTACACAGCTCTGTTCTCTTTCCTTTCCCACAGCTTCTGAGCTAGGTTACTAAGTGTCTTCCTATTAGCATCCATTTGCTACCTAACATCAATTTCATGATCTTCAGCAGAATGCTAAAGGCTCCTTGCTTGTTTCTTTCTCCTCACATTCTTTTCCTTGTGTGTTAATTCTGGAAGTACTCTACCATGCTGTTTAAAAACCTCACTCCTCTAACAGCCCCAATCTATGTAAATCTTCTTCTTTTACAAAGCAGAACAACTTTACAACTATGCTAATTGATAAAAAATACTTCCCTGAGTTCGTTTGTATGTGAAGAGCTACCCTGGAATCACTCCAGTTCAGACAGCAGGCATCTTGGACCAGCGACTACCTTTTTTTCCTCTTCACCGCATTGTGTTGAACAGAACCCCTAATATAGTGTTAGTTTGAACAAAACCAAAGTTTTGATTCAGGTGATATCGGATAGGTTTTGATCCAAGCTGAGTTCTACTCCTACTATACAAATACTGCCAACTTTGTCAACACTGGAGGTTGTTCCAGTTTAAAAGCAAGAGTCTTTCAGTTTGTACTGAATGAAAAGGTACTCAAGCATAAAACTCTCCTGCGCCCCAGTTTTCAGTGGTGAAATTCAAAGTACACTCGTGCACAGATAGCAGTGGGTTACACTTACTTCAGACCATGACTAAGCATTTGAATAAGAGTAATTATGTAGGTAGATGCAACTGCCAAAGAAGGATATAAAGTAACAAAGGTATAAAACCAAATACACTAACTTATTTTAGCAGTCCTACTGGAACCCTTAGTAATGCAGAGATGGAAAGGCAGAGGAAAGATAATTGGTAACCAGGTAGAGTTAGTTATCTGCAGGTAACAACAGATACTTGCACGATTCATCCTCCTATTCTGGGAAAGCCAAAATCTACAATCCAGGAAGCCAGTTTCCCAATTCTTTTTTAAATTTACCATTAACAGTTTAATGGTGCCAAAACCCAGCAACAGATAAAACTCAAAATGGAAAATACCTGGCATAAGAAGAGTGATTTATCATCTACTTTGTCTGTTTCCTGAAAGGCAATTTCAAAACAAAAAGGAGCACTGGAGAAAAGGCTAATCCTATTGCATTGTCCCTCCTGGTGGGAAGAATGGAATGATTCGCTAGGACACAGCAGAACAGAAGTCAAGTGGCTCTCAGCCATGTGGCCAGTATATTTGGTAGTCACCTGGAAGAATATTATCAGTTCCTCTGTGGCTTTTCAGTAAGACAATGCCCAAATACTGGGTAATAAAAGCCAAGCATCCAGATAGTTGGACGGATTAAGGTTGAATGGTCTGCTAAGGCTGAGTTTCTCTTCCTCTCCCGTTCTTCCAGAGGGGTACTAGGTGGAAGGAGCCTGCTTGTGCTCAGCCCAGTCTGTGTTCAGAAGCTTGCTTAGGTTCTCAGCCTGTCACTGGTGACAAACTTTTAAGGCCTAATTAGGAAAACTGAAGGAGTTAGTACAGTTTACCTAATCTAGTTCTATTCCACATCTTAAACTGAGCTAAAGCTGCTAATCCGCAATCCTAACATTGTTGAAATGTGGGCTTTTGTTTATTTAAACAAGTTCAATTGAACTATAATTCTTGAATAAAACACCTTTTTCCTAGTCTAGACAAAAACTAAGGGCTTTAAAAAACAAGGACGAAAAGACCGAGTTAAGGCAGCACCAGGCTAAGCCCGGACAGCTATCATTCAGGCACAGATACTTTTCTTCCAACTGTCCTTCTAACAGCATGCTTTAAGAATAATAATGAAAAAAGTCGAACAACTTGTGTGAGAATTCTGCTCCTTACCTTTTCATGTGGCTGATTGTTTTATTAAGCCAATCTTTCAAAGGAAAGGAAAAATAGGAACTGCATTTTTTCCTCCACAAGCTCCCTACAGGTAGTTTTCCAGGGGCACACATGTTTTTCAAACAATTATTTCTAATCCTGGACTTGTTTTATGCTCCAAGAAGCCATTTCAAACATGATTCCCCACATAACCAGTTATTTGGGCCAGGATATTTCTCCCCCTCCCACTTTCTCCCTCCCTCCCCTCCACTACCTAGTTCAGCCGTGCAGCACTGTTCCTTCAAAGTTTTCTTGAGGGAGTATCCTGCATCATCTTGCCAAGCGCTGCTCTGCTGTGGTAACATGAAGGAGCATTAATGTGATCTGCCGTTCATGCCAAAGACTCGTCCAGAAGGGAGGTGTTGTGCATGTGCTGGCTGCGAGAGAGTTCAGGGAGGGAAGAGCTGAGTGATTTATGCCTTTTGCTTTACAGCCCTATCCCAGCCCTTTTAATTCTTTCCTGTTTGTTTTTCTCCCTCCTGTGGCAGCATTTAGTCATCTCCTCGCAGTGTGTCAGGGAAGGGAAGGGAAGGGAAGGGAAGAATGTTTTCCAGGAAGATACAGCATTCTTCCCAAAGTGGGTTATACAAATTACAGTCGAAGCAGATCAAACCCATAAATCTGGGCTACTGAGAATGGTGCTTACAACAAATGCTGCAGTAAGGGAAGAGACAGAGGCAGAGCTATTCTGTCAGAGGTTTTTTGGAAAATACAGTGTCAGTACATGGAATTCTTTGCTCCTTTGAGACATTTCCTTTGTTTTGTTTGAAATTGACTTGAGACAAACTAGTGATGGGCAGAAATTTGGAGAATTGCGGAGGCATGAAGTAAGCTTGGAACAGACCAGGGATTAATGTAAGCATCCATCCTGTCTTTAAATAATCACAACCACCCAGGAACAGGCGCTATGTGCAGTTGTTACTGGTAGTGACTTCTGCCAATAATATTAGGTCATATTCCTACTGTAATGTAGGGTCTGATCCAACTTCTGTTGATATAAAGATTCCCCTTAATATATTAGTGTCCATGAGCTGAGGGCTTCATCTGAACCTAATAAAAAAAGAGGTAC
This sequence comes from Anseranas semipalmata, assembly GCA_013399115.1. Classification (NCBI taxonomy): domain Eukaryota; kingdom Metazoa; phylum Chordata; class Aves; order Anseriformes; family Anseranatidae; genus Anseranas; species Anseranas semipalmata. Next base: position 895,898 of record VXAA01000198.1, read on the forward strand.
AGATTCTGCTCAGATTAAGTTTCCAGTCACCTTTCTCCAACTCTGCTTATGCCAACCATGCCAGAACCCCCAGTACACCAAGCATCCATGATGGTTCAGACTTGCTTTAAAGCTACGTAAGTAAAATGCAGTCTTAAAATAAAAGATTTTTAAAAAATAAACAAGAAATGTTCTCACTGATCTAAGATATAATTAACTGTGTTTGCATTGATACAAACATTCTGTCAGATTTAAATTAATATAAATGGTTGTTCGAAAATAAAGGATTTTTTTTTAAGAGCATAGTCTGCTCTAATGGGGTCTAATAACTCTTAATAGTCCTCCATAAAAGTAATAGTGTACTTAAATCTCCACTTGGCAATAATCCGGGGCAGAAAAAAGTGCATTTTAAAAATGGGAACAGCTCAAGGCTGCATGTTCCCAGCCAGCAACAACAAGCTGAAACAATACAAGGAATCCAGATAATGAAGCACATATGTCTTTCCAGTACCATGCGAGTCAACAGCTTCCTCATTTACGCAATCAGAAGGGGAAAAACAGTCCCCCATTAATCCCAGCACCTGAGGTGAAGGGGTGAGGGCTGCAGAACTAAGTAAGCCCTCCTATCTGCGTTGAGTAAGATTTACAGAGGTGAACTCGCTTTGTGCAATTCTTTTCGCGTTTTCCATCCCCTCTCTCGCCGTGGATATGTGCATTTTCTAACCTAGGGATGCTGGGAAAGCAGATTAAAGCCAGCCCTAGAGGTTTATACAGACTAAATGAGGCACATGGCATGATGCCGGGCATGAAGCATAGGGCCTGATTTGTTAAAGAGTTCGAAAGTATGTAAATGAAGCTTAAAATGGGGTATCTTTGGCCATAGATTGTAGCAGTGATTCTCAACAGAGTGCAGGCTGCCATGCCACTCAGCGAAGCCCCTGGGCTTCAGTTGGCAGGGCGAATGTCCTGTCTCACGCAGCTGGACCAGAGGCCTCGGCGGCAGCACTTGCTGCACTGTGCCTAGAAAGGAGAAGGAAGCGGGCTGTGATTCTTTCAGATACTTTGAAGTAACTCCCTCAAGGCCTGGTATTGATAGTGCCAATACAGGGCTCAGACCTTTGGGCTCACAGCTTCAGACTATAGCCGCTGGAGTGTGAGATGTTGCACCAATGTAAGGGTTTGATCTTTGCCTACTGTTGCTATACGTCTGCATTTTCATTTGCTAGCTGTCTGCCACACTGCACCATAACTTTTTTAACCCTGGATGTAAAAGGGAAGGGCAAAGGCAAGAAAAATATTAAAAAAAAAAAAGAGAGAGAGAGAAAAAAAGATTGCTATTTCTTTTCAGGATGTACTTGAATGAAAAACAGCTCATTTTGCTTTTTGAATTTTAAAGTCATCTTTCATCTGTACTCAACTGAAAGCACACCCAGATCTCCTTGTCTAAAACAAAAGCGTGGCAACTTGTGGCAGTATATTTAGAAAAATGAATTCTGTTTGAATTCAGAATGATTTTTTTTCATACTGGGAGTAAGAATTCCCCCCAGACTGACTAATAGCAGATCCCATTATCTGCAAAGGCCAAAGGGGAAATAGACAAGTGAATGATTTGGCTCTGAAATGAGGTGAACTAATTTGGAGAGGAGTGAGTATTTCTGAGCATCTGGTGGCTGGCCTGCCTGTGATAGCATGGATAAACTGCACGTAAAAATGAGTATTTGGCTTGCTTGAAAGTAGCCAGCAATGGCCCGAGAACTCCCTAGTGATTTTGAGCTTACAGAAATTCTCTGCATTACCAAAGATTTTAATTTTTTTTTTGACTAAGCTCTTCTTTCCTACCCAAATGTGTAGGACTGTTCAAAGTAGCAGTGAACAAAGACTATTTAGGTGCACAGTCACAGATGTTTCCTCCGTTTGTGTGATCTATGTGAGGCAGATAGTACTCCATGATATGTTATCTCAGAGATTAATAATGGACAAGTTTCAAAAGGTTTGAAATTTGCAAATAATTGATTTGGAGGAACTCCCACAACAGTGAAGCTTCTTTGGATCTTATCAAAACTCTCTGTTCCTAGTGGATCTGTACCAACAGCCACAGAAGATTGAAACAGCAAAGGGAGCCCCCAGCCCCCTGCCAGAGCAGAAGGGATGCAAGTTTGTCAAGCACATAAAGAAAAGGAAATCATACATGGAGAGAAACTGGTTTAGAATTATGTTCTGTAGGAGCGTGTGCTCATTTTCAAGAATCAATTTGGTTGATTTAGTGAATAAAAAATTGCAATTAAATCCTTTAAACATTGTCATTTTATTACCTGAAGTTGGCTTGGATGACTACTGGATTTTTCAGGTTAATGAACATTTTTAAAAAGTCAGGAAAAATCTCTTGTCTGTTGAGAAAATACAAGGAAAATGAGTGCTTTTTTATTTGATTTAATACATTTTATTGAAAAAATTGCTTAGGAAACTAACATTGCTTTTTTTAACCAGTCATTTTAAAGTAAGTATATGCAATACACCTGCTTAAGTAACTTTAAGACCCTTTCATAATACCTGGGAATAAAACGCATCTGAAAGGAATAAAACCATATGAAAAGGGAGGTTCACATATTGAGAAGTACATAAACAAGTGAATTATGCATGATTCTTGCATATTTTTAATCAGTAAATGCTTTTCAGAATGGACAGGGAAGATGCTTTTTTAGTTCGCTTCTGTATCAGGCTCTAGTCTGAGCCTCCTCACTACAGAAACTCGAGAATTTGGCAACACTCTCTTCTTGCATGTTGGCAGATCTTGCTCTTGAAGCCTTCCAGAAGAGACCTCTCTGAAAGGGGGAAATGATTTCCCTCTATTCTCTGAAAATATCTGCAGCCCTCCCCACTGCTGGCCTCCTGTACCCACAGCTACAGGAGATGCTTTCAGGATTGGGCGAGCGCAGCCAGGGAGTGCAGACCTCTCTGCTTCCATGTGGCTGTACAGCAGCTGAGTTGATGACAATCGACACAAAGAGTCGTTCCGTGATGACTCAAGGACAAGTTGAGAGAGAATTAAGAAGAGTGTTGCTGAGTGGCTCAGTTTCTGGGGTTTATAGGAATGAAGCCACAGCAGCATTGAGATTGTTACTTCTGAACAGACTGATGGGAATATTTCTTTCCAATTCTTTGCAACTCTCCATACCCTGACCTATTATTTAGATTATGTGCTAAATTCCACTATTGAAGACAAGGGCAATTTCTCAAATAACACCTGGATATTCAGCCTTTGTGTTCATGGGAATTATTCCTTGCAGAGCTTCAAAGTAGATGTCTGGGCTTGAACAAGGTGGTAAAATTATAACAGCAGGAACTCTCCCAGAGGAATCTTTTAGAGAGGTCCCTTGAATTAACAAGGATGAGGACACAGAGGCTGCTAATTAGTTATACTGAAATGTTCTTCCTACATATTTTCGTTTTCAGAAAAGCAATAGAGTGGAATTATGAAATGTGTAGCCTTGGTTGCTAGAATCAGCTGCCTTCTTTCTGAAAGCATTTTATGAGAGAAGGGTTGAAGAACATGAGAAATAACAGGCTTTGCTCAGAGAGTGTTAATTGCCATTTCTCATTTGTTGCTATTCTCCTGCTAAATCAGCTTGCATACATAAAATCATACAATCCACAATTTCAAAAGTTGTTGCCATTAACTTTTGTTTTTGTGGAGGTAGCTAAATGGCAAAAGATAGAATTCGGAGATAACTGTTAAAACAGAGAAACAAGGTCTTTAAGGAGAACTGATATCTTTTATAGACCAACTATTCCCATCAGAAGAAGCAGGCAAGTGATTTGGTACAAGAGGAGAGAGAGAGAATTTGATATTCGTAAAGACAGGAAAAAAAGAGGAGCCAGAGCAACTTCTTAAAGTGATGTAAGGCTGAAATAAACCTTTTGAGGCCAAGGAAGATAGAGCAAAATGGTAAAGAGCAGAATGAAGACCACAGCATGTTTTATCTCACCTGGCCAATTTCATTCATTATTACATATTATTCTCTCCTTCCCATTAAAACAAACTGCTTTCCTTGTCTTCTGTGATTATAGAAGACACAGCGCCGTTACCACCTCTCAAACCTCCTTTTTTGCCCCCACTCTCCACTGCTCTTCTGCTGTGTAATTTACACAGCCTCTGTACCATACTGGGTTGCGCTGCTGAAGAGCATTGTTATTGGGGTGCTCTAAGGTATCTTTTTCCTTTCCAGTTCTCAGTTGCATTGTAAACTGCACTCTGGAACTATAAGAGAAAGTATTATTGATTGCATGATTGCTTTCTTTTTCTGCCAGTGAACCTACGTGACACTGAGTCTTATCTCAGGCACGTCTTGTCTGCAGCACCAGCATCTACCAGCCCCCATACAAATGTTCTTCTTTTTTTTCTACAGCTGCGAATCAGATTCTCCAGTTCATTGACCCATCTTCGTCCATCTCTTCACAAGCAACCAGTTGGATGAAGAAGTGGATCTTTCATTGTCGGTAAACTTGATTACTAGTGGAACAGCAGGAAGAATGAGTTCCATTATTGAAAATGCATTTCCAAAGATTAAATGTATTAGGATGATGAGTTTGTTTTTGTCAGCTGCTGGCATGAAGGAAGGCACTGTGTAGGAGGACAGGCAACGTCTTTGAAAACTGTTCAGCCTATTTATGGCCACTGTCAAAGTAAGATTAATGATTTTATATCAAAATAATATACAACTATTAAATTTTCATTATCCTTCCAGTTTGGCTAGAAATATTGTGTCCATTTAATGTCAAACAAAATCAGAGAAAATTTTAAATTAATTATTATTAATCCAGCTCAGAGTCAGGTGTTATTATCAATGTATCACCTTTCAATCTTGAAGTTTTTTACTTTCTTTTTCTTCCTAGTTTTTTTTATTTCCTTTAAATTTCACAAATTGAATGTAGGTCTGGAGGCTTGCCATCCTCCATTGTCTCAGAAAGAGACAGGAGGGTTTTAATACATAAAATCATATTAGAAATTTTTTATAAGTAAGATATAACAATTTATGTGCTCATGGAAATTCCCCTAAGCAGTCTGTGTGGGAGTTTTACCACAGATATCAGTTGAAAAGGATCAAAATCAAACTCTGAATTGGACCTTAATTTTTTATTAATATTCATTTAATCTTTTATTTTTTATTGAAGTGATTACACTATCTGGAAGTTAAAGCTCAAGAACAATTACGAGAATTTTTGGTGAATTACAGGTAAGGGTTACATTTGTGTAACGCCTATCACAAGGACAGCACTGAGTCAAGGACTGCTTTCGCATGTAGTTACAATATAAAACAAAATTTCCAACTGTTCTGTAATTTCTTTGTTTGCTTCTGCCTATTTGTGCAAGATCTATTGGAAACAAGAAGAGGTTAAGCTGAAATTGTGAGGAAATTCTGGCCTGGTTGCTGTTGCCTGTACATCACAGACATTCAGAGTAAAAATTTTAAAGCATTGAAAATTAGTAGCATGTAACTTATAGACTGCACCAAGTCTGTAACCTTGTTGTACTTACAAAAAGTAATTTCATTTTGATTGCCTATTGAAGAAGTCTGATTATTCTTTAAGAGTCACTTTGGAATGGAGCCTGAAGGTACAATATAAAATAATTGAATTGAGTGTGAAGTTCCAGCTGGTAACCTTGTCAGTAATTTGAACAAAGATCTTGTATCTGTAATTTAGAGTTGTAGATGTGAATATGAAGTGGATTCTACTAATACTTATGGAATTTACCCCCTCCTTTTTCCCCCCACCATTGTAACTTCTGTTCTCACCAACAAGCTCATTTTAATTGAATTAACATACCAGTTGACTGTAGCATACTGGAATTAGAACTGTATGGTTGGCTCAGATTTATTTCATGCTATATCACAGTATGAACTTGAGGAATGATTTCCAGGAGACTAATTATCACATTATACTGAACTGCACCGTAATTACAATAAGTAGAGCAACAGGATTCTTTTTTATCTTTTCCAAGGTATTTGTTGCAATTTTTGAGCTTAATGAAACTTAAAAAAAAGAAAAAAAAAAAAGAAAAAAAAAAAGACGAATCCTAGAGCTGTCTCTAATGTTCTTTAAGAAGTGACAAAAAATACTGCCACCGAGGTCCTGGAGTACAAAACCCTGACCCTCAGTACTTGTGAAAGCAGACTTGAGTGCGCTGATTATTTTAGTTTTGATAGCTGCTGTCCCTGGGCCAGATTCCGTGGTGCTCTGTAGTGAAGGTGCAGCTCCTGATGAATACAGGGCAGTGGACTGACTGTAAAACACTTCAAGTTTGTCTTGCCTGTAAACTTAATTCAGGGGCTGTTCAGCAACTGGTGGTGCTGGCCCTTCAGACTTGTCCTCACAATGCCCTCTCATTTCACACACAGTGTATTAAAGCTGGACAAATTGGCCTTCAAGGGTATAGACAGGAGTTCCAGAGCTACTTCTATATATTAGGGCAGCCTGCTCATTTTAAAGTGAAACTAGAGGTGAAACTATCTGGATGCTAAGTGTTATCTGGTATATTCTCACAATTTTATTCTGTGCATAAATGAATGACTGTCTCACATTTCACTGGAATAAATCATAAACTATTTTATTCATTGAAGCTCCCTCCCCAGCTGGTGGAATATATAGCTAGAAAACCTCATGATAATGCATACACATAGACTCAGCAAGGACACACTAATTCAGATAGGGCTTTCTAGCATAGCTGCTCAGTTATGAGCTAAATACTCAGCTATGGATCGAATTTAGCTGAGTCCTTGCCTTACTGAAGACCTGTCCCTTGTGAGGTTCAGACTCAGAAGTGGTTCGAGGACTGTCTATAGAAAACTTTGGAGCCCTGCTTTCCTTATGGCTAGTAACAGACTGCAGCATAGCTCCAGTTATCTAAACCGTGAAGCATCTACAAGACTTTTTTCCATCATTTTTTTCCATCAGCCATTCTTCATACATTTACATCTTAGGACTGGGATGGATAGCAGAGGCAAAGCAATTCATGGATGTCATTTTTGCCTTCTTAATTCATATTGCCTTAAGAAGAGCTGCAGAAGGGCACTACCCCTTTTTTCATTTTTTGTTAGGTGGCTTTCCAACTCTAACAACCTTTGTTGCTCCTTCACTATGTATCTTAATGCTGCTTGACCTGCATGGGATGGGAAAACCTGCATTAATCTGCTGGACCTTTGTCAGGGAGATGTGTGGTGCTCTGCTATACTTGTTGCTAAAAAGAGTGTTGTACACTTTGGCTGGTGAGCAGCACAGAGGTGCAGTAACCCGTTGGCGCATGTCTAAGAAGGACAGAAGCTTAATGTGGTTGCTGACAGTGCTGTAAAAGGTAAAATGGAAGTGCTTCAGCAGGGAAATGATGGAAAAATTTTCAGAGCAACTGCAGAAAAGATTTTCAGGTACATCTAGAGTTTCTTCAAAAGAATGGTATTGAAGGAGCTATGTGATAGATATCATGCCCCAGAAATGATCTCTTTGTCTCAGTTCTGTGCTATTCTGTTTAGGGATTTTATTCTTTTTGTTCTCTGTAGGGGATTAGGGCTGTAATCGCTTAGATCTGAGCTGCAATCATTTATATAATTTGTGATTGACCTTCCTGTGCAAATTATGTCTCTTTCTTTGAGACTTAGTCACCCAGAGCAGAAGTTTGGAATGGTGCTTCTAAGACACCTACCCGTACCCTTAGCATTTTGTTTCATTTAGGTCATGATCTCCTTTGGAAAAGGATGAAATGTAAGCCTACAAGTCTCTTTCATATAGTTCTGGAATGTTATCAGTGAGGATCCCAGACAAATGTAAAAGGATGTTTAATTCTCGTAAACATTTATACAAATCAAACAAACAAACAAACTGAAAAACGAATAAACAGTTCACAAAGTAGATTATCATTGAAAACATCCAAATCTCTCTCATCTTTTGGTAGCAACAAGATTTCTCCTATCTGCATATTGAAAAAAGCAAGTTGCTCTCTCTCAGGAAGAATTAGTTGGTCTGAAAGTTTATGGAGCAGGTTTCTCCTTGGAAGAGATTGCAAACGATACACTTTCCAATATCTGATCAGCTATATTCACAGAACAGCACATTTATCAGTATTACCAGTTTAAAAGTGGAGAAACTGAAGATCGTATGTAAGGTCCTCTAGCCATACAAAGAATTCTGCACCTAGCAGTACTCATTACAAGTGCTGTAATGGCAACCTGATACATCTGAAAAGAAAACACCACATAAAGAAGAAAAGTATAGAAGTTCTAGCCACCTTTTCAAATTCTGAATCATTAATAACTACAATCATCACCTCAGTGAGACAACAAAATATTGAGGAATTTCAATTTAACGCTATTTGCAATATGAAAATTGTGCATGATTTTTTTTTTTTTTTTGCATTGCTTAAAATCTGTATTCAGCTAGAAATAAGTTTATCAATCTTTTTTCAAAATTTAGGATGTACTTTTTCTTTATTGCAGAGGCAGCTTCCTCAGTTAGACAGATCCAGACATGGAAATCGGCTTATTGCAGGCATCACAATAAATGGTATGTTACTATAGCATTTTGGATGCCTTCTTATTTACTAAGCTTTTTAGCCCTGTGTGTTGCTAAGATGCAAGGCTGATGCACAAAACAACAGGCCATCCTAGTCTTCAGATAAGGTCAAAGTACAAAGCTAGTAGGATGTAATTTTCCACAAATGGAATGTGTTCTACTTAGACTTGAACTTTTCTAGTACTATCAGAAGTAAATGCTTTCTGATCAAAACAGGAGACTAGTTACGAATGAAATCTAATTTACTGCTCTGGTTTAATAACTGGTAAATTTGCCAATTTGAAACATGCTAAAAACACATGCATGCATGTGCTTCTATTTTGTACACTCCTTGGCCACCTGCCATGAGCCATAGCTAGTGACACCAACACCTTGATTTACTGTCTCTGAACAGCTATGTCTCATTTCATGAAACGCTCTAAAGAAGTGGTGCCAACCATTCCATGATGCTGTTATACCTCCCTCCTCTTTTGATAGCTCCCTTCTCATGTCCCAGCTGGTATTCCTTGGAGCTTTGCCTTTGGTAAACTGCCATATATTCTTTGCAAATATGCCACAGCTATTCGCTTTTCCTTCTACAAATGACTCGCATTAGCTTCTATTGTTGTCGCTTGTCACTGAGAATATAGTTCCTTCAACTCACTAGCTGCTGTTATTTTTCTCTAGCAATTTTCCCTAGCCATTAAGATGCATTTCCTCCCAAATGTTATGAAAATATATATTTTTTTCATTTACTTAAAGTTTGTAATGCTTTTCCCATAGATAAATATCTCCCACAGGAATGACTGGAGAGAATGCAAGAGGTTTTTGTTGTTGTTGTTCTTTTCCATCTGCAGTGCATTTTCTGCCCTTAAATTTATGTATGTGCCTGCCCCCTCTTTCTGAATATATGTGGGAAGTAACTGTTATGGGAGAAAAAGGAGTGTCTAATGATACGCACATATGTGTTTGCAGAGAGAAAGGATAGCTTGGGGAATATCTGTAGATAATGCATTGTGGAGGAAGACTTGTCTATGCATATAAGCAATGGGGGTGGGTAAAAGTGTTTGTACCCATCAATTCTGATCTATAATGGCCTGATTCTTATGCCGGTTCATATTTACACCCATATAATCATACGGCTTTCAATTAATTTATTGTGCTTTGCAATTATGCTTCTTTTTTTATGTCATTGTGGAATTTCAAATACCAGTGGAGATGTACTTTTAGTAAGTCAGAAGTGTCTTTTCATTAGTATCAGAGGAGAAGCATTCTCACAGGATCCTTATTCAGTTTGGCATAGCATCTATACATTTGGATTCCGACCTGAATTACTTAACCCATTTAAGTGTGCAAAACTGGAAATCTCACAAAACAAGATTCCTTTAGAAGATTCATGATATTTCTTTTTATCAAAGTCCACAGATATACTGATAAACTCATATTTCTCAGAGGATTTAAACTTTCTCTGTTAGCAAACAGATGTAAGAAGGCGTATCCCAGCTGTTTCACGGTGTGAAAAATAGGGTAGCTTGGATCTGGGTCTACAGATGGATAAAGGGTCCTTTTTGCCCAGCTAGTTGCCCTTTCTTTGTGGCTGATGATCACTTTATGAGTGGTGACAACTAAAGGAGGCTGGACAGTAAAAATGAAGACTAGAGTTGGTAGCGTAACAGCTGGGATATAATTCCGTGGGAGATCTGTACATATTGTCTCCATCTAGCACTATTGAGATTTCTACCATTTGGAGCCCCAGATTTTTTCACACTGCTTCACAGCAAATCACTGCTGGTTGAACAGTAGCCCTCAGGAAGAGATGCTGTAGCCAAAACTGGCCTTTAGAGCACAGCCTTACACAGAGATCCCGTGCAGTGCACTTGCAGCATATAAATTCTGCTGCAGTTTTGGCTGCATTGATTACTAGTGCTTGTGCTATGAGTCACCTAACTTTCTGTTGTCGCAGCAGTATGTATATTTTTAGGCTGTGGAAAAAAAATAATAAGACCAAATATTTTAAACAAATAGCATGATTTCAGTTCCTGTCTTGAATATTTGATCATTGCATTGGTCAGGTAAGAGACATTGTTACTGCAGCTGAACGGTAAAGATAAAGTAGACCTACTGGTAATGTAGCAAAAAAGATACGTTCTCTACTTAGATTAAGCAGGCACAAATTGGAAAAGAGGGAGATGGAACTATTTTTCACATAACCATAATTGTGTTCTAATTATATCATGGAATGAAAGCAATTGCCCAATTATAAGACAATGTATCACTCTATCACAGGCAGTGCTTTGAAGGTTTATGTACTTTAAATTACTGTGACATTCCCAAGGCTCTTCTGTTTACTCATTTGTCTCAACATCTTCTAGCAACAGAAGTACTATGACTAAAGCCATTAATTAATATATTCCTTGTTTCTTTGCAGAAGTTACAGGGTCCTGTTCAGAATGAATTTATGGTGTTTTGTGAAGTAGCTTGATTTTCCTGATACACTGCTAATGACCACTCTGCATTTGATAACTGAAAGCAGATGAGGTAGGTTTCCTCCTCTTCTCTCCTTGCTAATGTTTGTTCTGTCAGTACACCCTCTGTATTACTGGATTTCTGTTCCTCTCTGAATTTTAATATGATGGCACTCCTAACCTCATGGTAGTAATTCTCCAGTCATGCCAATACTACTTTGTTGACACCCAGAATAAGTGAAAGGAAAATCTTGCCCAGTAAATCTATTTTCTTCTCTTTTTACCATCAGTGGGAGAATATACTATATGTTGACTAGTATTACCATTTCATTTTCAATCAGTTATCGTTAGGTATTCTTCATTATATTAGAGGCAAGTCCACACCAGCATTAATCAGGCTAGACAGAATTACAACCACAGTGAAAATTCAGTGTCACAGACTTAAGTATGGTCTAATAAAACCTGACAAAACCCCCAAGTGTGTGGTCAGGTAGCTATGCTGTACATAAGCTGAAACTTTTGCATCTTCCCAGTTACTGCTGCTTGTTCTTGTGAGATTAAATCTGATGTAAAACTACCTGCCAATTCATAGGAGTCAAACCTTTATTTGCTATTAGCCATTTGTTCATTAAATAGACAATGGAAAGCTCTCCCCAAGCACTGGGGTTTAGATTCTATTTTTATCCTGTAAGGAGAAGACCCCATCTCTGTCTATCACTTGAAATACATCCTGCTAGTTAAGGCATGTTGTATCTACTAATACACATTTCCCATATACCAAGCTCTGAGCCCCAAAGCAGAGGAAATCAGTGAGGGCAAAAGCATAACAGCATTGCTTCCTCATACACTCTCATGTACCTTGTAATAACAAACTATATGAGAAGTTAAACCTTACTCCACTGAGCATTGCAGTATGGCTAATAGGTCAACTAATAGCTGTTACTTTGGACCATGAAAGAGGATGGATCTGTCCATGGAGTAGTCACCTTCAGAGCATCCGTATCTTTAGCAGCAGCACAGGAAGAGACAGAATCTCTCAAACAAATAGATATGAAGATTTCTGCATACTATTGGTCAAAAGCAAATTGTCAAACCCCACATATAAATCAATAGGCTGTCAACATAGATCTTGGCATGCTGGGAACCAGTTAATAAACGGGCTGCCACATTCTATACCAGCTTCATTTCACAGATAGATTTAAGGTGCAGCCCCAAGTACAGCACACTGCAATATGCCTTGCTGTCAAAGTAAAAACTGGGGAGTGTTGACTTATTCAGCAGTTTCACACAAGGACAGGCTTGACAGGTGGCACCAGAATGTGAGGTCTGTTTCAGATTCTTTCATTAATTTTTTTGCAAACTTTAGTGGCTTTTGAAAGGAACCATATTGACAACACTGGAGGCTGCACTCTTCTATTTATCTGTAAAATATAAATGGGAAAGGGTAGAGCAAGCTTACCTGTTAATTTTCCTGACTGAAAAGCATGAGCTCTTCTCTATGATGTTTCATGGGAGAAAGAATGTAGCTGTGTGTAGTTTATTCATGAGGACATTCACAGAGCCATACAAAATGACCCCTTCCAGCCTGCAGGTGTTTCAGTGAGATGTAAGAGTATGTGTTCTGCATTCACCCTCTATCCCTGACTGCCCTGTTAGGGAGCCAGGTAGGACCAACATATTTGTCATATAGGAACCCTTCCCCACAAGGAAGTGGGCTGTGACTGAAAAAAAGTCATTTCACAACCGTAGAGAGCAGTGCTCGTGACTTTTGGTAACAGAATACCAGCAATCTTTGCTTACGTTTGAAAGGGACAAAGAAACAAACTAAAGCCTGGTCATCACCTTGCTCCCAAAACAATTGCCAAAATGCTTCAAAAGTATTACAGTTGAAGATTTCAGATCTGGTTATAGGCCATTGAGATGCTCATGGCAGTTAAATAATACTGTAATCACAAAACTGATCTAGAACATGAATGGAAATTAGCCTTCACTGACTGCAGAAATCACAGAAGACTTCTTCTCAGGCTATTACAGCTGATACATGTCCGGGGCTCACAGATGTCAGCTGCATCAGTTCAAAAACTCCTATGGACTTAAAGGGGTTTGGAATCAAGCCTTAACACGGATTACCAGAAAATGCAGAGACAGCTTCAAAATGGCCAGTTGACAAGGCAACACTTGTTCAAATCTCTGATATCTGTTCAAATTATATTCTTTGTTTAGAGGTTCATTAGGGGTTTCTGAGCTGTTTCCTCTTACCAATAAAATACAAAAGGAGACTCAGATAATAATATCTAGCATCTTCATTAAAACTGCTTATCAACTATATGGTGTCACTTTGTCCTACTTACCTTTTTTTTTTTTGTTTTACTTTTCAAGGTATTTGAATGGTTTTATAGTTATTTATTTTGGATGTTTACCAAAAACTGTTGGTATCTTGCCATTTTTGGCATTCTTTGTGAAATTAGTTTTATAGATCTTGGTACAGTATTAAACGAATGGCTGTCTGGATCACAAAAGCCACCATTCAAAGTGCTAATAATTGGCACCTCAACATACATTCCCAGCAGAGGCCAAGGACCAAATAGTTTTAGAGATGGAATGACCATCTGCCTCTTCTTGGTGGTTTCTCATGGTTGACTGAGCAATGTCAGGAAAGCTTGTCTGCTTTGCTGTTTCTGGGGACAAGTCAAGGATTTCTGTACTGCCCATCTGGTACCTGACCCTGGCATTATATTCCTTTTTATTTTTAAGTTAATTTGTCTTCCTCCCCCATCTTCCCCATGACAAAGCATTTTAATCCCCTGCCACTCAGATTTCTTTAAGTGGCACATTAGATAGTGGAGACAAATGCATGACTTGTTGTCCCCTATGTTTTGCTCCCACAGGTGATGCTAGCGGATGGCCTGCTTCCCTGATGCAGTACAGCCTAGGTGTTTGACATATCTAAGATGTAAGTAACCAAGAACTTGGTATCTTCCTTTCCTGTACTGTTCTGATATTAATGCTTTGGCACATAAAAAATGCCAACAGATGCCATCAAGTGTAAAGAGACAGGTGGTGTCAATGCGTCAGAGGAGGGACTTCCTCCAGAAAGATGGCACTTGCTGAGTTATGTAGGCTGCCCATGCAAATCCTTACCCATGTGACATCTATCTCCTTGTGAGACAGTCCTAATGTCCTTGTGAGCAGGCACAATGCCATTCTCAGCCCATGAATAGAAATTTATTCTAGGTGCTTTATAAAAAAACAGATTTTACATGATAGATTTATAAGTGATGCTTCATGCTGCATGTGTGTATCATGTAGAAATCAGTATGACACAGTGGACGGGGTAGAGGTCTGAGAGTTAGGTAACAGTTTAGTCTTTACGTCGTCACTGCTGTATGCCTTTGGTAAAGTGGCTGCATCTTCAGGTTATCATCTGTAAAAAAATTTTGTGGCCAGACCTCATAAAGCCTTTGTTGTTTGCATTACGTACTTGTGGAGACACTGTACTGTCAGAGATGTCCAGACATACCAGTTTACTGTCCCCTTGCGATCTCTTTCACTCCTGCCTTTACACCAGAGGTTTTCTGTAGCTCCTTCTGTATCTCCCATTATTCACATTAGAACTAGAGCACAGAAAAGTATGTCCTCTTACCTCTTCCATAGTTTGCTTCATATTTCTAGTCATATTATAACTAGACAAGCTATGAGCCCAGACCTTTTATTTTTGGCATCAAAATCCTTAGACAGATAATAGGCTTAATTCTCTAATATGGGTAGACAGCTTAATGAAACATCTAATCCCCAGACAATGAAAAAAAAAAAATGTCTGTTTTTTTGTTCTACATCACTACTGACCTTTTATATAACTCATCATTATATTGTTGTTGGGGTTTGTTAGTTCAGGGTTCTAGAATCCAGGGTGGAAGGTATGGTTCTCTCTTTTGTCTCCCTTTTGAGTCAAGTGCCCCAGCTGCCATCTTTATAACAAAGGAATGCAAATGTAGGTGGCCATACTTTCCTTTTAAACCTAGGAGTTATTATCATATGGCTATATTCTGTCGTCTAGAGACCTCTTTCAGCATCAGGGCTGTATTACTGCAAACACAGAAACATCCTCGCTTCTGCGGAGCTCACAGTCTAAAATGTATGACCTACAGAGATGGAGTGGGAGAAGGCTAAAATCAAATACCTTTCCTTTTACCTAAATATTTGCCCTTCTAAAAATATTTTAAAGTGCCACTGAGCTCACCTGTCCTGATTAATTGACTGACCATGTATATCAGGGATGCCAGTCCTAGGACCTGCATGACAGAAATGGCCTGCCAAATCAGTTTTTACAGGCTATGTTCTTCTTGCTGTCCTCTCCCCTGAAGATGATATAACCTTAACCTGTACAGTCCACCCTGTAACATGAATGATAAACATGGATTCAAATGCTGTGAAAGTGTTTTGATTCACATAACCAAAAGTGTTATTTGTCTGTTCCACTTAATTGAAATGCATCTTTTCACAAGGGAGAGGAGGGTTCATGACTTTGATTCCAGATGTATGAGCTTCTAGTAACATGACAGCAAAGGGCTGTGGTTTACTCCCCTTTTGCCAGACATTTGGATACCAAAGGGTTAAATGGCCAGAGTGAATTATTTACATACCCCCATAACTGACTGCCCAAATACAGGTCTGCATATTCTATTTCGAAGGCAATCTGTTTGCTCCCAATCTTTTAACCTCACTTAGTCTTCTCTGAGTGCTAGGGGCAAACTCTGTGCTCAGCTTGTACATTCTTTCTTTACAACTACTGATTGCTTGAAGCTAAAGGGNTGCCTGCTGTAGCTTTTCAGGGAGATAAAGGGCACTTCTCTCCCCAGAAGGTCTCTATTCCTTTCCCAGCGATGCTGTAATCTGTTGCTAAGGCAGTGGCTATGCTGTAACATAGTGTTCTCTCTCTCATTGTGTTTATGAGCAGGTGGAGCAGAAATTGCTTGTTTTCCACACAAATAGCTATAGAACAAATGTACCAAAGGAAATGGGGGGTGGGTGGAGAAGATCCACAACACAATTAACATGAAAATAAAAGATGTGAGAACATGCCATATTTGAATAGTAAATATATAAATAAAGTTGATCACTGAGCACCTTCTCAGTGTGAGGCAGTCCAATTCATAGAGCATCAGACTAAACATCAAGAAATCATAATTTTAATCTTAGCTCTTCCACTAGCCTGCTGAATGGTTTTAGCCAAGGTGTTTTCTGGCTCTGTGCCTTGGTTTTTCCATCTGTATAGAGGGTTGCTGATTCTTCGTAAAGACATATGAAAGCTGATGAAGAAAAATACTAGTTGACATCTGGATTTTATTGTTACAAGAGGTAGGAATTTGGCAAAGCACTAGGAAGGGCGATTGCTAAAGATGAGTTCAGAAGGACACTAGTAAAAGAAAAAAAATGTATACGCCAAAGGAAAAATGATTCAGTGTGGAGGCTGTTTGTGTTCCTGTTTTGTATAATTTTACAAGGCCAAAGAAGAAGAATCCAAGCCCTCTCAAGTCCATTTACATCACTGCGCTGTATCTGCAGACGTTGTTACCTTGACATTAATGTATAACCATTCACAGTGCTGGCGTTAGCACAGCACGTTTTGCCATGTATCAGACACATTGCACTGCAGAGGAAAACAAAGGCAGATGAAGTGAGAAGTGGGAGTCATGAATCATTTAAAAAGAAATAGCACACACAGAGCCCACTGCAAAAAGCATGACAGCGTCACCATTCAGAGCCCTGCCAGGCAGCGAGAGTGCTGCCACCACAGCCCATAGCAGGGGGAGAGGGAAGGCATCTGCTTCCTGAGGTTGAGACAGGCACCTGGTTCGTGAACCATCCTCGTAACTCGAAAACAGAGCATCTAAAACATAATTAATTTCTGCCCGCACCCATCACAGATGCTGAGTTTCTGCAGGTACACTTGCACATGCACGCACAAACTTGTACCACGTGCTAGAGCCACCCATACAGTGCTCCCAGTAGGTGGAGAGAACCCTCGTTTGTGAATCTTTCTT
Source organism: Anseranas semipalmata (assembly GCA_013399115.1). Taxonomy (NCBI): domain Eukaryota; kingdom Metazoa; phylum Chordata; class Aves; order Anseriformes; family Anseranatidae; genus Anseranas; species Anseranas semipalmata. The sequence continues at coordinate 912,927 of VXAA01000198.1, forward strand.
ATCTGTTTTGCATATTCTCTGGAGGCCTGATTCTTACTTCAGTCTCGTGAGTTTTACACTGGGATGATTTCAGTGAAGCTACTCTTGATTTACACTGTTGAAACTGTTACTGTGAAAGGGGGATAAACTGTTTAATACATGGTGAGAGGTAACGTGGTCATACACACAGCTATGGAACTCGGGGCCCTGAGCACAGCAGCAGGCCAAGGCCAGCCTCCTCCGGACCTCCACCTGTGCCCCCGCTCCTCCGCCCTGCGCCCAGAGGTCCCGCTTCGGCTCGGGGTCCAGCACCCAGCCCTTGCTTGAGCAGCGGTGCAGGTGCACCGTCCTTAGCTGCGTCGTGGCTGCGCCTGGCTGCGGACTGACGCGTTCCCTCATGGACCGTGACCGCAAACTGAATTCCTGGCTTGAGCTGGGACCTGCCTTGTCACTGTGGACTTGCCTGGCAGTTGCTGGATTTTGTCAGATCTTGATTACTGTTTCTGGACCTGATCCTGCCTTGCTGACTTGCACTCGGGGCTTGAGCTCAGAACTGCCTCATCGCCATGAACTTGCCAGCCCTGGGCCTGCCATGTGTCCTTGCCCTTGTGCTGTGGGGCTGGGCCTGGCTGGGGAGGCCCCTTGCCCTGCCCGCCTGCTCCTGCGCTTGGCTTACAAACCGCGGGGAGCAGCAGGCTGCTATTGCTTTCCAGCACTCTGCATTTACTGATCGTGCAGGTTTAGCATTCTCCTCTTTCAGGTCCATACTCTGCTCTTTCTCAATTCTTCTAAAGAAGAAGAATTGCTGTTGCCCCATATCGCTTTGGTTTTGAACAAATAAGCAAGCTTTTCTCCTGGAAACATAGTGGTGCGATTCACAAATACAGTAGTGGCTGTAGATGATTATGTAGTCAAAGTGCTCTGGGCTGGATGAAATAGTGAGTCCTGACAAAAATGGGTCACTAAAATCAGTGCTTCTGTGATTTTCTCCTTTTGAAAGCTTGGGATATTAAAATCTAATTCTTTTTTTTCTGTTCTTAATGAAAGAGTTTAAAGTTCTTGATAGTCTGGGTTGCTGAACTTCATTTTTTTGCCATGAGGTATGTCCTAGCCTATGCAAGTATCCTTGGCTTTTCTTCTCACATAGATGCCCTCTTCTGGATATTGAGTTACTCAAACTTTGCCGGTGATTGTAAAGCATATTTTTTCCTCTTTATTAGCGGAGGGTTAATTCAGGTTACTGTTGTAACCTATCTGATATTTTCTCAAGTATTGAACAAACTGCGAGTTCACAACTGTATTAACCTCTATAGAAATAATTCTTCAGTACCACCCTGGTCTACATAAGACTCTTACACCAGAAGTGATGAATGAGCAAATGGGATTATTAATCTAGCACTGTTTTAGATATGAATATTCTGGGCCGTCAGAGAAAGCAAGTTCAGTGTGGAGAACCCTAACTGAAATTGGAAAAAACTTTTTAGAGTTTTTTAGAAGCCATGAGCATAACATCAGTATTCTTGCATCATAAGGAGACCATAAAGCTTTAGTCATTTAATGATGAAGTTTCAGCCAAAAAAAAAGAGGTGAATTTTGTAGAGTTTAAATACTTAAAGATGTACTGTCATATAAAATTCCTCTCTGAATTCATAGATTAAGTGTTGGGTTTTATTTAGAGTGAAAGAAAAAAGGCAGGATTGATTACTAAAATGATCCAGTTTCCTTGACATACTGTAGAAGCAAATAGAAAAAAAATCAAATCACTTTATAAAAAAAAAAAACCTGCCAAGACAACATTTTTAACACTTACACCAGACAAACTGTTGGATTTCAAATTGGCAAACAGTCTGTTATGACAGTCCTTTGATGGAGCAATTCATAGAAAGAAAACTATCAGGAAAACTCCGCTCTAAGCAAGTGGTGCTTCTAGTCAAGAAGATGATGCCACTCAAATCTAGATCAAAAAAGAGTCATAGAAATAAAAGACTTGATTCTACAATGAAGTTTGTGTGGGTAGAACCAATTGAAGGGTAGAATCTTAAAGGCAGGAACAGACTTCTTAGCTGTGATGGTGTAAAACAGTACTGAATTGTGCTGTGTGTGCAATGTTACACATTTTTATTGCCTTCTGGCTGATGTGTTTCAGCACTGTGCCACCTCCAGTTTTCGTAACGTTGGGAATACAGTAGTTTTCAGCAGCCTTTGTTTTCTACCAGAATGATCCATTCTGCATTCTAGAACCCAGAGGACTTACTTAAGTAGCCCTGAAAATTGCTTAATTTTAAGTAGCCCAAAGTAATCAGCATTACACAGAACTGCTGAAGGCTTCTGCTGCTTTTGGTGCTGCTTCTGTGTGCCCTCACTTGTGACAGTCTGTGGCTTCATTCCTGAATCCGTGTACTGTGGACTCAGTAGTGCAAGATTTAAGGGAGGAATCCTGTCACCTATTTCTTTCAAGCTTTTCCCTTTGCTTAGAATACCTTCAGGTATTTCGGGATTTGTTTTTTTTCTTTCTTTCTTTTTTTTTTTTTTTTAAGTTCAGTATTGCCAATCTTATCCTAATAAAGGCACAAGCTTGTACTTCAAAATCATGAGTGGCATAATCATGACTTTAAAAATAGAACACTTTTTAATAAAGGCTGAGGTATTCAGATGACATTCAAGCAGCTGCATCTTCAAGAGAAATAGCACATATTATGGTATTGCTAATAAAATTTTAAGTACTGGCAACACAGTACTTCATGTAATCACAGCCTTCAGAATTTGTATTCGCTACTTGAATTACTTTGAGCTGACACATCACATTGCACGTAAGTACATCTAACACAAACTCCAGTTTGTGATCTGGTGGTCACCTAGTGGTTATGACACTCACTCCAGCGTAAGGCTCCAGTTTTGCACATCTGGCTTTTCTCTTTGTGTCACAGGCTTTCTGTGTTACCTTGAGGACAATCAGCATTCTGCCTTGGCTGTAGAATAGTCTGGGATTTCAGACCAGAACTAGGAAGCACATCTTGATTCTTCAATTAGATCAGGGTTACGGCCAGAGTGTGCCATATCTCCCACTACAGTGCTTGCTAGGGGCATGGAGAAACTTCCCCAAACTGCACAGAATTATACAGATTCAGATACAGTACTTCACAGCCCCAGCTTTAAAATAGGAATATTAGCACTGCCTGATATCACAGAAGTGTTCAGAAAATTAAAGATTTTGAAGCACTTTGAGATCTAATCAGAAGTGCTACAAAGTGTTGTTAATTATGGTTAATTTGTTCGTTGACTGGCTGAACATAATTTTTAGCATGAGGTTCTCTGATACAATGATAATGAGAACTAAATAGGTATCTTAATGTGATTTTCTGTGATGTCAATATGAAATTCATTTGCCATGTATTTCCAGTAAAGTGTGCATAAAATTAGCTATTACAGCAAAGAATATTCAACTAGAAATATTGGAACAAAAGCTTAACTAATGCTAATAATCATAGTATTTTCTTAATGAGTGACAGGTGCTCTTGTTTATGTGCCATTCTTGCAAGCCCTCCTTTTTCATTCAAGTAGGTTCAATTCACAAAAATGTGCACTGTTTGTGTAATTGAACAAGTGGTTTAAGAAAAAAAGAACTTTCCAAATTCCTGTTGGGCTCTACTTTTCTCTTTAAACTTTTTTTGTTGCTGAACAGCAGCAAGACTTCTTAAACTTTAAATCACTTAAATGGATGTTACACCTACAGCTGAATGAATAATTCAGTTCCTAGTCACTGTCTGACTTTGATAGGAAGAAGAAGGGAGGGTCCCTGAGGGTCTGATTGTGTGAGCAGAGGGGGAGGGGAGGCTAATTAATTACACATTTACAGTGGGGAATACTTAAAAAAAAATCCACTTAAGTACTGTTTTTTGTTACATATTGCTGATCACAGCTGAGAGCATAGTACCAAGGCAACCATACGCTTGGAAACTTAACTCGTTGAGGGCTGTTAGCAGGAGATTGAAATTTTAAAAAACAAAACAAAACAGGGTTATGTTTCATTAGATAAATGCTTCGCCTAAAGAATGATTCATTACCTTCTGATGCCAGATGCATTACTGATGCAATTGCAATGTGAATTTCTTTTATTCTCCATGTTATTTTCAGAGATTTTCTTTCTGAAAGCAGTGCTGAGCTGGCTGCATCTCCTGGAGCGTTAAGGCAACATGGTAGTATTACCATTGACACCAGGGATGCACATTATTTTTCTTTTGGCACTAGAAAGATTTGTGCTGCCAAGAGAACTATCTCTAGATTAAGCTTTTTTTAAACACTGTAAACTATTTTGGTAGCAGCAAATTACTGTTGCTTGGTGGTATGTGATCTCTGACTATTTTTAATGCCCGTGTGACAGAGCTGCTGCATGCTCTCCAGTGTACATGTACAGTCATTTGCTGAAGGAAACAAGGCCCCTTTTATAGCTAGACCATTTCCATTCTCCGCACTACAAAGAAGAACTGCAGTTGTCATTTATTTTCTCAAATAGCTCTGGAATTATCTCTAATAAAAAACTACCAATTCACCAACAATTTTTAATGACTGCTTTTGTTTCATATTCCCATGTGGGTTTATAATTCTTTGTCATGTTCTTCTCTAAAAATTGAACAATGAAGCAATGTGCTTTCAAAAAACATGCTTCATTTCATTCCAGAGTAGGTCATAGAATCATAGAATCACAGAATGGCTTGGATTGGAAGGGATCTTAAAATCATCTGGTTCCAACCCCCCGCCATGGGCAGGGATGCCACCCACTAGATCAGGTTGGCCAGGGCCCCATCCAGCCTGGCCTTGAACACCTCCAGGGATGGGGCATCCACAACCTCTCTGGGCAACCTGTTCCAGTGTCTCACCACCTTCACAGAGAAGAATTTCTTCCTAACATCTAGTCTAAATCTATCCTCTTTTAGTTTAAAACCATTGTCCCTTGTCCTATCATTATCTACACGAGTAGAGTCCCTCTCCATCCTTTTTATAAGAGCATTTTATAAGATCCTTTTCATTTACTGCCAGTGAAGACTGAGGCAAAGAAGTTAAGTACCTCAGCCTTCTCCATGTCTGTTGTTACCAGTCCTCCAGTCCAACTGCATGATATTTATCGTAAGCATCAGGGAGAAGGAGAAGTCTGGGCCTTTAAACCCTGTAGGAAAGTTCACCTAAAGCACATTAGTTGCCAGCTTTTTCTGTCCCCTTGAAATTTCTTTGTCATCTTTGTAGCACCTCATATTCCTGCCTTACCCTTCCTGTTGGAAGAAGATTCCTCTTCAGGCAGAGGAATCCTATGTAACTAAATTACTCTGGAAGGAAAACAAGCCCATTAAATGCAACGTTTAATTTCAAAGTTTAATAAGCAATATTCTAAAATATTCTAAAAAAGATTCCTTGGAAATTATAACTCTTCTGGAAGGGCTAGTGCTACGAGACCTTTTCAAATTTAGCCTGAGTTCTAGCATCATGAACAACAAAAACAATGTCAGCACACCCCCTAACCTTGCTTACCAACCCTAGCAACAGGTAGCAGAATGTTATGCTTTAGTGTTAGATGCTTCTGGAAAGAAGTGGCGTGTTGCTTGCAGATAGCTGTTTCATAAAGGGACCAGCTCTGTTTGTTTACCCTGTTTCCCAGTATCTCCCAGATTTGCCACTCTGAATGACATTCTTCTATAGCCAGCAACTCAGGGAAATGGTTATTTTAAAACAAGAAAATTATTTCCACAGGTTTAACAGTCTCTCTTTCAGGACTTCCCTACCTGTTAATTTTTGTATCAGAGGAAACCCATCAAAGATGTTGCAGCTCTGATGGAGGGCCATTAAAATTAACCTGTTTTTGTGCTGGATTTAACGTTAGGCTGACCTGAATACTGGGGTTAAATGGCTAACTTTTGGAAAGTGATATGGTCTTATTAGACAGTGCATTCCTTTACATTCTTTCTGCAGCATACAAAGATGTCTCAATTTAGCATGATTCTTCACTTTATTGTCCATTATATTTCATCCTCGTTTATCAGTTGCTTAATAATGCCAATGATACTGGTGAAAGAAGACTTCTCCTCTGGTAGTGCTCAACACATGTGGATAAAACCTGCTTCCATCTTCTGCCTTTGACTTTTTGTGGAACACTGAAGAAAATTTTGCTGCCCTCTGACTGTGTTTCCCATCTGTAAAGTAGAATCAATAGAATTTATTCAATACTGTTACATTATTTTTAATTGTCTGATGTAATAGGAGACTTCTCCACTGAGTAATTGAAGTTAGGGATAATGATTAACTGGAGAACCGAATCTATGAATTGAATTACAGGGTAGGGGTCTTGTTTCTCGCACACAGGCTTTGCTCATTTAAATAAGCATCTAAAGACAGGGAGAAAGTAGCTGTTTGCTTGGGACACAAGGCTGAGACTGAGGAAATCTGGACTCTGTTCCTGATTGTCACAGACTCTGGGATCTTGGGCAAATCCTGGTGGGTAATGATCCTTCTGGTTGTTTTAACTTGAAAGAACAGTCTATTTTTTAGTCTATGTACAGTATCAGGCACAATAGGTAGTAGTGTCAATTGAGGTTTTAGGAGATGCTGTATCATAAAAGTTTATAACTATGTTCAGAGTAATTTAGTTCTGGATTAAAATACAGCTGGCAGGAGAGATGGGCAATTACCTACTCTTTAATGTAGACAGGGGATGTATTCTTCCTCCCAGCTATTATTGTCAATACCTATTATTTCAGAACTACTGGACATGATCATGCCTCACTGTGGTGCAGCTTCCACAATGAGGTCACCTGCAGCTTGGAAGTACAGCTGTTTCCCTTGCCTTCATTTTTAATTCATAGGATTGTTGTGTTGTGTTTTTTTTTTTTTTTTTTTTTTCTTTTTCTGCTGTTTATTCTGCAAGCCCCTTTTGGGCACATTGATGCCTCCAGCAAGCTTTGTATGCCAGGGAATTATGGGTCCAGAGATTCTGCAAATCTGCATCCCAGCCAAAGCCTTTGAAAGCTGCTGCTTTTGAATGCCATGCATTTGGCTCACACCCCTCCTTCTCCCTCTCCCTCTCTCTCTCTCTTCTTCCCTTTCCCCTCTCCTTCCTCCCTTCTCTCCTCTCTCTCTCTCCCTCTCTCCCTTCCTTATTCTCCTTTTCCTTCCTCCTCTCTTCCCCCTTCTGCTGTCTCCCTTCCTCTCTCTCCTCCTCTCTTCCCCCCTTTTCCATGTCTTCCCCTCTGTCTCTTCTTCCCCTTTCCCCCATTCCCTCTCTCTTTCTCTTTCTTTTTCCCTCTTTCTCACCTAGTGATCGTCTTCAGTAATGATGGGAAACTGTCTGCAATGCATGGTGAACTTGGCTGGAGGAGTAAAAGGGTGCTTTTGACTTTAGAAAAGATGAGCTGGAAGCCTTTCTGCATAATGATTAAGACTATTCATTGCAGTCTGTAGACTAATGTCTGTAAGATTGCATGTACTCTATAAATTCCCACCTGAGCACCCCCAATATGTCAGAGAGCTTGAGAAGGTGTTCTGACATCCAGCTCCTCCATCACGACCCCGTGATGCCTACCTCATTGCTCATCAGGGGGGTTTGCATCTTTTCCCTTCTAGTTCTTTTTTCCTGACTCTCTATTTCATTTTTAAATATTAAGGCTCTCTGGGTTTCCCTAGTAAATCAGTGTGTGTGAAGTGCTGGTTCCTTGTAGCTGGAGGCTGTTTTCCCCCTCTGATGGACTGTAAGCATTTTTTCTAAAACCGTCTCTTCTTTCCATCACTCCTCCTGTCGTGTCCCCCCG
>VXAA01000198.1:920709-938844 GCA_013399115.1 Anseranas semipalmata
CCCCGCCCAAGCCTCAGCAAGCTCAGCTGCACATAATGACATCCAATCTGTTCAGGAAAAGAAAAAAACAGGAGGGGGAGAATATTTCCCTTTGATTTATACAGAAGCTGAGTTGGCAGAGAACTCAGCTCAGGGGTGGGTGGAAGGGGAACCAAAAAGCAAATTTGTGATGCACGGGCATACTCTCCCCTGGGGTGGTGCCAGTCAGCACAGCAGCCAAGGCCGACAGAGAAGCTTTGCAGGTTTCGTGTGTGCGCCCAAGGCATCCTCCTTCCCAGCACATTACTATCGCCATGCAAACACACACCCACAGTCTGGGGTTAATTTAATTTTAAAATGACATTAGAGATAACACAGGCCGGCTCATTAGCACTAGGCAAAACACGTGGATCCCTGTGTAAAGACAGCAAGATTTAGACTCCGGAGGAGAGGAGAGGTCAGCAACCAAGTGCTTTTCTCATTCCAGCATTCAGTCTTTGAGCTGGGGTCAATTCTGAAATGAGAAGGACACGACTCAGTTAGGAGTGAAAGGATTAAAAAAGAAAAAAGAAAAAGAGTCTTGTGCTGCAATTCAGGCATTGGGGTGGGGTATTCTGGCAAAAGTCCTAATGTCAGGTCCATGAAGTCATATTGGTTTGTATAATATCTTAGCATTTTATACCCACATTTTTCATTCATATAAGACAACACACAAAAAGAAATCAAAAGGGGCCCTAGTTTTTTATTTGATTGTTTGGGGACTGATTATGAGTGGAAAGGATGGCAAGAGGTAGATGCAGGACATGTGGGCTGGCTCCTTCAAATGCTAACCAAGTACTGCAGTTGGACTCAATAATCTTTGTAGGTTCCTTCCAACTGAACTATTATAATTCTAATTCTGATTCTGATTCTAATATCCTGTCTCCAGCATGAGCTAACACACAACTGTTCTGAAATACTTCAGCTCTGGTCTGTTATATCCTTATTATTCCAGTTTTAAATCTGCCCTAACCTTGCACACAGAAGTTTGTTAATGCACAGAGATCTTGACCTGCAACAGGCAACACCCACAGTTGTACACAGATGCTGCTATGTTTGCATCACAGATCTAACCGTCTGCTTTTCCAGTGTTTGTGGCCTTTCCTGGCCTTCCCACTGACCTAAGTCTTGGAGACCAGCTGTTTTCAGTGGTAGCCCAGCCATCATCCCAGGCTGGAGCATTTTCTGCTATTCTAGGCCTTAGATCTGTTTTGATTGACACCTGTTAATTACATTGAGGTGTGGTGATTTCTGTTCTAGACACTATTATTATACAACAATTAACTACCAGGACCAAACCGCAGAATTCAGGGGTGCCACCAAAACAAAATGCTTTAGTACTTTAGTCCACTGGATATACTGATACCAGTGCACCATTCCATTACAATACCGGATGTATCTCATGGACAGAACACAAACAAAATTAACAAATCCAGCCTTAATTTGCCATGCATAACTGTAGTGAAACTGATACTGGCCTGTTTGTCAAAGTTTTGCAACAAGGCAGGATGTGTGGCAGAAGACACAGTGCTGCTGACCCCAGCTGTGAATGAGAATGGGTGCCTGTTTCGTGGGGAAGTCTCCATCGATTCTGATTGTTTGAATACGTTCCAGCTAACATGGTGATGCAGCCTAGTCTGAGGGCCATGGGGAGTGATAAACACTGGCAAGCAAACTTGATGTCAACAGCAGAATCCAGATTGCAGTAGAAATTAAGTGTGTGTGTCTGTTGTTATTAGAGATTTAACCAGATGACCTGACAATAATTAATGGGGAGCTAAATTGAGAAGGTCTGTCTCCCACTGGGAGATCCAGCCCTGAAACTGAGCTATTCTGAGTACAGATATACTGCATACTCTACACAAGACAGAGCATTTGCGTTCCTTGCATTTAATACCTAAACTGATGTGAGAACCTGGTGGGATGTGGCTTCATGTCTGCCCAGAGATGGTCTCCAGGGAGAGAGCAGGAATGCGTGTGTTCCAGGAAGCAATATGCATTGCAAGGTCATTTGTGACCAGTGGTGAAGAGGTAACGCCAGAAGTCCTATTGGCTGGGCTTTTTCTTGGCTCAGACCCATCTGCAGACACAAAGCCAAGCAAAAGCCAGGGCTGTCAGCTGGAGACAGGCTCATCTGCCCACAGTCACTGTCAAACTTCAGGTTAAAAGACTTTGTGCTGGACTGCTTAGCAGTGGCTGCTCTGGCACAGGAACACAGTTCCTCTTGCTTGCATAATCCCGATGTTTGTCTTCTGAGTGCCTCTGCTCCAAAGGACCCAGAAGATTCGACTGCATTTCAATAATTAAATTCATAACCTCTGGAAAAATGGGTGAGCATTCTTATTCTCTAGATAGGTCACCAAGGCATGCAAGGTGACGGTTTTCCTGGGACATAAAAGACACAGAGTATGGAACAGAACGCTGACTTTCTGTCTCTGATGATGTTCAGAAACACGTGTTCAATTTATCATGATTTTAATGGCATTTAAGAGCTGTGGGTCAGGGCCCAAGATCTTGGTGACAAGGCAGGTAAACACAGTCAAGCAGATGTTGTGTACTTTGTTCCAGACAGTTCTGGGCATTAAATTGTATTTTAATGCAGGGCAGAACAGGGATCACACAGGACAGACATGAATCCATAAAATTGTATAGAATAATTGAGTAAAAGCCATTTTATAGGTTTCATTTACTTGTTAATAATATTAGAATAGTAACTAAGGATTCGAAAAAAGTCAGAACTGCTGCGCAGCCAAGTGTTAAACATAGAGAAAGGCAGTCCCAGGCTCAACAAATTTGCAGTCTAACTGAAAGTACAGTGTCAGATAGAGGGTAGGAAAAGACACAGATGTTCAGAGCTCTGCCCCCAGGGAATGGAACCAGACTACCCCGGGTCTCTAGCCAGGACCACATGGCTTCTCAGCTTCCCTTTAAAATTCTCCTTTTTGTTTGTCTCTGTTCTGTAGCACAGTTTCGTTGGTTCAGGGTTGTTGGGAATGGACGTGGCTGTAAGCCTGGCTTGCTTTTGAGAGAGGAGTGGCCTGCAAGCTCAGTACTTGGTCACAGTTGTTCAGTCTCTGAATACCTCTGTTCCCGTTTATGCCACGGTGGACTGGCACCTGTCCTGGGGACACTTTATTTGTCATCTGCAGTGTCCTGTGGGGTCTCAAGCCAATCACAGCCAGATGGCCTGTGGCCAAATTTTGCTGGAAAACTGAATCACTAAGACAATGCCCTTCCGTTTTCGTCCTCACAACAGGTAACTAGTCCCAGCGCCCATCAGGACGATAATTAAAATCCGACTCCTAAACTCTCCCTTCCACTCTCTCGCAGCCTCTTCCCCCAAATAAGATTTCAGGCTTCAGCTATCCCCTTCAGTTACAGGGTGAGGACAAATTAGTTTCCAGTTTTCTGTGTAAGTCTGTGCGTGCGTGCGTGTGTGTGTGTGTGTGCGTGGGCATCTATAAATAAACAGATTAATATTCTGGTAACTGAATTGTTACCCTCCCCTTCTCTGCCTCAGGAGCATCTTGTTCTCATCTCCCTTCAGCAGAATAGTAAGCCAGAATGAAATGTCTGATTCCTGTAAGTACTGTCAGCACAGCAGCTGGGAGAAGAATATCTGAGGGAAATGCACAAGTGCACTGGCATTTATTTATTTCCTGGGGATATTTATATAGGACAGACCTCAGAGCACAAGTGCACTTGATGCCTCTGTCAACTAAGGAAGGGAAATGAGACCGTAAGACAGGCTGCACTGTGCGGTCCTTGCTCGCAGAGCCCCTGCTGACCGCCATGTGTGGAGCCCAAGGCTCTGACGGCTGCTGTGACTGGATCATTGTGTCTGAGTGCTGCTTGTGGGAGGCAAGCACACAAGGCTGACACTGCGGAACGAGATTAGCTGTGGTCACTCATTTGATTATTTTGCTAGTTCTCAGGTGCATGACTCTTCAGGACCACTTGGCTCATTAAGCCCTAATTTCTGTAACTGAGAAAATATTAATAAGCACCTTATCACAAACTACTACCCCTCCTCCTCTCTCTGTGGAGTATGCACAACCCTGTGAAGATGACAAGCATGGGGGAAGCTAAGTGCTTTTCTAAGATGAGAGAACTGGCAGTCATGGTTCTGCTCAAAACTGCTACTGGTTCTTTTTGTAGCCTTAGTAAGTCACTTATATGGGCTTCAGCATACCCCAGATGTGCTTTATATGAGTTAATTAGCATTGGAAAACCTTTGATGTTTAGAGAAGTCTACCAAGAAGTCTTGTTTCCTTGTGTCTTTAACAGACTGTGTTATCAACATAAAATCCAATTCTGATAGATGCTCACAGTCTCATAATCACTCTCTGAATACCCCTCTGTGATTGGTTTTATTGCAGAGAGCTACTTACACTTCCTAGGACCCTGCATTTTTTGACTCACTTGCTTATATCTGGACTTCATTTTCTTATGCTTGTACACTTTCATATGTTGGAATTAAACCAGAACCATACAATTTATGTCACTTAATATTTGCATGATCTAGTAAATAGGATCTTAATCTGAACTGGCTTTTCTTTTATGCTGCAAAGTAAGTTTACAGCTGATGAAGTTTTGCACAAAATCAGCACTCCAGTTAGCCTCCTGCCAGGATATAGTTGTTCTGTGGGTTGCTAGTTTGATGAAGATGCATCATGCTGGGATCACTCAGATATCTGCACCATCCTCCTGTTCCCCTGTTAGGATTATTAGAATTTGCCAGTGATAATCCGGGATTAAATTTTAAAAGTTTAATATTGTTTAGCTGGTTATATACAAATGGCAGGGACCTTGTTTGGTTGTTCTAACTTTTTGGTTTCTATAATATATCCTCCTTAAGGAACTAGCATACCGTTCCTGGAAAATGAGATTTGTGTTTCCACCATCAGATGCACAACACCAAAGCCCTGAAGCTTTTTACAATGATGGGAAAAAAAAGGTTTCACTACTAGCTAATATGCAGAGGTGCATGCTAGGACACGTGGCTTTTTGTGGAACCTTGGGGAAGTCACAGCACCTTGGTGCCTCAGCTTCTCTCTCTGCAGAACACGCAATAACCTCTCAGGGAATGTTATTACCTACAGTGTGCTTCTCTCCTCTAGGAAACTCCCTGCAAAAAGGTAGTGTCTCCATTTGGCAAAGGTATAGTTCTTTGTTCTTTATTAAGACAGATTCATCATGACTCCTCTGGGGAGTGTGTCTGAGCTAACAGTGAAGAAAGCCTAAATCGGGTTTTAAGTGGCCATGACTTGCAGTTTCTGGATTTTCCCAGCTCATTCCTTCCTAAACATCTAAACATCTCTGTGCTCCCACTTGCTACAAACTTTTCAGTTTCTCTTTCCACTTATACCAACTTTCCATGTTCTTAACAGTAAGGATCCAATGTTCAGAACTGGGTACATGACAGCCAGCAGCATGGATCCCACAATTTAATGGCAAATCCTTTTTCTGGGCAGATGCCTGGCCCTGCACTCCTGGGCCTAAGGACAACTGCTACTGTGCAATGTTTCTAGAGAAAGTGAGCACCTGTGTCTGCCATCTCATCTCATTCTTGTTTCACACAGAAACCAAGCCTAATCATACAGAGACCTCCTGACGACAGCTGCCTGAGACACTGGCTGCAGTTATTTCCTCTGTGTGTGCACCTGGGCCCATGAACTTAGCATCTGTGTGCAGTGGAAGAATAGGGAGAGGGAGGAAGAGGCAGGGTTGGATTAGTGGTCATGCAAGAGGTTTGCTTCCCAAGATGCCATCTTCAACAAAATGACATGCTGAGAAATTCACAGCCCCCTTCCACAGCTAGCAACACCAGACAAGGGGGATCTTTGTTCCTCTTCAGAGGGTGAAGGCTACAGGAGAAATTAGGAAACACAGAGATGAGAGCAATTTGGCATTGTTCCACCATACACACTGTTTTATTAATAGGAGCTGCACATGTTTCTGAGCCATTGAGCCAGCCAAACCCTGCAGCAGCAGCAACAAGCTGGGACTGTCTACCTAACTGCTGTCATGCAGTAACGTGCCACTGGTGCACAGGGCAAGCTGATGCTCTTCTATGAGGATGCAGTGGAAGTGAAAGAGGAACAACAGTGATGAAGTTGTTCCAAGCAGGAGTTTATTTATCGAGAACTGGTCTTAGGGTAACTATTTCCTAAAGCACTGACTTCAGTGCAGTTCTAGGCAGGTGATTAGTCCCTGAGTTCATTTGCATAGTTGTAGTTGAGTAAGCCATTATTTCTGCCAGTGAAATACATACAATTTCTTGTGACTTTGAAGCTCCAGAACCAAATATATTAACCAACTGTGAAAAGCTTCCAATATGTGAAATTGGACTTCTCAAACTTCTTACAGCAAGCACATTCTCTTTGGTGGCATTAGAGCAGAGTGCTGGACTCTGATAATCTTGTTCTACCATTTCTTCAGTACATGCTCTCAAGCAACACACCCTGTCCATTTCAGGGGCTTTCATGATTCTCACCGCTATAGTCCCTATAGTCACAATCTATAATGTATTTACTTAATCCTTATCCTTGTCAAGTAGGAGAGTGTTGTTCTTTCAGCATTTTAGATAGGAATCTGACACCCAGGAAAGCTAAATCAGTTGGCAGAGCTCATATGGAAAATCTGTGTTGACAAAGGAGAGTGAACACTGTTCTCCCAGCTGCTGCATTAGTGTTGTAATCATTGCACCGGCTTTCACTGTGCTTTGCTAAGCAGCTCCCCCACTTCAGCAGCAGAGGTGCCAGGATCCAAATTTTAAAAATATTGTTTTGGACATTTTATGTTTTTTGAATGCTTCAGTTTGCCCATACCATATTCTCCATAGATAATCATTTACAGAAAAAATGGCATCTATACATATTGCTAATTATTTATGTTTCAGGTCAGCTTCTTTCAAGTTTCAGTTATACGAGAGATTTTTTTCCAATAGGCTTTTTTCTTCTACCTCTAAGTAGGTATTCAGGCAGCCAGTCAACTGTTAACAGTGAAGCAAGCTCATCTTCCTTCATTTGTCATTTTTCTCAATTGCTTTTTAGAAAAAAGTTGTAATGGGTAGGACTGCTACTAGTATCCCTATCTGATTTAGACTAATTCTGTACAATTTATGCATACAGACAAGTTCAAAGGCGAAAAAGCCATAGCCCCCTTATTTGGTAAGGTTTTTATCTTGTTGATTACTGGAAAAAACAGGGGCATCCTGATGTTATTGCATTGCTTAGTATTCCTTCTGTTTAGGAGCTGGAACGTGCTACTGTGGAAAGAGCACTCCACATCCTACTTGTTTTTTCTTTACAGCTGATGTGTACCAAATTGTTTCTGTAATTGACATAATCTCTATTCTGTTCTCATTAGATTATTCCCCACCTACAAATATTCTTCATAGGTCTTCATCCATGAAATGACCTGCTATAATACAAGCCATCCCAGTGAGCCCACTGGAACTGGTACTTACATGAGTAAGCCTTATAGCAATTGATCCCAAGCTATTTAGACTTCAGTCACTCGGTTACTTTCTAGTCCTACAGGGAGGCAGGATGACTATATCCAACAGAGCTAGCTAGGAACATTTGATTCACCATCACAGATTCTTCTGCCCATCTCTGCCTATTTGATTTAAAAATATATACATGCCAAGGGGCTTGATATGTCTCTTGTGCCCCATTTAGCATCTGCTGAGCATCCCAGAGCAGCTTGCAGTGTAACACAAGTCACTGGAGGATAGATTTGATAGAGGGAAAAACCAAAGCAATTGATACCCTCAGGCTCCAGAAGTCTTCAGACCGATTCTTGCTGACTACAGGCAACAAAGCAATTTACGGCAACATGGTTGAAAGTTCCTTTTATTTCAAAGCTGCTAAACCTTTCCTGGCACATAAAGTCACTTTTCATAAGGCAACCCCAGTTAGCTTGCTGGGTTCCCAAGGTCTCAGCCCCAGGAAGCTTTTAACTGGAGTCAAAAAGAGACATTAAGCACTGGGGAGGAATCAGGGAGACGTAAACCAGAAATTAGGGTTTAACACAGGGCCATGAGGAGCTTAGTAAAGAAGAGGCAATTTTTCCATGTGTATTTCCTTTCTGTGGCATTTCTGTTTTGTGAGACCTTCAGTATAGCTCTTTCCCTGGAAGTGGCCTGCTATGTCCAATGACTGAAGTGCACCTGCAGATGGAAGCTGGGCTGTTTGGAAGCGGGTGTTTGGAAAGTGGTAGCCGGATTATTTTATTTTAAGGCTCTATTGCAGCAAAAGGCAGGAAAACAGACAGGGGGAGAGGAGTGAGTGGTTCACTGGCACCGATTGTCTACCACAGCAGGTTCAGCACTTAAATCTGAGTGACTTCTCTCTCCAGATGGTTGGTGGGAGCTGACTACCCAGATCTTTGCATAGCATGCTCCAGAATGAAAACGTATGGCATCACTTGCTATCTTTTAAAAGCTTTTTTCTTCAGCCCAAGTATAGCTCACTGTATAATGGATCCCTTCTTTGCCTGATGCAGAAAAAATGGATATCTGTCATATGCCTAACCAGGGACTCCTAGCTAGGAATTCCTTTATTTCAATAGAGACTAGCTCATGCTTTTACAACTGCATAATCCTACAATAATGCAAGTGTAGTCTTCCTGTCCTTTTGATGCTGCCACTGCTGCTCTCTTTACTTCCACTTTCACCGAGGCTTGTTTCTCTCCTAACTCATGTCCTAAAATGATTCTGAAGAATGCAGAGAATTTACCTTGATTAAAAAAGAAACAAATTTCTTAACATACAACTATACTGATTCTGAAAACAGTATAGGAAGATTTACTCATTAGAAATACCCCCAAGAAAAACATGTTGCAGAGAAATTGATAGAATGCCTTTAATTTTACATACCACATTGTCTATGTGCTTTTCTCTGACCTAAATATTCAGCATAACTGGTGATTCATATAGATTCACCAATTCTATAAGAACTGAGAGATTCAGATAATATAAGGAACGTATTTTTACATGCTCACAAAACAAAAGTTATTTTATGGAAGGTAAACAGACTTCTAGAGGTATGATCTTCAGAAATGATGGATAACCAACATTTCCATTTATTACAGGGTGCATACCAGTGGCTGGCTTCTCTAGAAGGGCAGTATAATGTTACTTGCCAATAGCACACAGTGATTTTGCAGAGAATGAGGAACAGAACTGTACTCTTCTGAGTTCTGGTGCCCAAACCAAACTACTTCTCTCAGTGTAGTAAAACTGAGAAAAAAAGTCAAACGGTTTTTGCTCCAGCATAAAGTACAAGCTGTAATCCATTGTAACTCGGGTTCAGATAAATTGATTGTGTGCACATCTTTGTATTTATCAATTCTCAGTGACATCTTCACTGGTATCTTGTCTGAAGCACCCAGGTCACTAAGTTGTGCCCATGTTCAATATAAAACTATTTCCATCTCCTATAACTTCATTTTCTGGATATGAAAAACTGCAAATTTGCCCTCTTTAATGTGTCCCCACAGTCTTTGGAATAGCCCCGTGACCTTGCCTGTTTTGTGTTTTTGTTTTGTTTTGTTTTGTTTTTTTCTCAGCTGTGTCAGGCTTTTTTCATATAAATCATTAGACAAACCTAGGGTAGCCTGGGTTCTAGTGACTCCTGTCCAGGCAGAAGGAAGTCTAACTTCCCAGAGAGCCATTCCTACGCTCTGGTTAACCTCAATTTATGTGTTACACACGAAATGTGTAACGCACTGAATTCCCCTTGTTTCTCCCACTTTTTATTTTCCATCTGAGATGTGGTAAGAACTGGGAAATGCAATCAGTGAGAAGAATATACAGGAAACAGAAGCCATAAACAAAAATGATTGGTTGAGTCTCAGTGAGGTCTGGAGCACAGTTGTTGAAACAAACCACTGGTGACCCAGAAAGATCTGAAGCTAAACAGAATGCTTTCAAGATGGAAATGTGGGACAAAGATGGCACAGATGAGCTGGTTATGGCCTCATCTTTCCTTTTGTAGGCTTTACTCCAGATGTAGCTTTAAAATAATAGCAGCATGTTGGACCCACAAAAGGACAAGCCTGAGGGTTAGGAAACCTTCATCTATTGTGAGAGCCACAATGTGACTTTGCCTTTCTAAACCTGGAGAACTATATTTTAAAAGATCCCAATAGTTAGAGCTGGAGGCACATTATCAGAATAATTCAGCTTCCACTTCAGGACTCATCAATAAATACCTTTAAAAGCTATTTGTGGCACATAAAAGAAAAAAAGAAATTGCCTGATGCAAATGTCTGGGATATGCTATCCAGGAGATACTGTTCTTCCCAGCCTTAAAAATCTGTGAGTCTGCATAAGTGTCCAGATAATCAGCATCCAGAAGCTTCAGGTTTTATCGATTAGCACAAGGTGAGCAGAGAAATTGTATTGTTCTCAAGAAACAGGGTATAGAGAGGGGATATAAGCTGTTGTTCTCAACGGGAGATGTGTGGTCTTGAATTTTTGAAAATCTGGATGCTTCTCACAGATGTTAGAAAGAAAACGGGGTTTGGGTTCTGACTTTCGGTGTGGATGCTAAGCCGGGTTGAAAATGTTGGCTTTAGTGATCTCAGGCTTTAAATGGGAGATAATGATTTCTCCTCTTTTTTTGAGGCTTATGAAGAAATTCCCAGTAAATGCCAAAGTTCACTACACCTAGTTAAATTAAAAGTTTGTTATTTAAACCATAAAGTCAACAAGACGAACACCCATCATTTTTTGTCTTGTTGGACCCGCATGAGAGAAAGTTCTCCAGCGGGTGTTTGTAGTTTGGGGGCAGTCTGAGGCAGCTGTACATCACAGTGACAGCGTGTTTTCTAGGGTTTGTGTGACAGGGCTCCCAGGATCTGTTCACAGTTCTGCCTCTCATTTGCTGTTTGATCTTTGGCAAGTTACATCGCTTTTCTGCCTCGCTCTTCACAGCAGTGAAATGCAAAGTGTACATTTGTATCTGTGAGGATATCTGGGACTGTGAGGCCTAAAATTAAACCAGCAAAGGGCTCTGATGATGATGATAGTATTCAAGAGCAGGATACTATATATAGGGACAGTGCCAAGATTCAGTTACTTTCTTTACGTACTAGAGAGCATAATGGTAAAAATAATCTAGTTCTGATAAACTGAGGAGGATTGAGAGCTGGCTGAATGGCTGGGCCCAGAGGGTTGTGATCAGTGGCACGAGGTCCATTTGGAGCCCACTCAGCAGCGGTGTACCCGGGGTCGATGCTGGGGCCAGCAGCGTGCAACATCTTTGTCGATGACCCGGATGACGGGGCAGAGTGCTCCCTCAGCAGTCTGCAGATGGTAACCAGGAGGAGTGGCTGCCACACCAGCTGGCTGTACTGTCGTACAGGGGTACGCAGACACGCTGGAGAACCGGGCAGGGAAGAACCTCACGAAGCTCAAAGGGAAATGCAAATTCTTCCCGCACCTGGGGAAGAATAACCTCAGGCACCCATCCGTGCTGTGGGCCGGCTGGCTGGAAAGCAGCTGTGCAGAGAGGGACCTTGGGGCCCTGCTGGACAGCAAGCTGACCGTGAGCCAGCATGCGTCCCCACAGGAAGGGAGAGTTTGAGAGTCTTAACATTAATTTCAGTAGGAGTAAGATCAGGTTCCAAGGTGTCAGAATGGCAGAAAGCTCTTTATCTCGTAAGGCTTCTGGGCACCTTTTACTGGAATTAACTCTTTTTTTTTTTTTTTTCTTCCCCTTTTCCCTTCAGATATTCTCCAGCCTTTGCAAAGGAAACTGCAGTAACAAATCAGATTCTGCAGTAACACATTTTAAGTCCTGAAGCAAAATTCAGCAGTTTTATAGGGACAGTATAAAAGAGAGTGGGGTGGGGGAAGTGGGGTGGGAAGTATTTATAATTCCTTTAATATTTTAAAATTTAATTATTTCCAAATTGGGTTAGCGAGACTGACAAGAATACTGCATCTAAAGCATGGAGCCCAGAGGCAGCATTGGAAAATGAGAGGAGAAATTAATAATAAAAAGAAACCTATTGCTTCAAGGCAGCAGACTGGAACACTGACATTCCATTACTCCGTCTGTCTGCTGAATTCATTTAGCATCTGTGGCCTAAATAGGCTAGTTTTAAAGTGGCATGCTCCAGTTTTTATGTTTCAGGTTGTTGGAAGGGGGTGGGGATTGCCAGAGGATTTCTCTTCGTCGAAAGCTGCCTTAGGAAGGCACATCAGATTAGAGTAGTGTTAACCTCTTAGCAGTTGTACTTAAAATAGGATCTTGGAGTGTTTTGTAATGCCTTACAGGCTGGGGTCTGCCTCTAGCATTTGGACCACTGCAGTTAGGTTTCTGAGGTCAGTGCTGGAGCAGTAGTGTTGAGTCTACTGCTGTGTATGCAACTGAAGCACTGGGTCTACGTCTGTAAAGCAAGACATCAGCCGTTACTAACGTGCAGCCATTTCTGACATCTGTGAACTCAAACTATTAAAAGTGCAGATTGACAAGATGCTTTCCATACCTCTTCTGTGAAAAACACAGCATTGTCCAGCAGCACCAAGTTCCTTGACATGAGACTGTTCTGTTTCAGGTGTGCCACCCAGGACATCTTTGCAGCAATTGCTGCAACGTAGTTTCTTCCTCGGGATGCTCCTTTTCAGCTGCTAACTCCATCAACTCTTGCGTGGCTTTTGTAAGATCTAAGATCAAAAGCCTGAGGCAGGCTGTCTCCAGTACTACAGAGAACTTACATGCACGTACTGGAGGCTAGATAGATGGCTTGACAGCAGTCTGGAGGGGAAGAAGAGAATGATTCTCCACTTTATCTCCTAGAAACCTACAAGTGTTTCACTTCTGGGCATTTTCTGAAACATCTGGATACCAGGAGGATAAAAGGTACCAGCATAACCTCCCAGTAAGATCAATTGTTTAAAGCTTTCCGTGTATTTCCAGTCTTCTTTGGCTTCCTTCCCAAGATTATAAAAACAGGTCTGTGAATTTCCTTGGAGTAGAATACAATGCATTCTATATAGTTCTATTTTTTTCTATTTCCATTCTATGCAAATAATCTTAGATTCTCTTTTCCCTAATTTATCATCTTCAAGGCATTTGTGTAAATTATGCAGAAAGGAAAACCAGGGATTTTATGGTAAGTCATATATAAGCTGTTAAAATTGGCTTTTTCTCCTCCTCCTCATTGTTCTTTGCTCTCAGCGTGGATTTTGTTGAGTATAATGGAGATTACCCAGCAGACGGAAGTCATGATAAAGCTTCAAACAATTTTATTGTTGCAGTCTGCCATGAAACAGGGGCATGCATTTTGATTTCAAGCATTTAGGGTCTTATCCAACAAGATTCTCAGAGCTACCTTCAAAGTCAAAGTCTTCAACTCCCATTAGCTAAGTGAATCCCCATGGGCTCTTGGACCTTATTAACCCAGCATCTTACAGGGTCAGTTCATACTTCCTCATCCATTTACCTTAGGCATTGCAATATGCACGTTACCGTAATATAGGACAAAATCAAAGTACAGGCACTATAGGCTTGCGCAAGGAACCAGCGTCTTCAGTCATAGTCTCATTGACTATGCCAGAAACCAGTATTTGTTATGTGGTTGTAAGAAACCTTGAAATTGGTCTTGGACCTGGAAAATCTTTCCCCCTGCTGCTACATGTGTTCTGTTTTTAACTTCCTTGCCTTTCCATCACCCAAAAGAGGCACAGACCTCTGTAGTACTCAGAATAAAGGGCTGCGTCCTCAATTAGGTGACAAGAACATTCAAAGGGATAAACCATTTAAAAAATAATGGAAAGCAATCATAACCCAGGACATAAGACACTTGATTATTAATGATTAGTGTTTACTAAAAACTACTTAGGAAGAAACTCCTCCTCTGTAGGCAGACTATTCCACAAGTGCCTGCTTATGGGATCACTTCCAGTTGAAGCAGATTATTCTGATAATGGACCATGGATGAAGAGAGAGGTCAGATACCTGGTCTTTGAAACTAGCAAAAGGTAAAATATTTTGCAATTCTGTTGGAATTTCTCACCTCCTTACAAGCATTTTTAGCTGCAATGCAATTTAAATATTCATCTGCTTTTCATGGGGATAATTTGTTGCTGAGAATGCCTGTGCCTCAAACTGCACATTCCATTATTTTCACAAGAAAGAATCAGTCAAGATTTCATATTAATACTGCTCAGAAACCCTTGATTTTTTACCATTCTTGGAAGTATGTTGTTTTACAGAACTGTATAGTTCTCTGCTTTAGGGAAGGGCATATTTTTCAGAGTCCCATCAAACTTAAATCATAATTTCCTACTAGCAACCACATTACTGCAACTCATGACAAATCTTTTACCACACATTATCTTGCTGAAGACAGAATCTTTACTTCAGTAAAGCTGGCAGGAACAGGGTCTTGTACACTGTTACGGAGTAAAAGGAATATAACAGAAGATGATAGATACAGATCTATGGAGTGTTGCAGTTCTTAATACTTTAGGTGCAGATTTCATGAAACAGAAGCAGGAGCTGAGAAGTGAGTTTGATAAACAGTGGTACTGGTACATGCAGCACTCATAGCTAGTAGTCCTCAGGAGTTGTTCAGTGGCAAGCATCCTACTGCCACACTTTTCTCTTAGTAGAAGACAAAACGGCAAAATCAGCAAAGCTATTACTAAAAGCATGTACAAAGGAACACTGTGTTTTCATTTATACTTTACTTTTATATCTGATCCGTTATATATACTTGATTTCAGACAAACGTAAACTTGAAGATAAATGAGAAAATCACTTATTTTCTGGGCTGTTTAAAGCACATTCAGTAGATTCATCTGGGATTGTCTCAACTCCCATATTCCAATGCAAAGATGTCCCTTATGTTGACCTCAGTACAAAACTCTACCAGAGAACAGAGATTAAAAAGAAGAAGAAAAAAGGAATATATTAAAGGCTAGTTTTTTATCAAGTACTCTAGAAAATTAGATGCTTCCTTTAAAGAATGAAGCAGGATAAAATAAAAACTACTGTAAACAGAAGCTGCACAAGTTTACAGTGGTTGAAGATTTGACACACATTGTCAGTCTCCTGGCTCCATACATCAATAGGCTCTGCACACCTGCATGGTCCACTGGGAATTTGTCTACAGTAAACTTTCTCACTCCAAGTGTAATGGATTGCCCAACATCACACTGTAGTTAACCTATCCAGGAAGGCTAGTGTGGACTGCATTTATGCTTCCTGATATTATCCACTTACAGCCTCTATCTTGGCTGCCACTAAAGCTGTGTACTCTGTATCCTTTTTTTGCTTTGTCCTGGACTAATTATTTTCACTTCCAGGATCTCTATCTTCCTTTTTGCAATTCAACAGAATTGAAAATAAAGATCTGGCTTGCAGGTCTTGCCAAGCATGTGCACTGGAAGGGAGTCTAGATATGGGGAGCCAGCCTCTGGAGAGTTGCTTTTAAAATACTGTGTTATTCCTTTCTTCTCCCATTAAGCTGCAGTCCAGCTAGTTTTACCTTTGCTTTAACTTAAGCATATTTCTTTTCTACTCTTTCTATACAAAAGCAGTCTGGCCTGAGGCAAATCTCCAGGGAGGGTTGGTTAAAATACACCTGTGCTACACAGGCAAACATACTTTTAGTTACATATCTTAATGGTGGTGTCTGCCTTGTCTACATTGATAATGAACCCTTCAGAGTTCTTCTACTATTCTGCAATCATATCAAAGCTAGCACAAGAAGACCTATTTTTGGTAAGCATATACATATTAATGTTAGAAATGTGATTATTAATGATAATAATAAAAAAAATTGTTGGTTGCAGTGATTTCACTGGCTTGTATTTAAGCATGAAAAAGAAACAAACAAAAGAAAGTCAACTACAGAAGTAAATTACATTTTATGTAAACCCTAATAACTGCGAGAACATGTCAGCTTACCATTAGACAGAGTTTCAATAATTCATGTTATTTGGGCACTTGCATCCTTCTTTAAAATGATATCAAGACAGGAGGAGAAAAGAAGGGAAAGTGTTATATTCTAAATACCAGGCACATCGAATGTTGCCATGACTTACGCTGTAGTGAGAGGGATCCTACCATCAGCCAGAATATTATTGCTAAAGCGTCTCACAGATCCTCATCACAGCAGGCCCCTCAGCCTGCCCGATCCCAGCACATCACAGCCCAGCACAACCCTGCTGCACTGAATGTAAAGCCAAGAAGCCACTATAGGGTCATAACCCTGCAAGCTCCCTGCTTATCCTAAATCCTGTAAAGCTATGTGGGTGAAAGTTAATTTTTAAATAACCCAGAATCAAGCAGCAGAAACTACATTTTAAAATAATTTCAAACACTTAAATAGTTTATTGAGATAGAAGTGTTGATGGAAATATTTTCCATTACATTCTTTAAAACTCATCTTTAATTTAGATCACTGTTAGCTCTGCTCCGTCTCGCTACGTTCCGTCTCTTTAAAAACTTTCCTTTAGGGAACAGCTGAGTTCGTTTTTCTGCAAAGAAGCAATGCCCTCCCCCAGGTTGTTTCTTGACTGAAGTAATTGCTGTGACTCCTCAGGTCCCAGACAACCAACAGCTAATTAGTTCCAATTAAGTGCTCTCACAGGTGCTTATGAAGTTACCATTTGGAAGCAGCAGTTTCTCCTGAAAGGTGTGAAGGGAACACCAAAGATCAGAGAAGAAAAATAGCAAAAGATCAGTCCTGGGGCAGCTTTGCTTTTTGCGTGAGCAGGGTATGTATGAGGAATCTTTTTTCGCTTTTGGTGATGGGACTGCTCAGTGTGGGTCCCTGCTTGGCTTCTCTTCCTGTTTAAGATAAAAAAAAAACAAATCAGAAATAATCTTGGAGTAACAATGTGGGTGATTTCTGCTGAAGAGAAGCTCAGTGAATACATGGCACTGGGCTTTTCTCATGAAGTGAGCCAGAGAGGATCAGTCCCAGCAGCTTACTGACCTCGCCTGGTTCACCTCATGGTAAGTCTGAAGCAGTGTGTCCTCCTTCAGCAGTTGTGTGCGCTACGTGAGCTGAGCTGCGACAAGCCTCGAGGCGCCTGAGAACTCTTCAGCGCTAAGCCTGACCCTTCTTTATGTTGGCTTCTTACTGGTGTAACTGTACTGCATTTATCAAAGCTGTTTTTCATCCTTATCAAATGAGGAGAAGGATCATGTCTTTAACTAGCTTTAGCCTGTTGCTTTACATGGGAGGCAGGAGGGGGTTGCAGAACTCTACTTCAGGCATTTTGAGGAGAAAAAGTATCTATAAGCCTGATGTGTGACTGAAAGCAGAAGGAAAGCTGCAGGTTTTAATCCAGTTCCCAACCATTTTTATTTCTCTTTGTCTGCCTTTAGTGACGGTCTCTGTTGTGCTGTCTTTCTAATTATGTATTGGCAGTCTTCATTAACAAAAATGCCCAACTTCGGGCTTGTAGGTTGTAATGGATGCTGCTCTCTGCTTGCATCTCATTATTGCAGGGCCTTTTGCACTGGATTGCAGTCTGTGGAAATAGTTTGAGCCAAAGTAGTGCTTTTTATTGTAGACTGTGGAAAATAAGTATATGTAAAACACAGCAAATGTTCATCTCTTCCCAAAATAGTGCCAGCATTGCCTTACCTGCTCTCACAGTTGAGCACTACGGACTGCTCCCCCCACACAGGTTGCAGTGAGGCTTGCTCGTTCTCACTTGCACAGCTGGGAGAGTAACTGCTTAGGCAGCAGTCAGTACTGAGTGGGGCTGCCTAACCTCTGTTATGTAGGAAATCAGATGAAGTGACCTTAAGGGTGCTCTCTAGAATTGTTTTCTATGAATCCCAAAGACCCCTTTGAGCTCTCTATAGCTGCTATAAACATAGCACTTGGTTTAGGCTATGCAAGCATGTTGTATGTTGCGTTAGGTAAGTGGACACCCTCTGGAAGGATCAGAAAGCTTCATGGCTGTGTGCTTCATGGATTCTTCTGTCTTTTTGTCACCCATAAGTTCCACCAAACCATATGTGGTAGCAGACACAAAGGAAAACTGCATGTATCTGTCAAAGTTTAAAGGCAGGGCAAGCTCTGACAGCTGAGCCCCATTAACATCAAATTTACCGTGACCTAGCCTTACCTGGG
>VXAA01000198.1:943452-1069994 GCA_013399115.1 Anseranas semipalmata
GCTCTTTCAGCGCGCGAACCCCGGCGGCTCGAGCGGCCGCGGCCGCCATCTCGCTGAGGGGAGAGGCCGGCGGGGCCAGGCCGCGCTGGGCCGCGGTCTCCCGCAACCCACGGCCGCGGGCGGAAGCCTGTCGCCTGCGGGGAGCGAGTCCCCCTGCATGTGTCGGAGCTGGAAAAGGCAGCGGTGGGGCCCCTTTCCTTCCCCGCCGGGCTGGACCCACCCTCACCCCCCCACCGGGGAGGTGTTGGAGCAGTGACATTTCCAGTGCTGTGCCTGGCTCTCACCAGAAGCAGCATCGCTTTCTTGTCTAACGAGGATGTCTTGCTGCTGCAGAGGGGCGTGAAGATGGAAGAAAGACTGCAGCTGCGTTTGGAAGCTGATTGTGCATGGAAAGCTGTATGAAAAGGAAGTAGCTGAGCCGTTAAAAAGGCCCTTAGAAGGAAATCTCAGTCGCGCTTGCATTCAGTTCTGAGAGCAGAGAAGCCGGCTGCAAAGCAGGAACTTCCTTCTCTGAAAAATTATCGTGTGATGCCAGGTTGAGAAGGAAACACCCATGAAATGCCCATGGCTCACTCAGTGGGTGCTGGTGCTGTCGCCTCGGACAGGTTGCGTGGTGGGGAACCTAGCTCAGGACAGTACTCTGACCCATTCCTCCTCCTTGGGGCAGTTCGTGCGAGGCCTTTGTCAGGAGGCAGTGAATCAACAGGTGAGATTGACTGGAGCACACTGTTAGAATCTACGTTGGGGTTGTTGTAGAGGCAGAGTGTATGTTTTTGTGTTGAGAGAAAGAGACAGCAGTTCTGTTGCCACTTAATATCCTCGCCTAAAACTGAGGTTGCCAATGTACTTTAAGAGGAGATAGGTACCCTAAAGCATGACATACCTCTCAGTTGGTTATCCTAATAAAGCATGTGGGCGTTCAACCTGTCCAGCACACTATCCAGCATAAATCCCCTATGTCCCTATCCCTCTCATTCTCACAGGTCTTTCCTAGATGTTCAGGTTCCAGAAAAACAAGTGCCTCTACATCCCCCACAGCATGTTGCTGTGAGGGAAAGATGACATCTGGGTTTCTTAAGGCAGCAGACCTCCTGGGGACAACAGTAGATGCCACTGAGCAAGCTGCCCTTATCCATGGGTTGTGCTTTTCCCTAGATCGTGTCCGAGGTCACGAGTTGACCTGGAATATAAGGTCTAGGAGAAAACAGGACCTGACAGTGCTGTTTTGTTTTCTTGGAGATCTCCATACAGACTTTCATTCTCTTCTCCCTGTTCTCTGGAGATCTAGGTTAAAACCAAAATAATGTGGTTCTTCCAAATTCAGCACTTTCTGTTTAGCCTCTTGACTCTTTTAGTAGCTGTTTTTAAGGGCTGCTTTCTGTTCCATTTAAGAGTTCTCAACATGAGTTGCTTTATTAATTCTTTAAATTTAAAAAATATATATATTAATGTTATACTTCTACATCATAAAGAAACAAAGTGTCAGCTCGTCTATTTCATGGACACATGATCGTGGTACATACACTGGTTGCTTGCAAGCTCCCGGATGGAAGTCAGTCAGGCCTGGAAAGCTGTAAAGAATGAGGATCTGCCTTTGTAGTGATCCAGCACTTTTTTGTATGATCCCGTTACTGGTATAATCAGCAACGTTTGGGTGAAGCTGCAAGCAGGATTTACAGGCAGACAATTCCCTGATGAGGATTTTCATCTGCTCTTGCACAGTAGCCTGCACCTACAAAAAAGCTCAAGTTTCATGTAACTTTCAAGTCCAAGCTTCCTGACAGTTTTGTTGTTGATTTGCTCATTTTGCAGTTGGGATTGATTGCTATTCTACCTATGGTTTTGTATGCATTATATGGTTATCTTTTGAAAATACCCAGAGTTTGTGATAAAATACTTTGCATTTAAATGTGACGTAAGTATGATAGAAGTTAAATAACAATGTACATTTTTTTTTTTCTTCACAACACTCTGAAGTCAGTCAGTATTGGTATCAGGTCTAAAATGCCTTACATGGTTTTTCACTTTCTCCTTTCTGCCACCTCAGTTCTTAGTTACAGCTGCCAAATAGAGTGCAAGTTAAGCATTGTGTTTAGCAACCTATATCTACCATGCTTTTTTTTTTTTTTCCTTTTCCTTTCCTATAGGCATCCATAAATGCCTATACTTGTGGGTACTTCTGACATTTCCAAATTGCAGTTTGATGGGGTCAGAAAGGTTCATGAATTATTAAAATGTCTAAGCATTGTAGAGGTTGGAAAATTACATATAATGTGGCAAAAACAAGCACACACAGAAAAAGAAAACCCCACCCAGGCATTCCCAAATCAAGAGAGCACCTTTAAAACTTTCCTTTGAATTTGCTTAAAAGGCTTGAATAGTAGGAGATACGCATGAGTCATTCTCTCTCTCTGTCTCTCTCTAGAACAGGAAAGCTAGCAGAGGGTGGAGGCAAGTCAGCACATAGTGTGGTACGCTTTAAAATATCAGCTGAAATGACTAGGCTGAAGAAGTAGGAGGACTGATATTAGTCACACGCTATTACACAGTTCAGAAGATAAAGGCAGAAGGAATTACCGGACAGGCAGATGCCACTTGGCCCAGCATTTTAAAATGTGAATCTTTACCTCGGATCTCTTCATTCTGTCTTCAGAATGCCTCTGTTTGCTTTACACTGTGAGGGAGATGCATTATCTTGGCCACACAGAGAACAGCTGAGTCTTCTTAAGCTATGTTAGGAAATGGTCGAGTTTACTACATAGTAACTTGCATCCGGGACCATTTTGTTCAAGCCTTCTGTTCCTTGTCCTGCTGGACAAACACAGCAGTTGTTGCAGTATTTCCACTTCAGAGAGCTGGTAGGGAGGATGAGGATCTGTGTATGAAGAGCCAACATCATGGAGAGATGTTTGATATGATTTCCTGCCCTGTTGCAAGAAATTCAGTGTTAGCTATGTGCACAGTGAAGTAATATATTCTCCATTTCTCAGGCCCAGTTCCTTCAGCATTCTTGGCATTTACAAGGTTACACAGAGTTGGCCTACCTTGCAGAGAAAGACCATGTTTTTTCCTGGTGACCACAATACATGGGCCAAGAACTTGGATGTAAGCAATACATCAGCCTTTGTGATTGCAGCAGTAACAGAAGTGAAATTGGTTCAAGAAAGGGGGCAGTGTATCCTTTGGATGTGTAAATCTCCCAGTTACAATGAAAGAAAACCTCCAAAGCAGTTGAAAGGTTTTTGGACCATTTGGAGTCCATTTAAAGTCAGAGGAGTCTAACATGTTGAATATTTACTTTTCTTCAGTGTCTGCAACTGAAAGGTTTTGAAGCACTTTGCAAACCTTAGTTCACCTCTGTGTGCTCATCTTGCTCTCCCAATGCATCTGAAACTATTATTTAAATCTACTTTACAGGCAGAAATTAGGGTAAGTGGCCTGGCAAAATTGGCAAGAAATAGCTGGTATCACAACCACAAACTGAGCTCAGGGGTTCCCTGCTTGAGTTTGTGTAAGCTGCTTGTCCGTGTTACCTTTCAATATACTACTAAAAATCCTGAAGTCATGTAAATAATAGAAATGCAGATCACAGGGCATGAGATACTGTCTTGTCCTGCTGTATGGTTGAGATACTTCCAAATGCCTACAAGGCTCTGTGCATGTCCCATCTTTCCCAAGGGGCTGTGATCCATTTTTGATAGCTTTTACAGCTAGGCCGTGTGCCTGTTGCAGGGCAGCTGTGCTGAGAAGGTCTGGAGGTCAGTCTTCTTGGAGATGAGTCACAAACTGGCGCTGCTAGCAAGACAGAAGGGTGGTCCCTGTTTTGCTCAGGTCTTGGTGTAGTATGTCCCTCTGCTTACTGGTTTTATTCAAAGTTTGTACTTGGATACATTTTCTTCGATAAATACAAACAACAGTTTGCTGGTCAGGCCCTCAGCTTGAGCTTTTGGAGGCTTGCAGGAGCCAGTCCCTTTTTGTAGCTCAGTTTGTAACAGAAGGTGTTTCATTAAATAGCCCAGATCTTGTCTCTGTTCTATACTGCTTTGTCTCTCTGTAGTACATCTGATAATCTCATATATCACATTTAACCAAGCCAAAAATAAAACCTGCAACAGACCTGCCTAGTTGTCTGTGACTGTCTTAAGGAGTACTTCCATCGGCCCTGTGAGCCATTTTGGATTTAGTCTTACCCAGATTTCAGCCTGTTTGCCATGTGCAAGTATTTCCTCAGTACCACTGCTCAAGAAATATTTTAGATGTCAGCTGTAGTACTTTTTTCTTTAAAAAGAAATCAGGATAATTTTCTCTAATTTTCTGACAAATTCTGAAATTCATTACTAGAATTGTACCATTCCTCTGCCCTAATTGGATGGCTGGAAAGTGTCTTGACAGCTGTCAAGAGTTCTCAAATTAGTAAAATGCAGTGCTAAAGCTCATGAAAGATTTTATAAGTGACCTATATTAGCTGGTGTTATTAAATAATTTCATTCATTAGAATATCTAAAGTAGTTTATCCTTCCCTCTGGTTAACATGCTCTGTAGGCTGGCCAGAGCTTTCTTATGGCATATATTGAAGTCTCTTTCCCAGAGCCATTACTTCAAGGATAGTAAGGGTAAGAGCAGGCAAAAAAAAAAAAAAAAAAAAAGACTTTCTTGTCCTTCATGGTGAAACTTGGCTTACTGAGTACATTTGTTTGCTTTTCTGATTTATTTTCTTTTGATCAGAACCATCTGACCCTCATGTTTAAAGGAACGTTCTTTTCAATTTTGAAGTCTGCCTATTACAACATCAATTCTGCAGCCTGCAGCGAAGGGAGCAGGCAGATGCATACTCAGCTGATACTTACAAATCTGTCTCTCTTGGCATGCAGAATCCACACCTGGAGTGTATCAGCAGTGTCCTCGGTGTCTGTACAGGGGGTAAAAATCCAGGTTGCAAAGTTACAGATTCCCTTAGTTTGTCAGAATTTCTTACAAGTGCAAAATACGGTACATTGTTTTCCTGCATGAACCTTTCCTCTTAGTGTTTGGGATGGCGGCTTTCTTACTCATTTTGAAATCCATTTTTCTCTTCTCTTCATGAAAAGTATTCCCAGCCTCTCCATTACACAAGCTGTTTTTAAAGGCAAAATCAAAAATACTGAGATGCTAAGAGAAGTGCACCCAGCTGCATAAGGAAAGTATGCTAACAGGTCAGCCAGTGTGTACCCATTTTTTGACTCCCTGCTCAGAGGGGGCAGCTCAGGGTTCAAAGGTGGCAGTGGAATCGTGTGTTGAGGGAGGAAGGAGAAAAGAGACAGGGAGACTGGTCCAGTAGATGTTGATAGTGGGTAGACAAATCCTTTAAAGATATGAATAACCAAAAACACCTCAGGTTTCATCTGCATAAGTCTAACTGTGATACAGGATGTCCAGCATCTCCTCAGTAGCTCACCTGGGTGTACTAGAGGTGCCCTGTGCTTGCCTCATTGCAGTCTCATTTGGACCTGAGGGGGTCAGAAATGAATTTCAGTTACCAAAACTTTACTGATTTTTCCATAAATATTTAGCTTATGTTTGTGGCAAACTTTCCATTCTGGCCATCATACAAACCTGGTTTTCAAAAG
Source organism: Anseranas semipalmata (assembly GCA_013399115.1). Lineage (NCBI taxonomy): Eukaryota > Metazoa > Chordata > Aves > Anseriformes > Anseranatidae > Anseranas > Anseranas semipalmata. Next base: position 949,059 of record VXAA01000198.1, read on the forward strand.
AATATTGCTTTTAGTAAATAACAGTATCATTATTTAAACCAATTAAACAGAAAAATATAGGTGATTAATTACTAGTAATGAAACAGTGCAGTGCTGTTGCTACTTCAGGAACATCTTTGTCCTTTTCTTGGGAAAAAATGTTTCAAGAATTTTGTTCCTCCGTAGTATGTTAGAATTGTTTTATAATTGAGAGTGCTCAAATTCCATCTAATAATCCACTGTGTGCGACTGAAAGATGCCTGTCTAAACTGCAGCAAACCTGACAGCAGCTGTTGCCGTCTTCTCTAGAAATTACTTATGAACTTTTCCCAAAAAGTGCAAAATTTCTTCTTTTTAGAAGTGTCTGTCTTGACCTGATAATTTGTAGTTATGAACCATGTGGGAATGTGATCTAATTAGCTAAATAGTACATTAGCCTTACTATGATGAGCATGTTGTTCACATTCACGCTCTGTGTATGCTAAGTGATCGGGTCCTATATACTGCATCTCTTATTAGCTGTATTTAGTCTTTGATATATCAGTGATCAAATGATCTGTAGGTGCCAAGGGGCTGGATGTATATGACCATCTTAGCTGCAGACAGAATAGGATGATAATGGAAGTAAATTTCAACTGCATGTTTTGGCATTACACTGTATGTTGAAGTCATTTTTGTTTTAAGTTATTAAGTTGGATCCTTAGTTTTTTCTTGTGTCTGCATGTATGTGTGCACACGAGGTTTGGTCTCATGCATACTTTTTGGGGAAATACAAGAACTTTCAGCAAAAAATGCTCAGATCCATTCCAAATAATGGACAGAATTTGAACTAGGACTATTTTAGAGGTGACATTCTATCTCTTGTATCTGGCAGGCTCAGTCCTGAACCCTGACCACAATATCTATTTATACATTGTACGTGTGTTTCTGACATAGTGATAATCTTCTTGTATAACTACTTTTTATTGTTTGGACGTGTATGGGTGGGGGTTCACACATAACCCAAGGCTTCAGTAGTGTTATATACAATTATTTGAGGTCATTGCCTACGAGTCCAAAAGAAGACTAATAGAAATAAAAAAGCAATAGAAAGTTTTATTTTTTTCTCTTTTCCGTTTCCTTGATGTTTCATGGTTTGGCTAAGACCTTTTTATTTTTCCCTTTGAGTTGCTACCATACGGCTTTTTATGTAGACCTCTTTGGAACTGTTCTTTGATTTCTAGGCTATTTAAGCCAAAATTCTATTCATTTTTTCCTGGCAGCAGCTAGTTCACAGCAAGTACATTAATTACAATTTGTGCTTGTCAAAGACTGTGCCTTCAATTTTTTGCGTTAGCAGAATCGATCTTTCCTCTAGCCCAACTACGCCATCACAGTACAGCCATAGAGACAGTATGCATGTTAAGATGTAAAGAACAAAGTATCACCCTGGAAGCATCAATTTAAGGCTTATCATGCTTATATGCCCTTATACAGGCACCTGATTTGCAACGGTGCAGTTCACCAACATATGCCATAATGAGCAGATTTGAGAAATTATTTTGTACTCCAGGTGGTACAAACTGAAATAACTGTCAGAGTTGTCCAAATCTCTTGCTATCAGCCTGACATATGAACTGAAAAGTTCTTCATGCTAAAAGATAGTTGGGATGGAAGGCTACTGCCCTCAAGTTGATGATCCTTCTGTCCCACTGCCAAACTTTTCAAAATCCTCATTACCTTTTTTTCACTTCTTTTTATACTGTTAGGTAAGATTAAACAGATGCTGCTTAATACAAGCCTTATTTCGCCACTTCAAGCAGGTGACCCAAAGAAAATCCACAAACACTTTGCAAAGTTACTTTTAGAACAAAATATGGATGATATTTAACAGAAAATCCAGGTGTAGTTATATCTTTGGGCCTTAGTGGAGTGTCTGTCACTGAGATATTTTTTTTATTCCCTCTTAACTAAGGACTTCGTTTTCATGTCTTTGAGTTGGATTTACAAGCTGGCAAAAACAATTACAAAATGCTACCACTTTTTGTTTCATTTTCATTCATAGCAAGGGAAAACAAATTTTCCTGTTAAAACAGGTATTTTCAAGTTTCACTACTGACTATTGGATAAGAACCCTAAAGCAAGCATGCATAACTTTGTCACCGATATGGATGGGAATGTGTCCCAAGATACTTGGCAGCTGGTCTCTTCCTTTATTGATGATATAGCACAATTAGCTGTTACACAAAGGTTTTTCATTGCATGCATTTCTAAGGAGGGTATATATCATTTTCTGCATTTTATTGATTGAGGAAGTTAAGACCTAAAGAACGGAAGTGATTATTCACAGAGCCTGGAGAGGAAATTTAGTCCCAAATTCTATATAATAGACCGTGTATACCGTGTAACAGGCCCTGAAATAACCATCACATTTCAGATGTGCGTGTGTTGCTTTTCATTCCAAAGAAATAAAATATCCGTTGCTCTTCTTTTTAACCAATATCCCTCTTTTTTTTCAGTCTTGATCAAAAGGAGTGTGACCAGTGGTCCTGCCGTAAGGCTTTCCCTACCAGTCAGTTCGTGGCAGTAGAACAGGAAGCACACAGCTGCTCAGTCGGACATAGCCGCTAATGTGCGTGTGACAGCAGGTGAAATTGTGGCTTGCAGGGAGAACTTAGCCCACTACAAGAAAGGTGCAGAAGAGGAAACAGTACTAGGAAAATGGTGTCAGTGGAGCTGGGAATACAGAAACCCCTTTATTTGCTCTCTGACTTCAGGTCTCAGCCCACTTCTTTGAAACTGCAGCTGTCAGTTACTCAGCAGAAGAGTAATAATGTGTTGCCACAGCAGCATTACTTGTCCCTGTTGATGTCCTTGTGCAAAACACTAGAGAGGAAACATCTTAAAACAGCTTGGCTCAGAGCAGCTAAATGAATTCAATCTCTTCTGAAAGCTCTTGCCTCTGTGGGGCCCTTACACAGCATGGGGGTGCTGAACCAGATGCTGACAGGTCTCTTGTTTTGGACAGTTTGAGTCTTTTCTGCTTATGTGCCATGAGTAAACTCGATGGTCCTGATCGTGTCGTCAGACTAAACCAGCTACCACGGGCATTCTCTGAGGTCAAGGGGAGTCACCTGTGCGTAGTGGCCTTCAAAGCGTGGTCCACTGAATTCAGGAAAGTTATTGCCATTAACTATTCTGGAATTCTGGGATCATTCATGCTTTCAATCCACAGGTACTAAAGCAGGCAGAATTAACTGCATAGCGTTGGTTAAAAAGTCAACTTCCCGTTGGCTGTAAATCAAGACTGCCACAGTCAGTTAAAGTCAGAAAATGGGATGGTTGGAGGAGGGGGGAGAGGAGAAGACTGGGGGGTCCTGCAGCTGTTTTCACATCCTCTCTCAAGCCGAATTTCTTCAAGTAGAAGCAAGGATTTTATGCAAGAAAACTTGGAAAAAATCAGATTGCACAAATGTTTTTTGTTTTTTTCCCAGGAGCTGCCATAAGTTGCATTATTGAGTGTTATTTTATTCCTCTTTTTTCTCTCTCTACAGAACTGCAAAAGTGACAGTGCTTTAAATGGAAAGATTTGCAGCAAGCCATCAGTCATTGTGCATGGAGGATATATCTCCTGGTTTAGTCTTGCTCGTGCTTCCATAAATCAGCATAGCTAAAATATTTGTGGTTGTCTGTAGGAGATTTATGCAGGTGGGAGATTAGAGTCAGTCTGTCATTTTTGTGGGGGAAGTGAGAGATGGAACGGGCTGGGGAATGCTGGCTTGCAGGAAGGAAGGATTTATAATAATGTCAGTGGATATTTAAGTGTTCCATAGAGACAATTAGCAAAAAGACTGTGTGTGTCTGTGTACATGTGTACACATCTCTGATTTGGAAACAGGCAGTTGTTTCCCTGCATCGTTTTTGAGTTAATCTAGTTGGAGAGTGACATTATATGGAGACATTCCTCTTCTCAGATCTGCATTCAGTCTTGGGGGGCAAGGGGACAGGGGGTGTCTTTTTTTTTTTGGTGTTATGTATATGGCTTATGACTTACTTTTGCTGGCATACGCCTGTCTTGCAAATTGGCTGCGTTTGTAATTGTCGTGTTAAAAGGTTCTTACCGACTGCCTCTTGTCACACAGCAACTGGATGTAAGCTTGGGTGCCTCGGCTAATAACCATGACCAGGTGAGATCATCTGAGCAGAGGATGAAGAGGAAGGAGGGGCAAGGGAAATACATATTCTAATATTGGCAGCAAAATCCAGGTCACCTTTTCAGTTGGTTGTAATGTTGTACGACTCCGCTGACCCTAATGTTGTTCCGCTGGTTCATAGCAGCTATGAATGCGGCCCACTGACTTCACTCGAGGCACACTGATTTACACCAGCTGGCATCCCCACACTTTATTTCTGAGCAACAGAAGTGGCCCACCAGGAGTGCTGAGGATGGAAGTGTCCTCTAGGCCTCTGCCTGTTAATCTTCCCTGTGCAATCTCAGGCAAAGGCCAGGACTCCAGGACTAAACTATGTGGAGGTCATCGCTGTAGCTTCTCTTTCACCTCGTGACTGATGAGATCTACCTTGTTCCTAAGTACTTTCTAGTTTAGGCAAGGGCTAGCAGGCAATGTTGGACACTGCAGAGCCCTGACACCTTGTAAACAGATTTTTGGAAATCTTAAAAAAAAAATGCTGTGTAAAATACGATACTCAAAAGTTCTCTAAACTTCTCTCTCCTTTTCTATAAAAACGTGTTTCTGATTTTCCAAATACCTCTGTTTTGCACCCTCTGATTCCAGGTGTTTTTTTCTTCCTTCAGTTTTACTTCAAACTGAGCTGTAATATGATACGAGCAGTCAGCAACAGCCAGCCTGCTTTCAGAGCATAGCCTAGGGAGTCCTGCGTAATTCCGTCAGGCATGTCTGCATGGCCCTGTCCTGAATACCTTTGTTTAGGATTTGAGGAAGGAGCAAACTCCACCTTACAGGACTCCCAAAATCAACTCACTGACCTGTGGTACCAGGATCTGACTAGGTGAGAGATTACCCTCTAGTTTGTTGAGCCAAAGTGAAAGTCTCCAACGCTTTACTAGTAGCGGAGAGATGCTTTGTTAATACTATTTAGGAATTTAAAAAAAAAAAAAGGAAATATTAACTGCTTTGCTGAAGTAACATTGCTGTGCTGTGTCACTATCATCTGTTCTATTAAACGTAAGTAAAAATAATTTCCAGGAATATGTGTAAAATGAAGGGACTAGTGATTAAATCAGATTTTTTTCCTGTTATCCATCTTTGCCAAGACCCTATAAATCTTTGCAGTTGTAGAGACAGCCTAAAAAAACTGCTAACGTTTTCAACTACAGAGCATAACACTGAATAAGGATAGCTGAAAATTTTCTGTCAAAACTGTGTTTAATGGAAAGTGGAGTTTTGATAAAATAGCATTTTCACCAAAAATATCTGCTTTCCATGGAGAATGTTAGTTTTTCACTGTAATATTTTGACAGAAAATTTAAAATCTTGGGCTGAAATATGTACAGCTGTTCAAGTCCGTCTAGTGCCACTCATATTTCTTCACCTCTTCAGATCTTAGGTATTTTGCCAACTCTTTGATTTTTAACATTGCGACACTTGAATTTTCTTCAAGCCCATCTCTAGAGTCATGTCACAGGGCTATTAGCTTTCCTGTTCAAGATGCTGAGTTTCTATGGCTTCTGAGGTTAGAGAAAAAAACTCTTGAAAATGCAAGTACACCAGGAACTGGAAATCAAAGAAGGCAAGTGAAAATTTCATTTTCTTCTTTCAAATAATTCTCAAGAATTTTAAGCCATTTTAAAATATTTTTCTACATAGAAAGTGCTTCACAGTCTGACTAAAGATTTTGAATAACTTGAAGTTGGCGATGCCTTCCTACATGAATTAGTTGAGAGAATGCTGGACTGGGGCTGAAGAAACTTCCATGTCAGGGTTGGCCATTGATTTATTTTGTGACATCTGTCAAGGCATTTTCTCGCCTCCATATTCAGTTCAGTCAATAGCTTAAGATCCCTCTAAGACTCTTGCTGCTGAAAAGGTGGTGGTTGTTGTTCCTGGCCCTGGTTCATCTGTTCTGATGGCAGTATTAATTTTAGGTCTTTTAACACAGTTGTGAAATTACACTTCATGTGTCTCTGAGGCTTCTGGGAGAAAAATACTATATAAAAACTCTGTTTTAGTATTGCAAGCTTCAAATCCACCTTTTAGAGCTTTCAAAATTACAATTTTTTCAATGGTGCATTTTTTTAATGATGTTTCATATACATATACTCTCCTTTGACAATGACAGAAGGTGTTTTCAGAAGGAAAAAAAAACTTTACATTATATTGCCTTTGCCCTTCACCTCAAAGTGCTATAGGAAATTGAATATAAGAAATCACATATGCATTATGAATGAAAATTGAAACAAATGTAACCTGTTAAACATTGAAAAAGAGAGCAACCAACTAGATGAGGTTGCTTTTTGTTTTTCTGTTTGATTGACAAGTATGTCTGTGTCTGGAACCTAATCTTCCTTGTTTGCAAAAGTGAGGCTTTAGTGATTAACTAACTGACATCTCTTCAAAAAAACAGAATGCATTCTGAACAGAAAACTAGTAAAAAGTGTTAACTTCTGACCTTTAACGAAAGTCCTATCAATTGCATAGCAATGTGCACTGTCACGGGCAGCGGAAGAAAAGGGGAGCCTGCCTGATTAACTGGCTTGGCTCACATGGGTAGATGTGGCACTCATCAATTAAAAGGCATATTGGAAGAACTCCAGGATAACCAGCCTTCATGTGCATTTTTCTGTACAAGGAAAAAAAAACTCATTGTGTTACAATGTGAATAAGTGAAGTTTCTTGTTCTCCATTTCAGTCTACAAATTTTAGTCAGATCCGCGGTCATTGTGAAAATCCAGAGAGATCCCATCCAAGATCAAGATTTTATAGTTAGGTGTATGCAAATAACAGTTGATATCTCTTGCTTGTAAGCCCTGATAGTTTGAGATACTGATCCTCCAGCTAGTTGTGCATCTGCTGAATTTCACCCAGTTCCTCATCATTTTAACTGAAATAGTGTAATCTTGAATAGCTTTTTTGTAATACAAATCACCATGGTCCTATACAAACAGAAAACTCAGCTGTGCCACACCAGTGGCAATTAGGTTATGGGAGGATGTTTCAGAGGACTGTGTTCTGAATACATTTCTCTGACAGTGCTTTTTTGCTTAAGTTTCAAATGTATGATCTGTTAACCACACTATATTAGGAATATTAAAAAACAAGAACAAAAAAGCAAAACCACCATAGTTTTCTGCTGTAAAGTGAGCGATAAAGATGTCTCTCCCTTAACGGGTTGTGGCAAAATTTAGTGGAAGTATGTAAAACATTGTGCAATTTTAATACGTCTGCACATCAGAATTAAATTGTGTTTGTAGCCCAGATATGCAGGCATCAAACAGCTCTGTTCTAGCCGGTCTAGACTGACAGCCAGGGTGGCGTAGCAGGAGTCAGCGCACAGAGCCGCTGCGAGGGGTAAAACACCCCGGATGCTTTGTTTGGAAGGCTGTGAGGGAAGGCTGTAGTGCAAGATCCTTACCAGTGTTGCTGGTAAAAATCAAAAGAGACAAAGAGGGTGAAAGGGGTGAAAAGGAAGAAAAGGGAAGCCTCAGAGACTTGTGGGCAGGAAGCATTGCTGTGTTTGTGCTTTCACTAGCAGAAGCACTTCTTAACATTTCTCACCATAGTTGGTATTAATTCATGCTTTGAGATCCCTTTTTTAATTCCAGAGTTAAAATCTTCTGCCAGTGGTGTTAGCGTTTAATCTACAAGCTGTCTTTCTTGAGTACTGGGCTTGTCATTGTTTGTTCCAGGATAATAGTAGAGTGAGGCTGTACAATAGGGGTTTAATGAACATACAGCTTTCTGGCAAGTGTGAAATGGTGCTTGTTCCAAACTGGACCAGGAATCCCTTTTAGGCAGTATTGTTACTGTAATATTCATTTCTGCCATAAGTAAGCCTTTATTTTTTGTTTTGCAAGGGTTCTCTGTTCAGAAGATACTGTCCAAATAGCAAAGCTTTATTCTAGTAAGCATCTGGAAATCTCAGGCTGTGTCCATGCTAGTAAAATCAAGGATGCCTGGGAATGTTCCCAGGAATGTTCTTGAAATGTGGAATATGATACTATACTACTGAAGTGCTGAAGTGTTTCTTGGCAGAATTTTGGCCCATGCCAGCTAGTATTTTTCTAAACTGTTCCCAGGTATGGTTTGGAGTGGGAGACCATTCTCAATAAGTAGTTTATATGCAGATGCCCTGTGTCAGAGACTTACGAGAGTTTTCTAATATAGACACGAGCCACTCTCTGGCAGCTGCCCTTAATGTTTGGGAACGTTCCCACGCACATTTAATTTACTAGTGTAAGTATCTGTTACACTNTTTTTAAAGAATGTGATAGTACCGCTGAAAATATTTCAGGAGGTTGTTTACATGTTTATTTTAAATTACGCTCCAGTGGGTGTCATTGTAGCTGATTCTCTGTTCAGTAATTCCCTTTGATCAAACAGAAGTATTTATGGTGATTAAAAATGGTGTTCATGGGCATGAACTTTATGTGGCAGCGTGTGGGAATATGTAATAAACTTTTGAAAATTTTTCATTATTTCATGTTATATGGCTGTAAAGAAAGATCAAAGATGTACGTTAGAGCAATATTCATATGTAGTAGGAAGTTCCCACCCCAAAATACTAGAGTTTAGAGAGGTAATCCAACAAAAGAAATGTCTTAGACTCACTCTTTTGTTTATTTGAGGGTCCAGTAAAGGCAGGGTAGTGGTGAATGGAAATTCAGGCACATGTGAAAACTGACAAAGAAGTGGTCGTAAACAGGCCTGAGTGATTCTGGTGAATGAGTGTCTGGGCATTTAGAGTGTACGATGTACCAGCAATAGGGCAAAGCTGGAAAGTGGAATGTGTAATTGAGACGTGGAAGAAATAAACGCTCTAATGATGGGAGCTGCACACTTGCAGAGATTTTCCTCCCTGAGTGTGAGCAGCTTTGCAGCTCCTTTACAAGACATCAAGCAGATGCCCATTTACCAGTTTCCATGGGGACTGTTACTCCGATGTGCAAATGCGGTGACCTCGGTGATCACTTGAGGGCTAATATAAATAAAATTGGTAGAGTTGGGTTTGACACTGAGACCTGCAAACCCTGTTCTTATCTGATGGACTTCACAGCATGGCTCATCTGATATTTCGTCTGAAGTCACCAGTACCCCAGCCACTAACTCAACTTCTGATCGTAGAGAGGATAGTTGTCCTCAGCCTTAGCTCACAGAGGACTTTCCTACTGAGTCACAGGCAAAGTGAGAGACATTAGCAATTTTTAGATTTGGAGCCCATGAATTTCAATGCAGGTCTGTTCAGTTGCTTCAGTGGGCTCCGAGTCCAATGCACAGAACAGAACTTCAAACATCTAAGCTTCCACGACAAAATCACAGAGCTCATAAAAGACAATTTCCCAGATTTATTTGAAACCAAGTTTTTGCATTGTTTGAGATGAAATGCTTATCAAGGTTTATAAGCCTTCCTGATAAATTTTACCCATGTGGTGGGGGAATTCCCTGCAGGGGGTGGTAAATGTTGAGGAAAGAGCTATAATGTAATTGTGAAAGCATGAGAAACCATAGAGGGTTTTTCAAATGAATTTTCAGCTTCGTTCACAGCTTGGCTGAAGAGCAGCTGTGGGAAACAAACCCCCTGAGAACTGAAACCTCTGAGTCTAGCTCAGAGTTACAATCTTCTGTAAAGCAGGGAATTTAAGCATTTCAGTGCTGGGGAAATGAAACTGACCCATGCTCTATTTCACTAGGTGAGAATGCAGCCTTTCTGTATGGTTTGGACTTCATTACAGACAAATTTTCAAGATACAGGAAGAAGAAACAGTTATTTTAAATTTCCTCTAGCCCTGACACATCTGAGAAGGGAGATATTTTTGTTCAAAATTTCAGAACTAATCATCAATGGCTTAATTTAGAGAGACCATGAACATTATTTTTGAAAGCATTGGGTCCGTGTAGCTGCCACTGAGTCAGCTGGAGAGAGGCATGGGTATTCATCATATGGTGAGTGAACAAAGGTGGCTTGCTTTTTGTGCTGCTCCAAACTGGGGTCCTTCTTGAAACGGATATTCTGTCAGAGAAGCAGAAGTACATGAAACTTTTTTCATATCTGTCAGTGAAACTAGGGGATACTAGGGTGGAAAAAGAAAGCTTGAAATATGATCCGGAAAACAGTGAAACTGAGAAAAGAACACTTATAAAACATTTTTGTGAACAAGTGTGTAAACTAGGAATCAGCACAGAAAGGAGTTCCAGCACCAGATAATAATTACATTTGATTGTCTTATATGTACATAGAGGTGTGTGTTGGTATGAGATCTTTAAAAGCAGTTGTTATCAGAGGTGTGCATGTTTTATCCTATGTGGTCCTAAACGTCTGCTTACTGAACAGGACACAGAGACACAGTCAATGTCATCTTTTCTTCAGTTCTCAAAACAGGAGAGGGCTTATTTCTAACAAGTTAGTCATGCAGGTGTGAGGTAAAAATGCATAACCAGTGGATGTAGCAAAGAATACTCAGAAGACGTTTGCCCTGATGTGGTGTTTTTCACCAAAAGCGCTGCTTGCTGTAGCTACTGGTGCAGGAGCAGAATGAGATCGGTATCACCACTGTTCTATGCATGCCTGCAAATACTTCATTTTATTGTTGATAAACCATCACTGATAAGCCAAGTTTGCACTTGGGCTAAAAGACATTGTGCTTGATTAGTTTTCCTAACAATTGTGGTTTTTTTTGCCTACTTCTTTTGGAATTATAAAGTGGTATGAATAGGGAATTACTTCTGACTGTGTCTCCACGTAAAAGGTCTGACTTGCAACAGTAGAACCATTAATAGTCAATGCTTTGGCAAGACCTTTAGGTGACAGATCTCGTAAGGCTTTGAGAGGAAGTCCTGTGTCAGAGCACAGTCAGACAGTCACAAGTTACTGAGATACAGAAAATGGAGGCATGTGTATTCCTGCTCTGCTGTAGCGCAGACTAAAAAAGAAAAGGGTCATTTCAAGTACTGGTAGTTTATAATAAATTTGATTGCACTTTAAAATCAGTGCCACTAGGATCCAGATTTTCAGAGACTTTTAAGTGCTTTACTGTCCAATTATTTAAATTGGAATGAGACACCTGTACATCTTTTGAAGGTCTATGACTTTATTATGGTGGCAATTAAAGGATAAGGAGGTAGGTTTTTTTTAAGCCTGCCTGTTGTTCTGATAACCTCATCTTCTAGTGTCCACCCTACAAGACCTCCTCAGCTTTTATCTCTAAAGCACCGAGTTCTTTGAATGAATTTTCATTTGTTCTCGGACAGATAAGCAGTATCATTGTAATATCCACTTGCTACACTGTCTTCGTTGACGCATATAGCCTGTGTGGTTAAGTCTTTATCAGATTAACACTTATCAGACTGCACAAATGCAGCCTGGACACTACTCTAGTATCTGCAGAGTTACGTTAGAGACTAGTCTGTCCTATAGGTTAGTGCAGTCTCCATTCAGCAAAGTGTTTAAGCACATACTTAATATGCGAACAGTCCTGTTTAGAGGCAACACAGTTACTCTTTTGCTTTGTTAAGAATATGCTTAAACATTTCCTTGGATTAGAGCTTGAGGTTGGCTGGCTTGCCATGTAAGTATGCATCTGTACAGGAGCAGAAAGGATATAATTGTCAAGATGGAAATAGGCTCTGATGTTGCATAGATAAATGTGAAAAGCAAGCGCCTGTTGCAAGTGGCATTGTTGGAAGAGGAAGTATCAGTTCTTCCTGATAGTACACAAGGAGTTCTGAAGCATGAAAAATATTGGCAAAGGAAACAGTTGTGCGAAGAAAGCACTGTTGCTGAGATGCACTGAATTGTAAACTCTAGCTAAATCAGATTTAATGCAAGAAGACCACTTATGTTATGGATACAATGGTTAACTGAAATATGGCATAAATGCACCTGATTTGAATTCATCCTGAGCAACAAAAATCCACACAAAAGCCTTATCAGTGGGCAAGTTGTGGCCAGGACCAAGTGCTGTTGCTTGTAAAGTACAGAGACATTTTATACTTCGTAATTCTCTTTGGGGGTAGAAATGCAGAGATGACACCAATGCCCCCTGCACACACAGCCTGTGCAGTTGGCAGTCGAGGCACATATTTAGTGGAAGGAACAGTAGGTCACCTGCTCTCTTGCCCTCCAACCTGAACTGCTCAATATTTCTCTAATCACTGAAGTAACTGAGATTGACAGCTAACCAACAACTGTGGAATTCTTACAACGTGTGTGCTTACAGAGGTGACAGACGTTCAGCCCCACGAGGGGAAAGTTTCGTTGTGGGATTTTTCCAATTTGCAATTGAGGTTGCTCTGGGGAAGACAAGGGGAAGAGAAAAAAAGCCCTGGAACATTGGCTATGGTTATAGGTCATGACCTGTGGCAGTGAGACAAAAACATGCCTTGGTGATTTCTGCAAGATAGCTTAGGGCTTTGGCTCCCTAGAATTTCAGCTGCTTGCAAAAGATAAAAACAGGTCTTTGGTGAAAAGGGAGGAGAATTTATTTTTTCAGAACTATTTCCCTGGGCAGGGTACCTTTTTTCATGGCTGGCTGGGACACGAGTCTCAGACAGATAAATAGCATTGCCTAAAAAGAGGCACATGCATCTCTTTTTGTACCATGGCTTTAAAAGGTATTACTCGTGGAACAGGGGCCTTTGAGGTGTCTGAAAGTACCAGTACGTTCAGCAGTTCAGTTCACTTATGACTTTCTTACTCTTGCCACTAAAAGTCCCAAAGGAATAAAGCTATTCCTTTGTATCCTCCCAAAGTGGGCAGGAAATACTCCCAGATGTTCATCAAGAAAAGCACCAGTCATAACAGCATGCCTAAAATTCAGGGGACTTGACATATCCCTGCCTTTCTGCTGTGCGTTTCAGTGCAGACGTTTATATCTGTACAAATCAGTGGTTAGTATCTGACTTGTTCTGATCACACAAACTAGATAATGAAAAATCAGGCACATGAAATGTGGTACGTTCCTGAAGAAGCAGTGCTCTGGTTAGTTCAATAAGGAGTCATAGCTAACGCCCCAGAATTGGTTGTGGTTTTGTAGGTGTGAGCCTGTCACAGGTTCTTGTGGGGAATCTTTGTTTCTGCCCTAGACGTATGGTTAGTCTTTGAACTGCAGAGGTCCTTGGACCAATCTCCAGCGGGGCCACAAAGATAACAGCCATTGTACGTAGTAATGAATCATACAGACTTTCAATTCTTAGACATTTTGTAAATGATTAATAGCTGCTTTAGTAAATAATTGTTAACCCTAGCATGTGTAGTACCCTGACCTATAAAATGTTTATAACATCTGTGGATAGTTTATTGCCTCCATATAAAGTGCTTATAAATGGAAACTTAGCATGACGTGTGACTAAGTGCAGAACAGAAAAGCAGGGGATGGGGTGTTTGGCCTCTGTTACCAGGATCCACCCGCCCGTGACGCAGGAGGGATCTGAGGACTCTGTAGCTCTGTGAGCAGAGGCAGGAAATTGTCTCCCTTTGCACTTGGGCTGTTTGGTGTGCGTTATCTAGAACTTGTCAGGGCCCTTTGGTCGCTAATACATATGGGATTTATCTTGAAAGTACAGATGAGTAGCTATTATTATGACTGGCGGACGGAGGAAAATGGGGAAATGCTGCCTGTCTCAGTGCTAGAAGGCATGGATGGCTCTCAGTGGAGACGTGTTGCATTTCCATTGCGGATTTGTGTGGTGTTGGAAGAGTCAGTTCCTTACTTTCTCAATGCCTTTCTTTTTCCAACCACTTTGACATAACTATCTAGATCATAAATCATTTGAGGCTGGGTCTGGATCTCATACTCAGTTTGATCCTCCAAATTCTACCCAAATGTAAATAATCAACAATATACCAAAATATGAATAATAAAACTCGCAAATATCTTTAAGTGTAATTGTGATAAACATGTTTTACTTTATTTTCTCTTTCATCTTTCATTTAATGATGCTTTTGTGTCTGGCTTGAAGCACCCACGTTTCCTCCATTTGGATTGGCTTCTGGTGTGAAGTTTAGCAGCTGTACCTTTTTTTCATGTGTTCTCTCTCACTGCTGCTGTATGTGAAATTGCAGCTTTCGGTATGACAGACAGTTTCTTACGTGGCTACATTAGCCAGAAAACACTGCAATATCAGATAGAAATCTGTACCGCTGTTATCTGGGACTAGAAGGGCCTATGCCCCATCCGTCCAAACCCCAAAGCTCTAAGGGGGTAAGGATACTGTAGTGTTCAGTTAAATCTGAATTAACGCCTGCATCCTGGCATTTGTGTTGGTTTTCCTTGGGCTCTTTTCCTTCCACAGGCCTAATCCTGGGGCTAAAATAACATTATTATAACATAGGCATAAAAATAACAGACTCTCTTCTCTTGATCCAGGCATCAAAGACAATGTTATTTTGGCCCTGCAAGTGACTCCCTGAGGCATATAAAAAGATGGAAAAATACAAACACAAATACTAGAAATAGAAATTTTTCGTTCAGTAAGACAGGCTCGTGTTTTCTGCCCTCATCCAAGAGCTGTCATGTAGATTAGAAAGAGAGCAAGGTGGAGTCTCTTTTTGATGAGCATCCTGCTAGAAAAGCGTGGAAATTCCCGATGTCATGGATTGTTACTGATTGTGATGGTGGCAGACAAAGCAGACTGTCTGTAGCTCCCTGGTCCAAAGGTAAAGTCTCATCAAAGTGGTAGTGTATCTTGGAAAAGTGAAACCAGTTGAAAATAATGTGTAAAATTCTGTGAACTTTACTCAGTTCTGATTCATACAGTTTTACAATTACAGTGAATAACATTTTGGATCAATTTCTAATCTCACATGGTTCTGAAAAGAAGTGCGGCTATTGATAACTCGCATGAGTAAGTGCTGTGCTACATACCTGTAAATTACAGGTGCTGTTTTAAGGGCTTCCCAAATTGGATTCCTGTTTTTCTGCTGATATGCGTAATACACAATGTTATGTCTGATTGGGTTCTAACAAAATGGGTTCTGAGTTCAGTCTGAAATAAAAGGGCAGGCTCTCTGGAAAACTTGAAAGTTGGGACCTGAATTGTTGGAGAGAATATACAAATTTGTAGCTTCTCAAGCATTTCTAGAGACCTTAGGTACAAAGCATTGTTGGGTTTAGTTTGTTTTGTTCTTATGTATTTTGTTGTTTGTTTGGTTTTTCCCACAGGGCCACTTTCTCCATCCAGAAGTAACTTCTGGGAGCTCACATGGATGCTCTGTGCTGCATCATGTGTATAGTAGAATCTATGAGAAGTAGAGAGCTGCCAAAATGATGTAGTATCTGTTTTTACTGGTTGGTTTACGTTCGATAAATACCTGGATTGTTGTGCTGCTGAGTCTTTGGAGAATGGAGACTAGGAAGGAGGAAAGGGTTATTAGCCGTTCTGTACTTTTTTTGGGTGCAGTTTATTTAGCACCTCTGCAAGATTTAACATGATAACTCTTTAAATCTTAGCACACTACTCAGAGAGGTAGAATGTCATAAAGGTGTCTGGTAAACAGATGTTACATTCTTTATAAGCTGCTAGGAAAGCGTGCATCATTCTGAATAAATATGGAAGCAGCTGCAGCTTTGGAAGCTTTAATTTCCTGTACAAATGCTTCAGAGATCTATTCCACTTTGGTAATTGTGGCTTTGGTGATCTACAGATACAAGTAACACATAGTTTACAGTAATAGACAATATCTTTTATTAAACCAATTGATAATATTGGAAAAATAGATTAACTTTCAGCTAGGTAAGTCCTTCTTTGGATCTGTTAATACTTTCTCAACTATTGCACCTGTCTAATGAATGTACCTAATGCACAGGGAATCTTCTCTGTGTAGGCTTAGGACAGTTGGGTACCTGTTGTAGCATTTTCTTACTGGTTCAACTCCTTTAAAAAACATTATGATAAACAAGAGTACAGGTCTTCTTGGGAGGGTTTCATCGAAGTGCTGCTGAGACAAAATCCAGAAACTTAGAGTAAAATCAGTATTAAACACATTGTCAAAAGCATCTGAAATTAGCTTAGTGAAAATGAATGTGTATAAATCTGTCTGATCTTTCTTTTAGGAGGGAAACCATTGCCTAGCAGTAATAGATCAGAATAGTTTGCTGTCAAGGTTCTCTCTTTACTGGTAGTGATGAGCTGTTACATGCTTTACTAATGCTGATATACATCTTCTGATTGCCTCAAGATCACCAGAAGATCCCTAGAATTAAGAGTTGCAGAGTTTATTAACAGAAAAACTCAGTAAGATTAGTGGAGGAAGATACATTGTTTAGCGTTTTCACTTTCTGGCTTTTAACTTGTGACACTTTGGGGAGATGGTTTTCGGAAAAGCTGAGTGGCCGAAGCTCTTATAATCATGTTGGATAGGCGAAATTAACACCTGTCTTTAAATAATATTTTTTAAAATAAAATTGAAATGGGCATTCTGCTGAAGGTCAGGCTAGGATATTGTGAAGTCTAAAACAACTCAAGACTCTTGCCTGAGCTCCCCAAACTGCTATGAGGTTTAAAAGAAAAGTGCAGGGAGGGCAGAAGTATCTTACTGGATGAGTATTAGACATGTTCCATGCTGCAATGCATAGGCTCAGTGGGGTGAGCTAAGTGGGGATTTCCACCATGAGTAAAACTCTTCCTTCTTGGAGGTGTGATTCAGACTTTTTCATTACCTGATCTCTGGGTTGGTTCATTCTCTTTCCATGTAGCTGGCTATCTATCATTTTTTGACAGAGAAATTGCTATGACAAAATGCTAAAAGCTCTTGCTCTGGGCTATTTTTAATCTATTGTAGGTGAAAGATCAAAACACATTTTTGGAAGATTTATATGTTGTACCCTTGCGCTGTGCTGGATAGGATAAACGGGAGTTGACAAACTACAGGACAGGAGATTTAAACCGTTGACCTCTGACATTAAGAGTCATCACAACTGTATGTTGCCCCATTTATGTTCAGGAACTAAAGTCTTTGCTATAAGGGAATCTTGTAAAAGCTTAGTAGAGGTATAGAAACACAGTTTTTATTCAATCTTTAAGCTTTATTGTGGTAATCAGTAGTTAAATCTCCTTTCAGGCCATTGTGAATTTTCATGCAGAGTATTTGTGAGTGATTTTTAAGTCTTTGTGTAGTTTATACACAATACCACATCTCTGTTCCTTGAAGAAGGTGTAGCTACTTAATGACAGTTCAGCTTGAGCAGACTCACCATCCTTAGCTGATCCTTTAGTAGTCCAGGCTTTCAAACTACTTCCCCACTCCAGGATCTGCGTTAACTGTATCCATTTCTGAAACAAAAACCCTGACAAAGCAAAAAGCTTTGGGGCATATAAAACACTGTTGTCAAATTAAGTATATGCTTCAGTGTTCTGCTGAACTAAACCCCACATTTCTGCAGTGCATCACAATGCAGGAGAATAGCAGGGGGAGGATGGATGCATACAACTGCTCCTCTGCCTCTAGGACAGATTGTCTATGTTATCTAGAACATTATCAAGCCTTTTTAGAAAGGAGGGGTGAATGAAGAAGAGGCGGTGAAGCTGATAGAGTGGAAGGTGGGTTGAAAAGGCTAAAGGGACGGACTGAGCTAAATGCAAGTTGAGGCACTGCTCTTGACAGTCACCAGGCTGCAACCTGTCCTGTGTAGATGACATTTCATTGCCTTTCTTGCTGTCTGAGGTTTTTCAGGCAACTGTAGCTAACTAGCTGACCCTCTGACTTTAGATATAGGCTCAATGCAGTCTTGAGCACTGTTCATGATGTTCATAATGCATGCTTCCTAAATTATACATCATTATGAGGGGCACATAACCAATTAGTATATGGATTTGTTCTGCATGTGGAAATCTTTTCTTGGGCTAAGGAAGTATCATACAGAGACTTGGCTGAAGAAAAAAAGAAAATAGTTTAATCTTAAATGGTAATTGTCATCCTCTGGCTAATGATAAGTAATATTATGGCCTGCATATCAGCTGCAATTAAGCAGTAAGACACAACAAGGTGTATGTTACAGAGAGATAACACAGTGTTTAAGAGCCAATGACCTGCAAAGCACATTATCTCCCAGCTGCACAAGCCCTACAGAGTCAGTCTGTACATGTATGCTAGCAAATCCACTGCTCCCTCTTCCCCGTCTTCATTCTGTTTTTCAAGGCGCAAAAAATTGTGAAGGATTTTTATATTTTTTGTTGTATCACATGATTTTTTTAAAAAAGCTCTCTTTTTAATATTAGTCAACTTCTGTACATAGAACAAGCCAGTGTGAAACATTATAAGGGATCATTCACTGGAGTTCTGGGAAATTAGCATCACTTAAAATGAGGCCCATCAGTGTTTTGTTAGACACGTAGGTGTGGAGTATGCAGGGAAGGATTCTCACTGATGATGCAAGCAGCAGACTGGCAGTAACTCTTAATGTGCTCCAAGAAAGATTTCGTGTTGTTTTCAAAGATAGCAGAGGGAGCTTTGGGCTGGAACATCATGTTAGATGAAACTTCTTTCAAAGTAGAATTGATTTTTGGTTAGAATTAAAGACTGGAAGTGTGAAGCTTGTACTGTTTGTACTTGACATAAACATCTTTCCTATCGAGGTGCCATTTCCATGTAAATGTTCCATGTAGACTGACCAAACCACAATGCTGCATGAGTGACTGGTTTAAAACCAGGGCCGACAGCGTGGCACAGGCACTAAGAAATTACACATCAAGACAACAAAGGGAATTAGAGCATCTGCATCCCGTCTCTTTGAAGAGGAAAATGCAGAACTTCTGCTGTATAGCATAGGAATCCTGGTGTGACCCTAGTATTGGAGGAAGAAATCCTAGTGGGTGGGACCTTCCAAATAGTGAAGGAGGCACAGAATGTGTTCTGGAACGACATCGGTTTTGTGCTGGTGAGTCCTGTCAGGTGTTCCCCTGATCAGGCGAGAGCTCCTGCTAAAGGTGGGGGGAACGGGACGCTTCCGCCTGACCTTCACCGCCGGAGAAACCCCTGGAAAGGGGGCCAAGTGCAGGTATCTGTGGTGGGTTCCAGCAGCGTATTAAAGGGGCAGGGTGGATGTGTGTTTATTGGCACAGACAAATACTGCAAGTGTTTCATTTTTGAGCAAACAGCCATGCATTATGAGACTTACTCCTTATGTTACTCGTAATAAAATTTTCAGGGCACAAAACTTTGTTGATCAACAAAATGGAAGGACAGTCGTCTTGCAGCCCAAGCTGTCCTATACGTGGTCAGAAGCAGAGAGAGGTTCTTAGAGCTTGAATGGCACTCAGCTGACTGGACCTGGTTGCACTTGTATGTTCTAGATGTTGCTGTAATGAAAATATAAATAAATGAAGTTAGGCTTAGTGTAAGAACAGAGAGACAGGGCAGAGGCAATAGAAACAGCTGTCTGTTCCTCACGGTCCTTCTACTGGGTGAGACTGTTTCTGATTACAGCTATAGCACTGTAAATGCCTGCTAGATGTCTGGTGATAATCCATTCAAAGCAATTACAAGGCATCCATCACCAGCAGGGTCTGAGCCACAGGCCTCTTATCTGGGAAAACTGATGGAAGAGAAAGAGGCAGTGAGGGAAGAAATCAATGCCTTTCACCAGTGTTATCTGCCAAATTGAATTAAGCAGCATGGGATCCCAGCTTTATACACTATGAGAGTCAGAGCTTAAAGAATCTGTTTACAGCAAGCTCAGATCACGGGCAAGGCAGGTGAGGGAGCGACACGTGGCTTCTACTTACCTGCGATTTCTTGGGCATCCAGAACTCCCACTAGCACCAGTGGGGCTTGTATGTGTAGACGGAGTCCAGAACATAACATACAAAACATTTAACCTAATGGCACCGGTTCCGGTTGTGAACCTTGTGTCTTCCTGGGGTCTTAATGTATCATTCCAGCTTCTTTTTATTTTTTTGGTGTAGCACAAAGTATCTCATCACTCACTGTATCCCAGTTTTTACATGTAAAGGATTGTAGAAAGCAACTACGCTGATGTGAGCAGAGATACAGAATTGCATACTTCAGTGGCAGTACCAGTAAAACCCCATTGCTTAAAAATGGTATATGCGTTGGGTCTTTTGGCAGTGCACTCATGCAACATAGAATAATCCAGGACTGATACCTACCGAAAGTCAGTGGGTCTTGAGCTCAGGGGCAGGGACAGAGTCTACGGATGGTGTTTTTTTCTTTGTTTGTGGTAGTTTGTTTGTTTGTTTTTAATACAAAAGGAAATGCCACCTATTGTTGTGGGGTTTGGTGTTTTGCTTTCATTAGTACAACTGCTTGTCACTTCACTTACCTATGGGTTGGAAAGGTAAGGGAAGTGAATTCTGTATGTCTTACTGGTTCCCTGTTTTGCAAAGCAATGTTGAAATCCAGGATCTAGACTGAGGAGTGCTTAACAATATCACCAGCAGTAAAATGACATTTTCCCCACTGAGCCTGCAACCAACATTGCTAAGGCCACCAGTACATCTGTGGAGATGTTTGTTAGGTGCTTCCTGCTTGGTATATGAACAAATAAGAAGGCATGTAGACAACAGCAGGGGAGATTGGCACCTGGGACACTATGAAAAAGAATCCCTTTGTACCAGTCAAATCAGTTTTATCTGCAGGCTGCATGGCCAACAGCTTTGTTAATGCATCCTGTGGTACCTTGGCTACATGGGGTCGATGACAGATTTTGACTGCTAGCCAGTGAAGGGGTTTCTGCAGCTCAAGTGGTAGATCTGTGCTGCAGCTCTTGGGATGAGTCCTGCTCAAACAGGTAGCCACTGCTGGTTCGTGAACTCAAACCATCACGTAGGTAAACTGGATTTGTAAGTTTCTGTTTTAAGGTTTCTTCCTGAGATAACAATCACTCAGGCTCGTAGTTCTTAAGGTGTTTACAGAAATAAACAGATTTCTGAACAAATCTGACCTTTGCAGCAATAAAACCTCATTTTCCTTTGATCCATGTTGGTTAACTACCTCTTCTGTGGTTTCCTCTTGTCCTGCATGTTTTTGTTTTTGTTTTTGTTTTTCGTTACAGTTCATACATATGGGAGATACAAGACTCGTCATTTGTGGTAAGTGATAGCAAGGCCAGAGGACTGAGATAGCTGGGTCAGAACAGGCTCTGGGGAAGTATTTAAAAGCATGAAATTCTCAAGCTTCCAGATGAAGAAGCTGACTCAGCAGACAACAAATACAAAAGTAAATCCAAAAAGATGAGCCAGAAAACCCATGGATACTGTACAGAACAATTCAACTAAATCAGTTCAGCACAGAGATCAGTGGAAACTTTTTTTCCTCCCAAATACAAGTCTGTGGGAATTTGCATTGCAGTCAGGTATACTTAAAGTGCACATAAGCCATCTAATAAAAATTCCACTGGAGTGTACGTCATACATCTGGGTTTTATTATATT
Source organism: Anseranas semipalmata (assembly GCA_013399115.1). Taxonomy (NCBI): domain Eukaryota; kingdom Metazoa; phylum Chordata; class Aves; order Anseriformes; family Anseranatidae; genus Anseranas; species Anseranas semipalmata. Next base: position 970,603 of record VXAA01000198.1, read on the forward strand.
TGTGCTCTCTTCCCACTGACAGTGCCTTTATAACTGGATTACTCACATATCATCATTAACTGTGACACTCCTGGGTTTTTACTGCTTCCCTGGTTCCTATCATCTTCTGCAAGTTTTATCCCTTCCTTGCAGATGTGCCAAGATGTATTTCTTTAATATGTTTTCAGCAAATGAACATGGGAGCACATAAAAAGTATGGTTTGGATACCATGGGCAGTAACAAGGGCTCTCATCATTTCTACCAAAAATCCCTGTCAAACCTCTACCCTGCTATGTATGTGTTAAGTTTTCCCTTTGCTCCATCTGTTAGGTATAAATAAGGGGTGCTGCTTACAGTAAAATGGAAATGGCTGAGACATGGTGCTAAGCTGTTGTTTAATCCTGGTTTTGATAGTCTGTAGCCATTTTTTTTTCATTTGTCCTCTATACAGGCGTGTTAATTGAGTATGTGCACTGTGTTCGGAGTCAGCGGCTCTAAGAGTGTGTGTGTCTTTTTTTTTTTTTCTGGTGGCTGAATAACACAAACTGTTGAATAAGACATGAAGACTTTTTTACTTCAGGCCTCAGGAAATTTAATTTTTTATTTCTGATCTCCAGTAACTAGTTTGAGCTTGGGTCGGTTCATCTCGCTTTGCTGTTGAGTTTTTCCCCTATTCCCCTCATTGTTGTCCCTGTTGGAGTGAAAGCTCTTTGGGGTAGGGACTGTAGCTCGCTGTATCTGTAGAGAACTGAGCACAGAGGGGGCTACGGCCTCTATTAGATTTTTAGCGGTTTCTACTTCGTGAAATTAAGTTGAGCTCGAGGGGTCCTTAACATACCAAGTTCTGCGAGTCAGGTTTCTGTGTGCATTGCCAGCTGTAGCTGAACTCAAAGTATTGATTGAGCTTGAAATATTTTTATTGTTCTCCGGCTGAGAAGAGCCCTGGATTTTGGCTGTGGACTGGACTCCAGCTTACTCAGCCATGCTCCTTCTTCTGCCGTGCAGCTTCCCTGTAGGAGCTTGCCCGAGGTGCTCAGCGTGCTCTGAGCTTCCCGCCTGAGAACTCCTGGAGACCTGCAGGGGCCTGCAGGCCGGGCGAGCTTTCGCTTCCGTGCAAACAGGGTGGATGTAGAAATCGGTTCCAGCCACTCGGTACCTGTAGGACTTCTTGCAGTACAGAAAATATATTGTAATTATAACAACAACTTGACAGACATTATATGCAAAAACATTGCCTCCAGTACTGTTCCTTTCGTATAGCTTACACGGACAGTGTAGACAGAGAAAATGTGTTGACGCTCAATGAGCTAGTGAGGTGACAAGGTGAAGGTGCTTTGGTTTGTGGAGGTGCTCCAAAGTGTTCGCTTGGGTAGGTTTGTGTCTGATTGACTCCCAGTGTCTTGGTTCTTATATTAAGAATTTTCAAAACACAACTATTCCCTTAATCACAAACACAAGACAGTTTGACTGGTCTTTCTTACCAATAGGTGTTGCTGCACTCAGAGTTTCTTGGTGACAGAATATATAATAATTTATATATATATATATATATTCATATTTTATATGAATATATTTTATATTTTACATTTTTATAATTCATATATTATTATATGTAATATTCATTTCATATGAATAATTATGTTATAATGTATAATATATAAATATTATATTATATATAATATATAATGAATATATATATATATATAAAAAATAATATTTCAGCCTCAGCTATTCAGAATTATCAATCCAAATCTGGTTCTATATTTTGTTTCTGTAACAGGAGTATCATGAAAACTCAGTTGCTCTGAGAAATGACACCAGGAGAGGTGGCTCATCTCTTCAGTGCATAGCTCTGCTTTAGACAGCCGGGTTCCTCGAATGGTCGCAAGTGCTCTGTGATTTAATAAAAGGTGTTAGATAATAACTTCTACAGAACTGCATCCACAAAACAGACTAAATAATTTCTCATAACTCTTGTTTCATCATTGAACAAGCAATGCCAAAGAATTTGCTTCGTTTCCCTTTCTCACCATCTATATTTTGCCCTGTATTATAGAGACCAGTCTTCTTGCTCTGGTTCCTGTGTGCAAATCGGCACCTCAGGTGATACCTTGATGACATTATGCAAATGTCCTCACTACCTCTTGAAGCTGCATGGGTAGAGGCATGTTGCCAAAAGAGAGACTAGGAAAGTCCAGAAAAGGTGGGGAAATGGAGTAAAGAAAAGCTCTTCCTGAGTGACAGTGAGTGTTTTGAACGCCTCAGTTTCTTGCTGACCAGCAAGAAACTCTCTGACAGGCACCTAACTGACCGGCTTTGGAAAATAGGATTCCTCTCAGTACGTCCCCAGCTGTCTGTTCAGACTCACAATCCACTTCTGAACACCTAATTTACGATGTCAATTTAAGCTGGCACCCGTGATACACAGCTGTAGCTGGCAAATCAGAAGCTCTGGGTTTTTCCTTTGATTTTGATTTCTATATATAAGCAAGTTATTAAAAAAAAAAATGTTAGTAATTGTGCTTTTTTGGTGGGGGGTTGCCGAAATTCACCTCTAACTCCGTGGGCATGTCATAGTCATCTTAAGTATCCATCTTCCATCCAAAAGACTCGAGCACAGGACAGTGGACGAGGCAGATGAAATATGCAGGGTTTGCTTCATGCGTTTGTGCCTGTAATCTAGGTCAGTAAAATGAAAGCTCCTGGAATACAGAGTAGCCAGATAAATTTGGGATCGCTGCACAGGGATAGTCCAAGAATAAGGAAGGTGTCCAATAGGGCTGGATTCAGACATCTGAGATTTCCATGTGTGAGGCCAGGCCTTATTTCCAAGTTAGCCTCAGCTAACTTCAGAAAGAAACTAAAACAAACAAGGTTCACTCCCAAATTCGTTTGAAAACTCCAAGTAAATGCTGTGTCCTTACCTGAGCAGGCAACCTAGCACCAACCCCGGCTGATGCTGATGCAGTTCTGCCTATAATGGCAGAAATACAGCCCCTTCTCACGGGGGAATCGTTCTCCCACCAGGAAGGGCTTCCGTGGTACAAAACATCGGCCCACAATGATACTGTTTTAGCACTGGGTGTTGAGTGAGCTTGGAGCTGTTTTCATGCTCTGGAAAATACTGTATCTTGGCTTTATCTCCTTGCATAATAATTTTGAAGTGTTCTTTGTCAATGTAGTAGGATCCTTTTAATCTGTGCCTATGTGAATTTGAGTTAATTTCCTGATTTGCAATACAATGGTAAATGAGGTTGAAGTTTGTCACCATGTTGCCAGTGGAAGGAATTCCACTATTTCATGTTAAGAAAATGAGCTGGTGAATTCTTTAAAGAGCTGGGAGTGAGAGTGCTGGTTATGCCCACTGCTAATATCCAGGTGGTAGAAACAGGAAGTAAAGCAACACCTTAGAAAACAAGGCTGGATGAGTCAGAAATAAGAAGTAGATTTTTTTTTTAAGCTCCGTTTGATCGTTCTCTGGCTTTTCCACTGTTTTACAAGGGCACATTAAGAAATGTACCAGAGCTGTGGAAATTCTGCAGCCATTTCTCAGAAAACCATGAGAAAATTACTTTAACATATGTTTCCATCTCCTGCTTTTTGCATTTTTCCCCTGTTGTATTTCTTTTTCTTTGACCTGGTACAAACTTTATACGCTTACACGTCTAGCTATTCAAAAGACGTTTGACTTAATTAATTGTTAAAATTTCCCCACAAAGAGGTACGTATCATTTCCAATTAAATTCCTTGCTCCTTACAATATTGTCACATGCAGATGTGAAAACAATTGTCTGTAGAAATGATGCCTCATTACTAGGCTGGCTGGGAAACTACGTGAAGAAGGTGCTGTTTTTAACGCTCAGCCCCAGGTTGTTTGTGTGCCTGAGAACGTTTAAGGCAGTAAGTCAGGTTTTTTTGGTATGCCAGAAGAGATAAACCACGGCAGGAAATCTGAGGTTCCCTCCAACATCTAAGATAATTTAAAGCTACTTCCACCTATGGGCAAAATGGTTTTTGTTGTTTTTAGGGTGGGTGTGGGTGTGCGTTTAGCAGATGAATACGTGGCTAAGTTGCACGATCTCAAAACTGGAACACAAGAACTTGGCTTGCAAGCTAAAATGGGTTAGCTATTTTATAGAATGTGACTTGTCTACATGCAGGCAATAAATACATATATAGCATTATTAGCATGTAATAATAAATTGTTCTGTCATCAGACTTCTGAGGTGGCACATGCCACGTGGAGACATCTGTCCAATGTTAGTCACAAGGTTTCTATCTGTGTCTACACAGCTACGTAAGACAGTGGCCCCACGCAACGCCCACGGAGGGAAGCTTGCTGAGGAAAAGCAGCTTGTGGCCACGGCGGCTGGGCCCCGTGCTCTTCCGCGCCTCCGTAACCACGAGGCCGCAGCCGGCTGAGCCGAGCCCCCAGGCCTGGAGGTCTGCAGGTGGCTCCAGCGTCCCAGTCCGCCACCCCCAGCCTCGTGTTCAGCCGCTGCTGCTGCCCGAGCGGCTTTAAGAGGTTTAAGAGGTTCTTGGAAAAAGTGCAGCTGGCACTGGCACCTTCCCAGCGCTGAGGTAAGGCTGCGTTTGGTGTTGGTGCTGTCTCCTCCCCTGGTGCGGCAGGGAAGTACACCCGTGTCACCTGGGAAATTAACTCAAGGGAAGTGCCTGTATGAATTAGTTACGTGTGTGCATATGCAGAGCAGAGTTTCTATTAGTTTGTGGTGTTTAAATTAAAATACTTTGAGAAGTCTTGCCTTTTCAAACAGAGGTGCCTAGCACATTTCAGATACCTATCAGGTCTCTGACGTTTGCCTGTCCTGAAGAATTAGGGCACAGCTGTAAGCACAGAAAACTGAAAAACCATAGCATATCTATTTATTTTTTTCTGGACAAACAATTTTATTTTAGGTAATGCGTCTATACACTGTACATTCAGTCACTGTGGTATATAAGCATAGCTATTTTCATACATAATCTCATAAAGTCCTTTATTTTACAATATTATCTGCTTCAGGGGGAGGGGATGTGGAAAAGGGAGTGGAAAAGGACTATCAAGGTACACAGCGAAATAGATAAATATGCCAAGCTTTTTTCTTATTTTTTTAAATCAGGCATTTATAAACAAGAAAGCATACATTACTTACATAAAAATAGTTCTAGAATAGTAGAGTAAGTCATAATATTGTCATTAGCAGCAGCATAGGAGAGACCAGGATAACAAAAATGTGCTGAAATGCTATTGGCTATTATAAATGTAAAGATTTATTTTTCTTCAATTGAAAAAATGTCATTTCTGTGATTTCTTTTGATTAAAAACAAAAACAAACAAACAAAAAAACAAAAAACCAAAACAAACCAAAAAAAAAAAAAAACCAACAAAAAACTTCTCTCTAAAACACCTGGATTGATGAGAGGGCAGAATGGAAAGAAAAATCAACCTTTTGGTAACAAAATACTTTACAGTGAAAATACGGACAAATAAAATGCAAATGATGGAGAAAGGTTAACCCACATTTAAAACTTGCAAAAAGATTTTTTTTTGTTTTGTTTTTCCTAACAGACAGCAAAGGTTCTTCTTAGTTAAAAACACAACTCATAAAACAAGACAACTACCAGGTAAGAAAGAGTTTTGAAAAAGTAAACACCATATACACTTATAATACAACAGTGTAAAATGAAAAAAAGTATTTACATGTTGAATTTACTGTTAACTTTTTTTTTACATTGGCTAGTTCTGTTTGAAAAGCAGAATATTATGTTATACTAGTTAGCTGCTCCATAGATATGAATGTTATTGCTGTTGTTTTTTTTTCCCTTCGTTAAGTCTTCTTTCAGTAATAAAAACAACGAGTAATTAAACTGAATATACAAGTAATATATTTTTAAGTACAGGGAGAGTCAACAGCCTGTATGAAACACCTCTTCTCCCTTTTAACTTCTTAAAGGAAACTAAAAAGTAAATGAAATGAGAAGATACGACTTTACAATTCCTACACTCACGGGTTGGAGTGCAAATGGAATGCAGCAGGGACTCAACAGTAAGTCGAAAGAAGAGCAATTCCAGCTGAAAGGGCTACCAACTGTTTTACTGCAGTGTAGCAGACACAGAAATTACACACAGAACTCCCTGACCACAAGCACCTTCACAGAATTTTTCCTCTGAAGATTCCCACCATTTTGACAGACCTTTTCTAGAATTAGTGTCTCTATGGCTTTATTCTGACAAAATTATTTAAAATAAATTACATGCACAGGAATTCTGAATTAAAAAATTATATATTCTGCAGAAACAATTAAGATTTTATTGTTAAAGTATACTTAGGAAAGACACAAAATGATCTGAGAAAGATTCCTATCCTGTAAAACTCTCCTGTCAATTAGCTGCTGGTGTAGAAGGTTTGTTGCCAGTTTTCTTGCACCTTAGTTAATCATACTGATTTTTAAACCTTAATTTATAGAGACATTTTTTACTAGGGTGTTTCTACTCCCTAGGATCAAATACTAACGAGTCTTTAAACATTGTGAAGTTCATTAGTCATATATTATAATTTATAGAATTATCATAACACATGGCAAAAGAAGCAGCCATGTTTTTATACCAATGGTATGTAACTTCATTTTGGGAGGGTCTTTCTTGAAAAATCTCACCCCATTTATGTGAGAAACAGAGGTGATGGTGGTTTGTTTGACAGTTAAAGAACACTAAATAGTAATCAATTTTTTTGTTGCTGTTGAAAAAAATACAGAATTCATTTTGGGAGGATAAAAGCATCATATGCACAGAAGAACTTGTGGCAGTAACCAAGTATGCTTCCTCAGACACACGAAAGAAAAACTGCTGTGCTACAGGTAAGTAAGTGGGTCACTTCTGTAAAAAAAAAAAAAAAAAAAAGAGAGAGAGAGAGAGATGGACATGCTGCCATTTTTTGTTGAGTTGGGAGAGACACAATCAAAGGTTGGGGGAAAAAATGAACATTTAAAAAGACAGGTTTCAAAGATGCTGACAGTGGGATGGGAATGGGTTTGTTCTATGTGTAATTTCTTAACATGGCAGTAAAGCACAGCAAATAGGAGACTTGAAATGCACAATGATCAACTAAAGCTAAAATTGTTTAGTTTCCCTTGAAGAAATAAGTGAATAATACAAATCTGGAAATCATAAGGCTGAGAACATTTTTATGCATACTGCATAACAAAATAAACCCTTTACATAAGACAGTAATAATGCCCATTAATGAATATACGTATGGCAGAGATTTTAATTCCATGCATATGATTTAATAGTCGCAGAAAAAAAAACATACAAAGAACAAAAAAAAGAACAAAAAAAATTCCCACAATTAAAAAAAAAAACAACACTGCCTAAGCATAATCAAAAATCCTTTTGCATTGCACTTTAGAGGAGGAGATCTGCATCTAGCCTCAGTCTCCAGCATCCCAAACACATGGGGCAAAACCCCAGCTAAACGGACAGTTGCATGTGATTTACTTGGTGTAACTGTTTCTTGCTCCCAACAATTCTACATTGTCCCAGTAATTCTACTCCTTTCATAGTTCTTTTTGTACCTAAAACATATATATGAACTTCTTTGTTAATGCTCACAGTTATTATAATGGTTATTATAATGGTTTCAAGCAAACAGCTCTTGTTTAAAAAAAAAAAAAAAACAACTCTAATGTACTGTAAGTAAATACTATAATTTTAGGATTGGAAGCCGCTTTCTGTCTACTGGGAAATAATTTTTAAGCTTACATAGTTTGCATTAATGTCCAAAAGCAAATAAAGATTACTGGAAATACATTTCTTTGTTTAGAATAACTTCTGGGTATGATGATGCATAGGTTTTTCTTTTTTTGTTTTTCTTTTTATTCTTTAAGGTTAAAAGAAAAAAAGTGTCAGCATTGCCTATATACAATGCTGAGAGGAAAAATGAGCTGGAAGGCACATCTGCAGCCCCAGATCAAATTTTCACTTTATGCCGATAAGCTTGAGTGTGTAAGAGGTGAGTGTTTGTGGGCGAAAATAACTTTTCTCTTGTTCAGTAAAGCACCAACTTTATTTGATAAGCACTTCTGGGAGCATCTCTACTGCTTCCCAACTTCTGTTAGATACACAGCCATACAAAACACATTTAAAACTCAACCAGTAGTGCACTGGTCTGGTGAATTTTTATTTGGTAGCATCCTATACCTGCTGAATACTCATTTGCATAAATGTAAATGATGATGCAAGGTGTCACATGGTGGAAAAGTGTGGTGATGCTTTTAACATCTGCAGGGTAGAACCTACAATGCTTAACTTGTAAACTTTCAAAATATGGAATAAAATGCAGAGTAAGATTCTGACAAAGTGCAGTTTAAAAAAAAATATTAACAACGACAACACCACCAACAACAATAATAATAAGACAAAGTGATGGCATGCTGCATTTTTATTCCGGGGCTGCGGCTTGGATCCCAAAATTAAAGTAATTTCTTTTTTTGAAAACAAAAGTTTTTCTTTTAAAAAAGATGTAGGCTTATTCACAGCAGCAAAAATGTTGTTTTTCTTTTCTGTAGTATCCAATAATGTGATGTTGCACTCTCCTTGGGCACAGAAATCCTGACAAACAGTTCAGAATAAAAGCAGGTAAATACTGAATTTTATGGTAAGATGGTGCAACAAAGATGAGTTTTCCAGAAAACTGAAAGCTGAAGTAAAGATTTCAGAATGACTTCAAAACACGTGTCTTCTGCTTTATTTCTCAACCAACTTAACAGATCATCCATTTCCTTCCTTTATTTTCTTCTTTCTTTTCCTAAAGCTGAAGTGGCTCTTGGATGAAGTGAGTCTTTTGAACACATCAATTAATGAAGATGTCTTTAGAAAATATGGCATGATTTGCAAACACTGAAGTCTGTAAGGCTGGGTTTATAATTCTAAAGCATACATCTTCTCTCCCCGCCCTCCCCCCACCCTTACAATCCTGCATCTTCCTTTCTTCTTGTGTTCAGGACAGGAAACGAAGGTAATTGTTTCTAAGGAAAAAAATCAACTTTGAAAAGCACTCTGAAATTCTCATACAACCACAGGACAGGATTAAAACTGTGATGGCTTCCTAGATGGCTGGAAAACTGCTAATGAAATGGCATCATCACCAGAGGGCTTCTACATTAAGAATCCCAAAGCCTTTAATAAGTAAGTCATTAAAAATTGTGCATCGAAGTTTTTTTGTTTTGCTTTTAAAGGTTCATTATAAAAAATCTTATTAATTTTTTAATACCAAGTCTGTGTAATGAGTTATTTTAAATAGCTTATAACAAAAGTTTGTTTTTAAATTCCAAAATGTTCCAAGAGGCAGAAGGGCAACATAAAAACACTGCCATGCTTGCCTTTTACTCTGATTTTTGTTGGACGATGCTGCTTGCTTGGAGTTTGCCAGTAGAAAATTTGCTGTGGACTTGAAAGTATTTTGTTTATAAACACTTTGTGTTTTATAGGCACAGTAAGATGTTGTGCTATATGGATTGAAAAAAAAAAGAGGCGTAATTCAGTGCTTCTGTTATAAAGAGTAACATTTGCCTTCCAACTAATAAGAATCCATATTCATAGATCTGTGTGCTAAGACACAACTACTCACACATGCACTTACACACGTACCCCACACATCCTCCCTTACTGTGCATATATGTCATTCTGAATGTGTATTAGACGATGATGCCGTGTTTATTTAGTTCTCAATGGTGCTCGTTGTGTTTTCACTGCTGGGTTGACTGCTTGATTTAGGCCACAGCTGTTCCTGAAGTTCCTTGACTACTTTTTCCAAGTGTTCTCGAGCCTCCCTCTCATGCATCAGGTCAGCTCGGAGCTGCTCCCTGTCAGCCTCTGCATGCTGAAGCTTAACCTGTAGGTCCTCAATCTAGGGAAAATCACATTAAGAAACATAATACATTACTTTAACATTTCAGTTCCATTGTGACTTTGTACACTTAAACACAGACTAGTACCTTAACACAAAGTGAGATGAGTAATAAAGCCTTGTACTGCCAGACACAAGACTATCAAAGTTGAGGTGAGGACGGAATTCTCTTTTCCCTGCTTTTTTCCATACGCTACTGTACAATTATCCAAGTGCATTACATGAACTGTTTAGCTTAGAAATTCTTAAATATTTCTGGTGGCTTAGACTCCAGAAAGGAGGGTGAGGAGTTTAAAATGAAAACGTATTTAAGAGTGCCTTATTTTACTAGAACTCTAGTTAATATCCTTCTTCAACCATTAGTATTATTTCTTTAGGCAGACAACAATTCAGCAAAGTAAACTAGAAGATAAATTTGCACAGGCAGAGTGACTTACTTTCAGATATTTTACAATTGTTATTAATTAGAGTGACCAAAACCATACTTAGTTGCCTATGTAAAAGAGCCTTCCATCAGCTATGTAATGGCCAACAAAAGCAATTGTAATATCCTCTCACGTCCAGGAACTCTCCTATCCTTCACATTAAGTGTGAGGGACTATAAGGAGGCAAGCTGGCCCCTGGGCACTTTACTGTACAGGGTAGGGAGGAGGTGGCGGTACAGGGTGGATGGCAGGGGGACTGTGACCGTGGATGTGAGGAAGCTGGGTCACACTTTCTCTGACCCACCAGAAACTCTCCGAGCAGCAGTCAAGATTAGCACTGTTTCAGCTCAACTATACAAAGCTGGACTTTCAGGGTAGGAATGGATGGAACAGGTCCTAATGTGTAGTAGTAGCTTTGCGCAGCCGTGGCCTTGAAGAAATCCATGTTCCAAATACCCTTAGAAGGGATCGCTGGCTGAGCTCTAACAGCCCTTTTCCAACTCACAGCAAGACATGCAGATGACCTCAGTCTCCCCATGGGCCTCAGTAGTCAAGCTTCCCGTTTGTCACTTACTGCTAACAAAGGCAGAGAAAAGCCCCAGTATTCAGGGATGAATAAACAAGGAGAAAAATGGCAGCTTTTTGAAATATGCAATTTTAGGCCACCAGCAGGTAAGATCAGCAGTTATCAGAAACTGCCCCTTAACAAAGGAAAGGAAAATGCTCATGGTTTGGGATAAAATGAAGGCTGCCCTACCACCCCACCCATATGGGGATCTCGGTATCAAGATGAGAGTGAGGCATAAACCACAGTGATACTCAGTTGGAATTTACCATCTAATAGTTTAAGCTTGCACAAAGAAATTTACAATCCTGACTTTGCTGTCATTTCCTCGCATGCTTGCTTGATGCTGTGTCTCCCAGACTAAGCCTGTCTAAAGAATTGTGGTTTCCTCAAAAGTAATAATAAGTGACAAGCACAATGCAAGTGACAAACTTCCTGTATGTATTTGCCAAAGTCGATTTAAGAGAAAAGGCTGTATAAAACCTGATTTTAAACTTCTCACATGACTTAAGAACTTAGGAAGTCATATTGACTTCTTGTAAAATTCAGTCTTTGACCTAAGGTAATTTTCTATGAAGGGCCATGCAGAAATCTCTGAGGTAGCTGCTAAATAACTTATTCTAGACCCCAAAACATTAGTTGCCATGTAATATTTTGCTTAAGCACAGCACTATTCTATCTTTACTGCCTGCACTACACTGCTGCTAGAACAGCAGGTCTCTGTACTTACAACAGGATGCGGCAGGCAATATTGCAAATATGCTTTGTCCTTAGAAAAGCTAAAACTGCAGCATATTCAGCTACTTGAATTCTGTTTGAGGGGATTTTAGCCTTTCATATTAGGAAACCTCATCTGCTCCCTCCCAAGGAGGGAATGTATTAGATTGAAAAAGCCACATTGTCACAACTTTCATGCCTATCATGCAGCAAGGGAGGCCACACCTGCAGATTTGCAAAGCTCCCTTCAGTATGGATGGAGTTCACTTTTATCTGCACTTGTTGTTGCCTAGTGTGTTTTTTTTTTTCTGTTTTTTTTTCTTTTTTCTTTTTTTTGCTAAAGTGGAAGTCAACTGCAGGTAACGCCCAGTGCAGCAGCTCTCAGTCTGGTTATGTTTAGTCTGGACACCTCTTATCAGTGAGACATCCTGTGATGCTAGAGAGGAAGCCCACATCATTTCCTGCTTCTGGTCTCCTGGTCAGACATGTCTCATAGTGGTAACAAGCGGACCACTCCCCTTCCCGTTATTGAGAGCCTGGAGTTAGAAGAATTTCTGATTTCTACTGCTTTTTTTTTCCTCCTTCCTTAAAGTAACCACATCAAGTATTTGTAGCTTATGCTTTAGGCATAACAACACGTTCATAAAGCATGTGTGTTTAACAGCATGCATGGCAGAACAGTTGCCGTAGTAAATGTGGTCTAGAAGAATCACCTTTAACATTAATTCAGGTATGTTACAATAGGCCTGGTAATCCTCTTGCAAATGCATGATACCTGTGTGGCATTTGCACCTACATGGTACTTATCTCTGCCTGTAGGAGTTTAAATTTAAGCAAGCGTGCCCCATTTTTCAGAAACCTTCTGTTGCTAACTCTTTCTGACGCAAGCCTTTCATTTATGCATTTCTCTGTCAGGCTTTTAGTTCGGGAACCAGTGATGGGGAAGGTGGTTTGGCAGAGGGATATTTAGGTGGGAGCAGGGGAGGCAGATATGGCAAGGAAAGGAGGCAGCCATAAGGAGAGGGGCTGTCAGGAGCCCCCCTCTATAAAGGAGGTGTGGTTTCAGGGGGTTAACAATGGATATGGGACCATCTCCTTTTATAGGAAATGCATTACTGGGCAACTGGGATTGTTTTACTGGAGGAAGGGGAAGGCAGGGCATGCAATCGACTGCTCTTCAGGGCTGTTTCTCACAGAAATCCAGGAGGCTGCCATTCTGCTCTCGGCTCAGCCTGTTATGTGGGGTCATTTCAAGGGCCTGGAGCAGTGGATGGCCTTCATCCACATGCCCTGCAACACCAAGACACAGCCAGGCAACTCAAGGATGTGCAGCCTTAGCTCTTGGGTCCCTTGGCTTTGGTTGGTTTAAATAGACTTTAAAATCATTTCTTACATGAGAATCTGACACAGAGAGGGTGGGGATTTTTAGTTTGAAAGCTTAAAGCATACATGTTGCATGTAACAACATGTTCCTGCATTCCTAGAACTTTCACTGAGCTCACCCTGGAAGTCTTTTCTTAGACCTGACACTTTGCTCTTCTTGTGCTTTACAACTGTAAACAACACTCCTTCCCAGCACTGCAGCTCGCTTACTGATGGGCCCTGGCTTCTTCTCATGTCGTGATTAGTTCCTGTAGGTCTAGGCTGATCTTTATGAAAAATACCATCAGGTAAATTGACTCTGTCTATTATTTACAGTATTGAAATGGATCCCTATGCGTTGGCATGGCCAACAGAATATTAGTGGAACAGAAATAATGTCTAGCATTTGTCTTAGTTCCCTACAAATGATGATTTTCAACTGACAAATGTGCAAAGTTCTGGGCAGAACTGTGGGACTGACACAGGTGGCTGAAGAACAGGCATGTTAGTAAACCTTGAATGAGGACTAGGGTTGTAAATTGACACAATGGGGGCATAGATGTTCTATAGATAGGAGTTGGACTTCCTCAAATTAGACAAAATGAGGTCACTGGCAACCGAGGAAAAACAGACACTTGAACTACCCCTCGAAACTGCAGAATCAGTAAGCTTACTTGGAGCTAGCTTTCAGTGCTCGGGTCTCACCTGGGCAGAGTACTTGGCCCGAAGCCGGCCTGCTTCACAGCCCTTGTCACAAACCCGGATCTGCCTGGCTTGTTCCAGTTCCCTCTTTAGTCGTATCCGAGACTCATTGGCTTCCTTCATTTTCTTCTCATTCTCAGCTCTCAGACGTTCAATCTCTTTCCTTAAGTTGCGCTTCGCCTCTGTTGCTTCTCTCAGTTTCTCCTTCTTAGCCACCCGTAGGAACTCCAGCTCCTAGAACACAAACGCAGCGAAGTTGTGAGAACTGAGGTGCAGGGACTGAATTAGTGCAAGGCAACAGAACCGCAAAGGAAGCGATCCAAACTGAAGTCCTGCCTTCTGTTGGTTATGACCGAGAAGAGAAGGCTCATGTCTAAACCTCATTCTAAACTTTGTTTTTAAACAAGCTTTTCTCCTTTAAATCAACAGGAGATCCTACACCCAAGATGCCCTGAATTCTTGGACAATAAAAAGCTATGTTATAGCCATGTTTTGCTTTGTCAAGCAAAATAGCTGTGACCATCTGTGACTGAATAAAGATGAACGGGAGTTGGAGACAGCTACCAGCAACATGCTGCTGTGCACTAGCTCAAGGTTTCAAACAAATCAACCGTAATGCCTGCAGGTCTTTAACTGAAGACACTGAAGGGAAGATGCACCATGTTAAGATACATGTGATTTGTGAACGTCCTTTGTGTACAGCAAAGCTGAACAAGAAAGGTTACTACTTGCTGAAGGAATCAGTAAGCAGTTCCATTCTATCAATCCCCCCAAAAGAACACTTAAGGCAAATATGAGAAAAAAAACAAATTGTATGTATTCTAACTCTAAGAATTAATCTTGTTCTGCTGGAGGTAACTGGTGTGTAGTCCCGGGTCTCCTGGCAGCCAGCCAGGGGACTGCTCTGTCACAACATTTGGGAAACTCCAGGCTAAAACCTTAAGCTAAATCGAAACCATGCTTTGCTCTGGAAGCTGCCGCCTCTCGCTGTCCAGGTTCTTAATAGGAACTGCTGCTGTGAAATCTCATACCCGGGGGAGCCATTAGTTGAAGTGATAATGATAAGAAGACTAACGGGACAAAGGAAGTAACTCTGAAGTTGTTAAAAAGTTGATGTTAAAAGAAAGGTTCAGCACTATGCTTTGAAAAACGTGGCTGACTAAAGGTCTGTCTTCTAAATGGTTAAATTAGAAACTAAAGTTCTTTTTTTTTTTTTTTTCCATAAGCAGCATTTCCTCTCTGTCAGACACAAGCCCTCACGGCAGCATGTTTCTGTTAAGTAACGCTGCAGTCGGGTCATGGGAAATTCACTCTTTTGACAATCTCACTTCCTAGCCAGGCCATTGTTAGCTCAGCCCTGCCTTTGGAAGCGTGCATACACGTACTTTCTCTGTACGTGCAACTGGAAACCCACAGCTGCCCAACTGGAAAATGACAGCGAGATGCCATATTCCCTCTCAGTCTGCCATGTCGCTTGATTTAATGCCTCACTACTCAATTCTGCTGCTTCATCACCTACCTCATACAATTCCTATTTCAGTTATACACAGTGTACACTGTGTACTTAGTGAACAACTTTAACAATTAGGTATATACACTATTTATAAATATTTAGTTTTACTTATAAGTACATAGAATGAAACACAAATTTACTGAAACACAAGGGAATGAAGCGATTTACTCACAGTGACAAAAAAGCAGCTCAGCTGAAATGATAGTGCTCAGCCTCCCTTCTCCGGGACCCGGAGCTGCAGCCGGTACAAACGAGCTGTCTTCACAAGAGAAGTATGCAGCACCAAAACTGGTTTGCTATAATGCAGCTCTTGCAGGAATTTCAGTTGGCAAACTTTCATTAAAATTCTAATCCAAGTGTGTGATCATATCTACACACTTTATACCATCTTTCACCCCGTCCTACTTGCTAGAATATCCGAATCTACTAGCTGTTTGTTTCTTGTTTTTTAACACAGCAAGTCTGTATACACCTGCTTCTGACCACCAGTGCGGGTACCCGTGTTCTGTGCCCCGGGTTAGATGAAACGAGGCCCTTGTTTGCAGTGGGCACCCCAGATCCATCTAACGGATTACATTTCTCCCTCGGTTACAGCTCCACATACAATATTCAAAGAGGACAGGCAAATCTTCTAAACTGGTGCAGTCTTCCATTCCTATGTACTAATTTTGCCCTATGTCAAGTGAAATAAACATTCACCTGCCATTCTGTTCAGCCACTGTGACCTGCTAATGGCCACATTAGCAGCAGCATGTATTTGCAGCTTTTTTGTCTGACTTCTCTTTCTTTGATGAGAGGTATCAAGGATTTAGAGAAATAAGGAGCTTCTCCACTCCGTGAAACAGGAAACATTCAGTGAGGCAAGGCCAGTGGAAAGCTTAGTAAGACTGGCAGACTCTTCATCAGAGCCTCAGCAAATGTCTCTGTGTCCCAAGGATACCTTCCCTCCAGCAGCTGGGCAATCGCAGGATTTTTAAAAATCTTTTAAACTACAAATAAAGCCTCCATAATGACAAAAATGTTTCTAGTTCAGTGAAATTAAAATAAAATAAACTGTGCTGGAATAGAAGATTATTTTTCAGTAATAGATGTTGATTTTGGTAACCATGGACTTATATCCTAAAGCAAAAACAGGTGACAAGCTTAAAAAAAAATGTAAGAATGGTTCCTGTATACTCTGGTTTCCCAGATGAATTTACAAACAGTTCTCCAGTAAAGGCTGTTGCTATTTGGGAAAAATAAGGCAATTTTTTTTTACCATGAGACTACCTAATGGTTTCTATCTGGAAGAGCATTTGTAGACAGTGATAAGAGAAAGCTATTCTTCAACATTACCTGATGTAGACTGCGTTTGGCTTGCAAGGCAGCATTTAGCTTCTCTTCCTGCTTCACTCTCATTTTAACAACTTCATGAAGGAATTTTTCTTTGGCTTCTTTTGTATCTAGGCCACTGTCCAGGGCCTGCCTTAGGTGCTCCAGCTCAGCTTCCAACCCACTGCTGTGAGAGTCAGAATGTGTCGCAACCTCATATGAACTGTTGACTGTGACTGGGGCTTGCATCCCAGGTGAGCTCATGTCCTTTGCAGAACTGGATGAAGTAAAGGATGGGGAGGAGAGCGAGGATAAGGAGGAGGTGACTGAAAAATAGAAACATCTAAAATTAATTTAAAAATGTATAAAACAAATATAACTCAAAATATGCTGAGGCCCTTTTCTAAAGAGGAGACATTCAATAATCAAGAAAAAACGGAGGAAAGAAAATACTAATTTTATAGTCTGACACTTGAAATGTGATGAAAATGCAAACCTGACTAACCTACAGGACCAACTTACAATTTGCTTGAATTGTGACTTTGGGATTTATGTAACAAACGGTGTTTTCTCCATGTGTATAAAGAAACCAGTTCCTTCATGGAAACCTACATGATCCTGAAGTTTTCAGTGGGTAACGTTTCTTCTTTTGCATGAATTGCATGTAGCAAGTAAGCGCTGAACAGCAGATTCCACGTGACTTATTAAGGAGGCGATACCAGTATCTTCATCTTTTGCTGAGGAGCCCAAGGTCTGAATATTGTTTAAGAACATTCTGACTCTTGATCTCTGCTTTCTGTATTCAACTCCATGGATGCAGTACTGAAACTGTGACCACGTCCTCTGTCTGACATAAAATTTCACACTTGCAAGCGTGTGCAGTCTGGAATTGTTGTGGGCTACTTGTGTATATCCCACAAAGGCTTTTATAGAGAGCTCTTGACCAGATAGCAAAACATCGCTATTTTTATATGAACAACAACACATGCATTATGTCTGCCTCTGCACAACACTTACCTGCTTTAATGAAAGACCGTCTGGTCTAATGAAAGATGCTAGGTTTGCGGACACTTGTGGTTCACGCACTTCTTTTTGTTGACGCGCCTCTGTTCCTCTCCCAGGAAAACGCCCCCTCAACACATGTCCCAGTCTTATTTTTCATTATTAGTAAAGACTGTATTTTTACATGCCGTTGAGTTATTAGGCTTCCAGAATTACATTTAAACACAACATAGTGTAGCTAACTCCTGTGCATTACTGAGGAAAATCCAGCACAAATAAATGAAAATAAAGGCGGATATAACTGTCACTTACATTCTTCCCTGGTTTCTACTTCAATTTCTGCTTCTGATTCCTTATCCTCTTCAGGGGCAGTAACAGTGGCCGCTGCTTCTGGGACAGCCGGGTTCTCTGCAGCGAGTTTTCTTTTCCGTGGCTGGACAGCGCTGCTCAGCGGCTCACTGCTCCGGGATACGACTGTGGCACAGGGCGGGTTGCTCACAATTTTCTGTTGGGCTGGAGGTGCAAGTGCCACATTGGGGGCCACAGCGTTCTCAAAGCTTTTGTAGGAGTAAAAACTGTTGGAGAGGGGGAGGCAAAAAAAAGGAGGAGGAAATAGTCATATTCTTGGCTTTAAAATGATTCCCAATCCATGTGCTGCACTGAAACTGCAAGACACTTACTGGAGTGACTGAAGCCCCGTTGATTTACACCAGCTAAGAATCTGGCTGTATGTTTGTTAAGCATTGGGCACTCATTTAAATGTGGAGATGATTTATACTGCTCATTTCCATCCAGTTCAGGAGGGATCGTATTTGAAGTACCACATATTCTAAGAGCACCAAACAGACTAGATCTAGAGTCAAAAAATTATTCTGCTGTTTCCTCATGATCTTCATGCATTATTGATTTTCCTAACCAGACTTTTTTAGTTCTGTCTATCCACAAATATTTTGTAAACTTGGAAACAGCACTTCCTTAAGAAAGGCCACAGGAGTGCAAAAAGCATATTCTTGTGTATCTTTATTTTCTTGACGCAGAATGCATGAGTGCATGTATGTAAAATTGCATTAAAAAATAAAGAACTATGTTAAATGACAGCAATACTGTAATGTCAAATACACAGAATTTTGCAAAATACATATCAAAGACTGTCTTTGCAACCTTAATCAGCATCCACAATATGATGTCTTCAGTCATATATTAAAGCTTCTCCTGAATCTGTTGAAAGTGTTTTTTTCCCCAAGACTTAAGTTGGCCAAAGCCATACTCTTACACCAGTTTAACCCTTCTCTCCTGACCTACTTTTTCTTTAAAAAAATAAAAATAAAAAATTAATCCCCACAACTTCTAAGAAACTTGTTCATCAGGGCAGCAAAATGTGTTCCCACTAAAACACCTGGCCACTTCAGTCAGACTTTCCAAAGAAACCATTACCCTTAGGCAGCAATCTGGCACGAAGACTTTTCAGACTGAACGGTTAAAGTCTGGCAAAGGAATGTACAATTGCCCTGACACTTTCCGTTCTGTGACACCAGTGGCCCCACCTATGAGGGGTGGTGACTCATTCGTGTACCATTACAATCAAGTTGCTACTAAAGAGCAGAACCTGGCTGATGTCAGCTCTTTGATGGGTCTTGCAACCTGAGGAGCTTTCCACAGGCCCTCCTGCCCAGCGTGCTCTGCCGTGGCCCCCCAGGACCGCTCGCCACCAGGAGGGAGTGGGACACTCTGTTCTCCTTCCAGTCTCCGTCTTCCCCTGCTGCCGTCAGCACACGCAGCTCTGCCGGTGAGGCGCTGCCAGGCCAGTGCTGCAGAGCTGCTGCAGCTACCAGGCAGCAGCTGCCTGGAAATGGCTGGCTAGTCCCTGCGCGCCTGCCCTAGCTCCATCTTCCTCTAAACAGTGAAGCCCAAGGACTTCTGATGACTACCCCAAAATTATCAGAAGTTCATAGAAGCAACCTTCATTTCAGACTTCTATGGCATGTTTCACCTAAGAAAAACTACTTAATAAACCTATTTAATGAATGCACAAAATACCAATTCCTTTTTTGTTTCCTTTCTGCTAATTAAAACACTGCAGCTGCAAATGCTTTTTATTCCGATACTAGTGGACTGACTGACTGAATTACAAAGCCAGCAGTAACAATGCAAGGCGACAAACATAAAGCAACTTGCTCTCAAATATATTTCCACAGTTGCTAACCCCATTCCTCCTCCAGTTCTTGTCTCCTTACCTGTCCCGGATCAGTGCAGGAAGATGGGTTGAGAGCTCTTTCTCATTTGCGGATACAGCAGGGGACCAGGGCCGGAAAGCTGAGAGACGCTGACGGGGGTGGACACAGCCAATACTCTGGGAAGGAGGGAAGAGAAAAATAAGTAAATACAAACAATCTTTGAAAAGTATTCATCACAACGGAGCATTAGTGATTCTATTACGTACACATTTTGTTATCTCTAAAACTGCTCCCCCCCTGGCTAAGACCTACTTGCTTAGCGGGTTCCACTGGAAGAGGTAACTGTGCTAATGTAAAACCCCACGGTTTTTTTCTTTGCCAACAAGTTATCTGTGGTTTGCAGAGACCACATGAGGCTCCTGAGTCTTTCAGGATTCTTGTACCTCAAAGGCACGAAGGAATTGCTTACTTCATCCTCACAATCAAGGGCAGTGAACACTGGAGGATGGCAAGGAAATTGGGAGGACTGCATAACTCTATGCGTACTAGGAAAAGGATAGAAATGGTACTAATTTAGAAAATCTGGGCAAGGTCTTTCTCACATTTTCTCTTCTGGTTTCAGTAGAGGGATGTTACATGGGAATTTTATCTCTCTTTTGATTACAAAATACTCAGCAATCACCTTGTTAGATGAACTGGATAAGGACCGTAACCAACTGGACTGTTTTTCCTTCTCAGTAGAAGCTGGAGATTGGGAAGCAGAGTCATCTATTTTGTTTTTTTTGGAAGCAGGAGGATCTGAAGGGACCTGAAACAAAGACAGGAAGAATCAAAGATAATTACTAATTTTGCAATCAGCTTAGAAACAGGCTATAAAGCAAAAGCAAATTTTATATTTAAAAGTAAGAAACATTGCTTTTTTTCTGCATTTTTCAACCTAAGGAACAACAAAGGAGTGAAAACATGGGACAGGCACAAACTACGACATAACGTGGTTCCATTCCTTCATTTAAAACACCCAGATAAAGTGTAGGCGGTGCCGGAGTGACAGGCAGAAATGTAAGTGAGACATTCACACCATGTTGCAGAGAAGTATCTGCCTTTTATTATTTTTGTATGCAGAAAGGTAAGTTTTAATGTGGTTGCTGAACTGGAAAGATTATTTTAAACGAGAACAGAACAGACTTTGTTATTCTGTTTGCAGTGGTTGTTATGCCGATGACTTCACTACCCCACAGCTGCAGTGGATTCTGGGGGTGCTGCCAAGAGCTGCTTTGCCTTTTCCACAAGTGGCTCAGCTTGGCCCATAAATCATCCCCAAGCATAAGAAAGCCCTTTGGCAAGCAAAATGCCTTTCCTTCAACACTGTGAAGGAATAAAATTCCTATAGTCCCAGCGTGGCTTGCAAAAAAATTGGTAACTACTGGTTTAACTGGTGCGCTGGGGATACCAGCTTGAAGCCCTGCCAGTACAAACACGTCTGTCGGCAGGAGGGAGAAGGTTCTGGACCTTATTCTACAAATAATAAGAGCAACATCCCACCTCAGCTTCTCTTCCTTCTTCTTTCTTTTCGCAGTTCTGAGCTCACTCTGTTTCCATCAACCTGGTTCTAAGTAAGGTGGCAGAACCATGCTGCAAGAACTAGCAGCAGCTCATCTTTGCGTTCAATTTTTCCAACCCTACGCTGCACTGTGATTTTGTGGGCCAGCAGGTATTTATGCCTGTTCTGCAGACACACCTGTATGGCAAAGTTTTGAGAGCCAAAATGCTTCAAAAAGAGGTGTATTTGCCAATGAAAGAAAGGATCTTATTTGCCAGCGTCTTGTGTTCTGGAAATCAGCCCCCTTCGAGGCATCTTAAGCTGGGAACTCAGCGGCTGCTTCTCCAAATGATCATTCACTTCTGCAAATCGTGACCTAAGTGACTTTACCTGAAGAACACATGAGGAACTGAAAGCAGCGTTGCTAAATTGCACTCATCCAGACCCCCAGCCGACTCCCAGGCAAACCCAACAGCTACATAACTAGAGCACCGCCACCCCTTTTGCACACCTTAACGCGGAGGGAATTCCTGTATGGGAAGCAGGGTACCAGTGAGTGCCCAGCTAACACCAGTCCGCCCGGCAGCGCACAGCGCCCTTACGGCTCCTGCGGCCCAGGGAGCGTAGTAGCAGGATCAAACCGAGCCTGGAGGTTTTAGTAAAACATTCCCTGGCACTCTGGAGCTTGGGGCAGCTTTCCATATGCAGCAGATGAAGTAGAATGACATGGGTGTGTATATGTGTAACCACAAGTACAAAATTAGCCCGTACCAGTGCCAAATGCCAACTTCAATGGATTTGCAAAGGATTCTTCCGGCACAGCCTCGGGCTTCCTTAGGGTTGACTCCGGTACTGGCTACGGCATAGTGCCTCCCATCTAACCCAACCAAGCATTTCTAAATGCTTTTTGTAGAAATCGCAGGACAATGCATTGGAAAAGATTTGTTTTTGCTTTCAGAGATGCTGTCTGTGCAGAATTAGTGACAGCATGAGAAAAGTATTTGGCAAGTGACTCCTGATCCCAGCCCTATCCACTGGGGATGGTGAGTGGTGTGGGGAGGGGAGCCTGGGTGGAGGGTGGGGAGGAAGGGGGCTTGGAATGAAAACGGCAACAGGTGGCAAGGCTCAAACCCCTTCCTCCCCCCAGCTCCGCGCGCAGGCGGCGCCCAGGCATGCGCAGGGCTGAGCCCCCCGCTCTGCCCCCCGGCACCGCGCACACCCGCCGAGAGCGGGGCCTGCACCATGGGTGCGGTGTGCCAACAAGCAGCTTTGGGAAGGGGAGAGCAAAGGGCCAGGTTCTGAAAGGGCTGGGGGGAGAGGCTTAACTCGAATGATCTCATTTGCATTTTTGAAGAAATCAAGTCTCTGCTCCAGCTCTCTCCACTGTCACACTCCTGTTCCCTCAAATCAAGGCTGACATCCAAGGCTCAGGAGGGCTCTGAGCACAAAAACAATCGCTAGACAAGGGAAAGATGCTTAACCTTTTTTTGCCAGGAGCCAGGATTGACCTGAAAACATGAGAAGCTGCAAGAAAACTAGCAGCAAACAAGGTGTGTGCATGGGGGGGAAATGGTTCTACCTTCCCCACAAAGCAATGGAAATAAGGTGAAAAAAGGGGGAGAGAAAACAGGTGCTAAATGCGGCATGTAGGTTTTTCTAACTTCAAGTCATCTCCCATCACAATGAACTGGTGCTGTCTGAGGTGTAAAGCACTTCAGCTGGACTCAAGGAAGGACTGGTGCCAACGTAACTCTTGAGCTGCTGTGATGACCTTGGCCCATTTTCTTTCCATCCACTATCCCAAGTTGTTCACACACACCTCTGCTGGTTGCGGCAGGAATTGCCTCTCACTGCATGCTTAAAAACACCACCACGTGGGAAACAACTTTGGGGTTCCATTCCAACAATGCGCATGCGGAGCAGTCCCAGCACTTCTCCCACCTGCTCTATGAAACACTCAGACGATACACGGGACTATGCATCAAAAAATGCAGGTTGGTCTCTCAAGCTCACAAAATGGAAGGTGTCTGACTACAACCTGGAGTCATTTGGCGGAGTTACGGCCCTGCTGTATTCCCATCTGCCTGGACAGCCCGTCCCACCAAAAACACGGCTGTCCCTCTCCACAGAAGTACCGTGGCTGTGTCAGGAACTCACCAAAAACTCCACCTACAAACATCAAAAGCAGGTCAGCACTGTACCGTACTGCACTCCTCTTGCTTTGTGCAGCATGCTGACGCTGAAGAAGACAGGATTAAATTTGCTCCAGGAAGATACTCAGATGGGGAACAAGACTACCTCCCGAACACAAGCCTCTCGTTACTCACCGATCACATCCCACTCCAGGTTAGATTCCAGGCAGCAGCATACCCCGCTCTGACACTTCCAACCCAGCCACAGCAGCCAGCAAACCTTGGTCTTGGCTCAAGCGTGGATGATTTTATTTCATTTTCTCTCTTTGCCAAATATTGAAATATACAAAGTTGCAAAAGAAATACAGAAAATCTGACGCAAATTTTTTGCCATCTTCATAAATGACTTATCAAAAACTTCAACCCAAACCCTAGAAAACTGGAATAAATACTTCCTTATTTCTTCCTCAGTTTTTCTTCCATTGCAGGCAACTTAATGACTTGTTATCAAATAGGCTTTGCACTTGGCAACGTGGTTTGTTAATACACATTTTCTCAAATCCACAGACGTAAGAAACTTCATGACACAAAGTGGGCCCAGAAATATTATGTGAAGCATTTACTTAAGCTTTTGGACTGTTGTTTTCTAAAGCAATTGATATTTGAGGGAGAAACAAATATAGAAAGATGTATAAAGTTCCTTAAAAAAATTTTTCAAAGTAAATTGCAAAGGGAAATTTTGGCACGTGAAATTTCATGTCAGCCCTTTTAAGACAAACTGATACTAAGCAGCCTAATTTGGCCTCTAGCCAACCAGGGCCACATTCAACATGTCAGATCAAATTTTCCAGTTCAATTCAGCAGTATAGTAACAAAGCATGAGACCAGCAGAAAAAATGTTGGCCCTCTGCTCCTCAAACAGAGCAGCCCTCCCTGGTGCGCAGGAACAGGCGCAGAAGCAGCCGGCCCAGCAGCACCAGCTCAGCGCGGGGCACATCGCTGGGAGTTGCTTCTCATGGCAGGGAATGGAAGATGAGCCCAGAAGAAATTCTTCAATTTTACAGTTTGGGATTGCTCACGGCTATGATTCTTGGTACCTGAGGATCTACCAAATGTTTGTGGAAGTAATTCGCCTCCTTTTCCCTACCTTACTTCCACTGCTGTGCAGTAGCTGGGCTGAGCAGAGGGCCCGTGTCCCCGGAGTCCTTCGCTCCTCTCTCTGCTCTGCTGCACCCAGCGACTGCCGCGGCCGTGGGACGCTCTGTGATGTGAGCAGCTATCCACTAGGGGATAAGCTAAGACCACTGCAGACAGGACAGTGCTCCCTTTGGGAGGGAGGCCGAGTACAGGCCAAATCCTGCAAAATGGTGAAGTCAATGGAACCACTCACAGAACACCAAGGGCCCTGTTAAAATCCTTCCAGCTTCGCGGTGCTCTTTGTCACCCCAGCCAACTCGTAGTGATGCGTGTGGCAGTGAAGTGTGGGCTTCTTTCACCTTGTTAAGGAGGGAGAGAAGGAGGGGAAGAGCTGAAAACACCGAAGAGGCCGACTTGCCTGGGGAACTTAGCTTAGAAATGCAGCTTCAGAAAAGAAGTCCATGCTCCAACTGCTGATCTATCCTCTGGGGATAAAATCTCACCAGAGCTGGGACTAAGTTTGGCATCAAATTCCAAACCCTAATTGAAAACACGGATCTCTGTTACAACAGGGAGGAACAGCATATGTTTATCTGTGTGCGTAACCTTTCCCAGGCTAGGTGTAAACGCATTTCCACTACGTGTGGCAAGGGGAACGAGCGAAGGCAGAAGAACGCCAGGCTTCTGCTCTTCAGACTGACCGATGCAGGGCCAGCCCGGGCACCGTGGCCGCTGCTGCCGACGGGAGCGGGTACAGCGACCCGCGCTGCACGGCGCCCAACTCTGCTCCGCACGGAGCCCAGGCGGGTAAGGGCACAGAGCGTGCTCCGAGCGGCTGCAGGGAGAAGGCGGGGGCCTGCGCCCCGGCCCAGTCCGCTCCTTTCAGTGGTAGGCTGGGAATGTGGTTCCCACACCAGCAGAAATCACGGCGTCCTACGTGGCATCCTGAGAAAGAAGGTTTGTCTACCCTCACAATTGGTTTAATGTCCTCAGAAGGTATCCCAATACCTAGAACTCTGTATTTCAGTCTCTTTATAAACCAATTTTGGAAATAGTGGGAAGCTGAAGAACTCAGTTTCATACTCTGGTGTAAATCAGAAATGTCTCCATTGAAAACTGCAGCTAAAAAAGCAGGTAAAACCAGAACAGGCAAAATAAAAACTGGGCTCTAAATCTATATAGATAGCTTATCATCATTTTGTTCAAGCCATCGCTGCTGCTGCTAGTTCATGCGAACAGCTGAGTTCAGTTATACCATGAGAAAGGGTGGGGCTTCCTGTCTCATCTAATACTCCGTCTGGGTGTGAAAATTAAGCAGCTTTCTCATTAGGGGCACAAACCACAAGACCAGACGCCCGTCTGATACAAGCATGGAGAAACCCCAGAGATAGACTGCTTGGGTTCAAAACGTGTCAGACATCGAAAGATAAAAATACGTGAAAAATGAAAGAGCAGAGCTGGCGGTGAGCACATTTCAGCACCACCATCGAATGCCCGCGGTGGCACTGAAGCTGCAGCCCAGTTGGTGCCCAGCCTAACACCTATTCTGAGTGCAACTTTCCTCTTTAGGTACACTGGATAGGAAGGATGGTTTTGTAGAGGACACGGGTAGAACACAGACACAAAAGGGCATGTGACTCCAAGTTCTGCTACCAATTGACCTTCCCCTAGGAAATGAACACTAATTCTGTTCTACTTCAAAAAACCCTTCAACACTACAAACATTCTAGTAAAAATGTTACAGAAGTGCCTACAGATTTTCACCTCTTTCAATTTGTGGACACCAGAAATTTTCCAGCAAAGTGAAGAGCCATCTCACGCCAGCTAGCAACAGCCTTATTTTTCTTAGCTACTTAATGCAAAACAATCCATTTGGTCCTTGCTGGGTTACAAGGGCTGGGCTGGACAGGGCCGTATCTTATCCAAGCTCAGCATCACTCAGGAAAGTGAAGGGCCAAGTGGGAGCTCAGCCAACAATCTTTCTCACCCTTCGGAGGTGCTCCTCTATGTCAGAATTTAGGCAGGATGGATGGCATTTTCAAAAGCTCGTAAGCTGTACCAGAGCAAAAGCACATTAAAAACCAGGAGGAGTCATGCTACCAAGATGTTCAATCCTTTGGGTTTTGCCAAGTTTATTTCACCAACTCTAGCTTGCTCTTAAGAATAAACTTCTCCAATAGCCAAAAAAACCTTATACACAGTGAATAAGATGGATTGAAACTACCTTTCCAGGCAACTGCGCTGCGTTCAGTTATGGCATCTGCAGGTGAAGCATACGAGAGTGCTGCTAGTGCCTCTTATTTGACTCGGCGAGGCAGACGTTAACCATTACTGGGACAAAACTTTCAATACTTTATTAATGCTTCCTTGCAGGAAAGGCACCACAGAAAGTGAAGTGCTGAGGGTTCAACCACAGCAAGGGAACAAAAAAATTGTAGGGATTAGTAGTCTCATTATCTGCCCAACTATTCAGTAAACTAAGTATGAGCAGCTCTGCAAGCATCTTTCTACAGGATCTGATGGCTTTCCTTACTCAGCAATGAAAAGGGAATCTAAGCGATTACCCTGATCTCTCTAGTTCACACTACTGGTGATGCCTGAAGAGCCCTAGGAAAGTCTCCGGAGAATATTTGCTTAGACCATTGCTAGCAATCAGAGTGTACGAGTTCTGTTCCTACTCCATGAAGAGCACACTGAGTAATACAACTGAAAGACAGAACTTTCAGGTTCTGTTCTAAGTGGCTTTACTTGGTCACTTGTCTGACCATGGACCAGTTACTTAAACTCAGCTGGCCTATAGGAATAAAACGGGTAATGTTACTTACCCATTTTAAAGGGTGCTGGGAGGTTCTCCTTCTGCTTTGACTTGGAAGAGAAGGATGCAAAGTCTTATTTTAAGCACAGTGAAGCCAAGGCACTGTGTGGTAACGCCTCCTCCAGCAGTACCATGTCATTTCTTTCTTAAGTTCCTAAGACTGGTTCAGGCTCCTGCTGGCACAATGATGATTTTACGTTGCACAGCCTTGTGAAATGGCATTTACCAGTGACAAGTACTCAATGGTACTCCTACAGGTTGCGGAGACAACAAATCCCGAACTTGGGAACTGAAGCTGGAATCGTCCACACGCAGCTTTTATGCGCTGCAGGCCTGGGTCTATCTAGGAGAAGGCTGAACCACGTGAGAGCTGCGAGAGTGCTCTGTGCTTATCTGGTTTGTCCTGAGACTTCTTTCAGATTTCTAGGCAAAATCAAACTAAAAAACAAAATGAGAGGTATCTTAAACATGGGGGAAAAGGGCCCTTGAGCCGCATCCTTTAAGCCTCCATAAGCACGCCAACTGGTGGCCAGAACACCTGCTCCCAAAGCCTCTTTGAGCCACGGCCCAGAAATGATTAATATCGTACCAGAGGTCTTTACAAGGACTGCACTTTCACATGGATTAAAAAATAATCAGCTACAGATTGATAGCTATAAAGAACCTGTCTTGATAATAAAAAAAGCTATAAATAATGCTGTTCTATGGAGCTGTAAGAAGATTTACTGCTTGTCTATTGTATATATTTAAAAGAGAAAAAAAATACCACATTGCAGCATCAGTCCTGGGAAGTGTACGTAGCATTTGTTTTATTTTCCTTTTTTTCACAATTTCGGTTTTGCTGGGCAGGAGCCCAGGCAGTAAGAGCAGAGAGCCTTCCGTCTCCCTGTATTTCACTGCCCCGGTGGAAGCACAAGCACCCCTTTTACCCCGCCATCTGGAACTCACCCGCTCTGCCTCCCCATTGCTGAGCCTGCCTGGCCTCACTCTGCCTCCCCTGGAGGGAGAGCCTCTGCTTGTGCTTTTACTTCACCACAGCAAGGTAAACGCAACTACACTGCTGGCTCCGATGAAGAATGCTAGGGGAAGAGGCAGCCTTATAGATGTACGGTGGTCTAGGAAGTTCATCTTAAACATTTGGGAACTGGGTTTTTCTCACACCAGTGTAAAGATCTTTAATTTTTACAAAACCACATCTACAATTTACAACAGAAGTGAAAAGGGCCTCGACTATTTTATTTCAGACACTGTTTCATTTTAAAGCGATTTCCTACAGCATACCCTTTGGTGAACTCCTTGTGTAAAGGAAAATTTAAATTATTTTCTAGAACACTCTACACAGCCCCTGGCTTAAGTCACCACCCATTTTCAAAGCTTCTTGTTTAGCATGAAAAGAGAGAAAGAGAGAGAGAAGAAAAGAGAGGAGAGAGGAAGAGAGAAGAGAGGAGCCAAGTCCCTGGGGTCACAGGGCCTGATGAAGGCACTTTTCTACCTGGCCCGGAGGTATGTTTGGGCTGCCTCAGAAAGAGTAACTTCAGTACGATATTCTTTGTGCTTCACTGAATCCAGACACAAGATAACCTCACTCACTCTGTGCAAGAGGTGGGATTTCAGTGTTTATCTGCATTGGAGTAGCTGCATCTCTGCAAAGGAAAGCCACATTTATACACACACACAGAGTATTAATTCTGAAATGAGCAACAGCCAGTTTCAAATTGTTCTTCCCAGTTTTTCAGCCAGATACAAGTGTCTCTTATTCTTGAAGTCACTGACAGACAGCCAAGGGTTGGATCAGGCCGACTGAAGCCGGGGGTGGCACTGTGGCAGCGCGGCCAGAACGTCCCCTCTCATGGCCGCAGCCGGAGCTGCACTGCCGGACGGCGGTCAGACCGACACACAGCCGCCCCGCCGGCCTCCCGGAACCACAAGGGCAGAACTGCAGACACCCCTCTGTACAGGGCATCCTTCTTGTACAGCTATCGTGCAGCTCCGCGTAATTCAAATTGTGTTTTGTTCTGGCGATCTGGAAACACTTATCTGTAGCAAACGACTTCCACTTGTTTCAGCTCCCGACTGCCCCCCAGCCGAACGCCGGCCAGCCAAAGCCGCCAGCACCGCACAGCCCACGTCTCGCAGGACTGCACGGCGCCAGGGCCTCGTGCGGCTCGCAGCTTGCTCAGCCCCGGCAGCCTGCACAAAGCCCTTGTCCCAGGAACACACATCCAGGATGACGACACCGCTGTGCGCTATCTAGAAACAATATGCTCCATTGGAAGCTCCAAACAATAAGCTCTGTTATGCTCTAGGCTCTTTCGCCTCAATCATTTTTGTCACCAGAAATTAAACCAAGTATCCTTGGGCTGTTACTCATGAGCCGAAGGACGAGCACCCAGCAAAACTGGCCATTTCCCCCTCTGCACTGCTTGCAGCTTGATGTGAAATAACCGAGCATGTCAGGCCCGACAGCCAAACAGCGTAAGAGACAGTCAGTCACATGTAGCTGACTGATAGGTGGAAAGACACTGCTGGGTGGCAGGGGAAGGCAGAGAAGAAAAACCCAAACGACATCCTCTGTTCCACAGAACTGTCTTCAGAAGACACCCTCTTCCCCTGCACAATAGCTCTAAGAACCACACCGGCTGCTTAACCTTACAAGTTTCCAAATCTATAAACATTACATTTTTAACAGCCATTCTTTCAGTCTCAAAACTCAAATCAATCTTCAGTAGCTGCCCAACCAAACCAGGCTCTCCCATTCGAAGCGATGCTGCACCCCCGACTCCTGTCGCTGGAAGCCCCCACGGGGCCGAGCGCATGAAGCACGACTCCCTCGCACTGCGGCACCGCTGCACAGATGGGAAACCTGCAATCGGCTGCAGAGCCGGAGCCAAATAAAAGCCAGGTCTGGACGTGGCTGTCAGCTATCTCAGTGTCAGCAGTTACAGCCAGTGAATACAGTGCTCCTCTGGTTTTCTTTCTTTCTTTCTTTTTTTGTATTTTTTTTTTAAGAGACATCTGAAAAGATAGCTGCTTACTTGCTAAGCAGTGTGCTTGGGTTTTGGCTCTTGGTGAAGCAACTGGAAGCCTCTTTTCCACTGGCTAAGAGTTTGTTTTGCCCTTCCAGTGGAAACTAAAAGTTATGGCTTGAAAAGAATTCCCTGCCCTGTGGTTTCAAACAAAACAAAACAAAACACAAAAATCCAGCTCCCGCTTCCCGCTGGTTGAGCCGAGCCAGTGATGGAGAGCCGCGTAAACCAGGTCAGAGGACTACGAAGGAAGAGGGCCCCTCTTCCTCTGGCCGTTTGTGTTGGCAACACTCGTCTGGGAACCCTCCGATGCCGCGGCAGCGTGAAGGAAGGGGAGCGCGGCCGACTGAGAAAAACAAATTAAGCAGGCATGTGTGCCTGCACACACACGGGCACGGGTGTTCAAGGAAAACAAAGCAGGTTTGGCAGCTGGAAGGAGCCAAGGGCTCGGCCCCTGTTGCAAGCGAAGCGGAGGGAAGTTATGCCATCAGATTCATCAAGGAAAACCGAAATTTCCTCTATGAACAGATCTGCTTTGCCTGATCCTTGCTGAATTGTTTGTGGGGCCATGGTTCTGGAAATTAGAAAGTCCTCTGTGGATGAAATTTTCTCATTTCACATTTTTTTCACATTTTCACATTTTCTTTGAAATGAAACCAGGATCCCTTGCTGTAGCTGCACGCTCTCTCCAAGGCATCAGTTCCTGTATTGTGGAGACACGTCCACTCTGCCAGCCAAGAACCTCATTTTAATTGCAAATGTTACATAAAGGGGCAAATATTCCCCTTGTGGTTTCCACTGATATCGGCTCTACCAGGCACGGCGTGCTTCCTCAAATACCAGCTAATGCACGAGGGACTCCAGCGGCCGGACAGTGTGTGAACCCCGCGCAGGGCAGGGAGGGCTCCGAGCTGACGGCCTTGGTCAGGCTCTGCCTCAGGACCGGGGCTGGCAGCTGCAGCTCGAGGGTGCCCTGAGTTAGCCCTGCCCAGCTCCCCTGGCGCCTGCACAGCTCCCTGCGGCACACAGCCAGCCTCTGACCCAGCACGGTGATGCCTACAAAGCTACCAGCACCCTACGTTTGCACATTCCACCTTTTATTTAATTACAAGGGCGGTATTTGTCCACAGAGACCTTCTTGCTCTTCAGAACTTCTTCCTCGGGTTCATCTGAGCTGCACTCCTCTCTCCCTCCCTTCCCGAGCACAGCCGCGCTCCCAGGTTCATGACCAGGAGCACGATGCGTTACTTTACCCCTGC
The DNA here is from genome assembly GCA_013399115.1 of Anseranas semipalmata. NCBI lineage: Eukaryota > Metazoa > Chordata > Aves > Anseriformes > Anseranatidae > Anseranas > Anseranas semipalmata. The sequence continues at coordinate 1,002,171 of VXAA01000198.1, forward strand.
AGTTAGGAAACCCCATCCTGCCAGCATCTTGTGCCGTCGCAGCGCGGCTCTGACAAGACAACCGCTTCCTCCCAGAGGACTCCACGCACAGAGCACGCCCGAAGCCACGCCACGGCCGGCACAAATAACCGCGGTGCTCAGGGCTGGTGCCTCCCTTCTGCAGCCTCGTGTGCCAGAACTTCACCGGGCCCTGCGATGGGCATGGAAAACCCTGCCCCTCGTACAGCAGCGTGGGTCAGGCAAAAGTACGTCAGGATTGTAAGGATCAACTCTACGGATAGCTGCCAGAACTATAGTTTCTGGAATCATTTTATATATTCAATTGGCTGTGTGTTCTCTAAGACAAAGCTCAAAGGTCTGTGTTTAGTCTTAAATCAGAATAATTAGGGAGGAAAAGAAAAATAATCGTAATGGCAAAGTCAATAAGCAGCGCATATTTTACGACATATTCTCACAATTCAGTCGGAAAATCAGGCCACACATCAGTCCTCTCACCACCTACGCCGGGACTTGTGGCAGGCTGGTTTTCCTTCCCGACCCCTGGCCAAAGCCTGGCACACGTGCACGGGCACGTGACGCCGAGGGGAGAGGGCAGTGGAGCGGGGCCATTTGCCAGCCCGTGCCGGGGACAGCAGTCTGACACGTCACGATGAATTACTTCAAAGTCAGAAGAGCCGGTGGAGCGTAGCAAATACAGCCCCACTTGTCCGCACAGCCATCTATGCTTCCTTGGAGTTATTTATAGGCCCCTTCTGACAACCTGCTCCGCACCCCCGCCCTTCTCCCACTTCACGAAAATGCATTTTAGCAGCAGATGTAGTTTGGTTCAGGTGTCACTTCAGTAATCAACAATACGCTAGAATAAAAACTCTGAAACAACTGGGATCCTCGAGGCTGCAGAAAGGCAGCACTGCCCTAGGGCTGAGGTAAACGTAGTTTTCCCTTGTATTTAATCTACTTGAGGTGACTTCAGGAAGGCTTGAGACTGCTGTGGAAGAGGCGATCTATGTGTCTCATCACAGCACCGGGAGCCGGGTTCTTTGCTTCAAGGTCCAAGCACAACAAGGCAGAGGGAAAGAGCTGCAAGTAGCTCCAACACCCTCCCAAAGGCAGCGACGGGGTGAGACCACATCGCCGCTGAGCCTGCGCTTTCTGTTGTAAGCAGCAGACAAGCCGGTTTTATACCAAGACTGCTTTAAGTATAGGGGTGAAAGTATACTGTCAATTCATTGATCAGGGATTAATAGTTCCAAATCCTATTAAGGTTAAGACAAAGTGCAATGGCCCCCCCTTGGCCTAGTGAAAAAAATGGTGCAAGGCCTCATTTCTCTCTCCGGTTCCCGTGGAAACTGCTACCTGCAGCCTTTGGATCAAAAGACGACAGTTTTTGGCTGAAGGAGCAGAGCAGTGACCATACAGTTAAGGATATTTTAGGTACAAACGGGTTTAGACTGAGTACATTCTATATCATTAAAAAGGCAGTTTTTCTCTTCTTATCTTTTCCATCAAGACAGGCCATTTCTATAAAAACACCATTTTTGAGGAGTATCTTCTCACCATCCATATATAGAAGATAGGAAAAAACTTAATTCTTTGCTTACAAAATGTTTTGAAAGCTACAGACAGGCAGATGCTTCCTTAAGCCCCTGACAACTAACGTGCTCTACAATTCTAAGAAAGCCACAAGAAGCTCATCTACTTTAAGTAACAGTTATTACTTCTGAAACCTCCCCAGAGCTCCGAGGATAAAGGCAGACAACCAATTACAGTCTGAGACTTTCAAAGCTTCTTTTGCTGCCTTGAGAAATAAGCATCACCTGCTCTTTGCACCAGATGCCGACCTGGGGGCGAGTTAAGGGAGGAGAGGAGAGGGCCTTTAGCTTGCTTTCCAGCAAATCCATGCAGCACATCGCTCCTCCTCTGCCAGAAGGGCTTGGCTTTGGGAGAACCCCTTCTGGTCCAGTGGGTGACCGGTCTAAAGAGACCTCGTTTTAGCTGGGACATTTACCATGCAGGATAGATACACTCAGGAAGGGACTTGTGTCCTTTAACAGGGCTAGTAACACTGAGGAAGGAGAAACTCGCAACAGCCACAACCAAAGTAACGGAGCGAAATACTGCCCCGGGGCCGGGACAACCGATGTGCCCGCCAGTGAGGCAGAAGAAGCCTTCAGCAAATTGTCTCATTCAGTAACAACATATGGACAAAAAGCCCACCCGTTTTTGTCTATTCCAAGACAAACTCACCTTTTGACTTCAGATAAGAGATCTCACAGGAAATGCCCACAGCATGTATGCAAATATATATGGATAGATACACAACGTATTTCAAACGCCTAGTTTTGTACAACCAAATGAGGCAGCGGAAGATAATTAGAAGGGGAAAATGGAAGAGGAACGGGATGGACAGGAGAGGAAAATCTGGGGCACCACAAGAAGGCTTTCAGCTCTTGTGTAACGTGACAGATTTTAAGCCTTTAGGGGGAGAACTGGCTAAGCAATATTGCAGTGCAGCGTGACTGCGCAGCCACATGGGTTGTGTCTGCTACAACTCTATTAATAGGATGGGAGATTAGAGAGGTTTGACTACACACAGCCTGTATCCACCAGAGTAATTCCCACTCTCTGTCCCTGCTCTCGCTGCCACAGAGGCTCGCAGGGACGTTTGAATGGGACCTGCACCCCAGAACGGCCGCTGGGGCAAGCTGCCGCACCAGCCCAGGCTTCTCACAGCCGAGTGAAGGTATTTGCTGGCCCCACTTCATCCTCCAGACCTGACAGCATCCAAGCTTTTGTTTACATCTATTTCAATTTAATTGGCTTTAAACACAAATTTAATTTTAAGTGCTTAAGTGAATTGCAGAATTTGGGACTTGGTTGGTACATGCATAACGAGTTATGTTTGTCGTGCCCAGATAATAAATATGAACACCCACTGGGCATGACAAGTACTGTTTTTTCTCCTCTTACTTCTCACTTTCGGGTTACAATGTGAGTTCTATTCCACATCCCTATTCTGTGTGTGTAATGTGCCCGACCCCTATAAAGACGGTCAAATAAATATCTGGTGACCTCACAAGTATGAAAATAAGCTTATTTGAAACAAAAAGCATATCTTCAGGGGGTTTGGCACCAACTTTCAATTATTTTTAATTGCCTGGAAAATTAAAGTAAGAAAATAGTGTGGTATAAATGTTAGGGAACATTATTAAGCAGTTTTCATAATATCTTAGCCATAGCTTAATAGACAAAAAGGGTTTTTAAGCCTCGGTCATCTGTTCAATATGAATGGACTGTCTGTTCCTATACTTCCTCAAGGGGCAACTGAACTGAAATATTCCGTGATAGAAACCAGACTCAGTTTGACCTGGTAGGCATCGAGAACTCCACAGAACCTTCAAAATTTGGGTTTAATTACAAACCACCACGGAGTCTGGACTGCAGCCTGAGACCAGAAACACAAAGAAAGGAGTTGAGAGAAGGTTTGGAGCTACAAACACCAACCTCCCTTCCCCCATTTTCCTTTTCTTAAACCATGGGATGGATTTTTCTCTTCTTATCACCACCACAACTGGTTACAAACTGCAAGGTAAGCAAGATTTCCAAGGTAAGTGTCTAAGTCTGCCTTTCTTTCTTCCTGGGGAATGATGCTATCACAAGTCTCCGTCACTTCATCAAACACATCATGGGAATCAACAGAGAATTGAAATTCAGCCCTGGTACCGTGATGGCTTCGAAGTCTCAGATTTTGCTTTCTTCTTTTGTCTGAAATTTGAAGCCTTGATCCCAGTTGTGAGCTGTAGTTTTCTGATGAAGCCTATAATGCAGTGGTTGAAAAACACAGCACTACAAGCAGTATTGTGTGTTAAAATGCATTAGTAGCAGCCTAGCCAAAAAGAAGCAAAACCTTACATAAGCACCCATTTGTGGCCTTCCATATTCTGGGCAGAGCAGAACTGTGCTACATTTGTTTCAAAGCCCTGGTATAAATTAGCAGTAAATATCTGACCCAGAAGTCTTGGGTCAGGGAAAAGACTGAATCAGGCCGTCACCGCAGGAAAGCAAGCACAGTACCATCGGTGGGAGCAGGATGATCAGACCCGTGTGACGGGAACGGAACAGCCCAGCTGCGCAGAGAGTGTGCGCACAGGGTCTGCATTTCGACCCCGTTTTCACACAGCCACCAGGCAACAACTTTATTTTAAAAACCTCAAGGAAAGAGATGGTGAGTAGCCACCTGGAACGGGGACGGGCAATCTCTCTCTAATGACGGAAGCTGAAGCGAGGGTGGATCGTGCATGGATGGGACCTTAACAACCAGGGGCTGGGCTGTACAGGAAACCAGGGTAACACAGATGTAGGGCTTCAGGCTGGTGGCACGAGGAGTGTCAAACATCTGCAGACACACGCTCCCCAGCTCCGGATGGAGGGAGGGAAGAAAGGAAGGAGGGAAGGAAGGAAAGCAGGAAAAGAACTACTGGGCATTTTCAGGAGGACAAATTTAGGAACTAAGTCCTGTGCTGCTGTGCCACTGTATATTCCTGGACAAGTCGACACACACGCACACCATGTGCCAGCCTAAGGCATTCACTCAGATGCCTGCACTTGTTGCATGCACATTTATTGTTACTTCAGAGAGACAAGGGAGAGGAAGACTATGAAGAACAAAACAAAACACAGGAAACAAGTCTATAAAAGACTACCTGCTGTGTAACCTTCTTGAATCTGACTTAAATGCAACAGGTAACAGACTAATAATGAAAACGCAAGCAAGCAATATATCCCAGTGTCACGCATTGTGCCAGCACCACCGGTCACATCCGACAGGACAAATCAAGTAGCAATGCATCCTCCAGTACTGGGAGATGGGCAGTCCTACAGTTTGCTTTGCTCTTTGAAGTTCCCCATATGGATGCCTTCTGATCTTAAATTACCAGGGCTTTGCTTGTCTTAAACAATGCATAGAAGAAACACTTACAAAATTGTGAGAATAAGCTGGCTGAAGGACTTCACATATTTGCAAACCACAGTACACTGAGGTGTCTTGTTGCAGTCAAACACCAAAAGAAAAAAATGCACAACTCGAACATGAAAGAAGAAGACGAAGTGAAGTTAGATTGGCCACCCTTCCACTTGTGCAGCCCTGCATAAAACGAAGAGCTTGAATGGATCAAGTCATGGTTGAGATGTTGTTGTTGTCATAAGGCATTACGGGTGTGGAGATGTTCCAACCAAAGGCTTTTTATCGATTTTATTCATTAGTTAACAATGAAACTACATGTCAGTAATTCCAAGCCCAAATCTTTACCCGTCTCGTATTAAGGATACCTCAGTTCCACTGTTCTGAGACAGAAGCTAGCCAGAGCAGGTTAACTTGGAGGTTTAATGGAATACACCTGTGTCAGCTGAAGCCCGAGACCTGCACTGGAACCAGAGCAATGCAGTGTTACACTGGCCGCCAGCGGGGCAAGGCGCGTGGCTGGCTGGCTGAGAGCTGTTGGTGGGTGCAAGGCAGCAGCTGGGCAGAAGCAGGCCCGAGAAGGTAACGTACCACACAGAAACTGAGCAGAAGTGGACAAAGGGGGCTGGTGGAGGGATGCCTGCAGGCAGGGCAGATTTTTGTCTTCCCATGTCTTCTCAAGGAACAAGTAACAGCCTGCTGGTACAAATGCACCGTGCTGCCTACTGTGTAAATTCAGCTTAGAAAGTGTGAATCAGAGGGAAGTTGACATTTCACCTAAAGGAACACTACCGAGGCTGAGAAAAATAAAACTTCATCTCCAGGAGAATCTTGCCAGCCAACAATAGGAACGAAAATCATCACCTTCAAGTGCATACAAAACTAAATTTACCTGCTGCAACAGCCAAAAGCTTCAAAGACCTCAATCACATTAGGGCAAAAATAATTCACAGTCATCTGAGCTCTCCCATACGTGGGGCTTGAGGGTTATTTTCCAAGAAATTTTGCTCAGGTTCTCCCAACCACCACAGTGAGGCTTTTGCTTAAGGGGGAAAAGAACTGAACTAGGCTGCAAATTCACCACCCCTGCTCAGCTGTCTCCACCAAACTGGTAACCCCGTTCTCCACAAGGCCAAGTGTAGTTAACTTCCCTAAGGAACAGGCTGAGCCATTATTGTACAGAAACAAAATCCTGCAAACGGAACAGGGTCCTAGCATAATGGAGATAAAGCAGCAAATTTCAGGAAGGGGAAAGGAAAATTATTTAAAATACAGAATAGAATCCCAAACTTTTATTAAAGAATACAGATTAATTTTGTGGGAGAGAAGTTTATCATTTCCACTGCTGCTGCTGAAGTGGGAGGAAGGAACTGCGGGAAGCCAGGCAAATAATGTCTGGCTCAGCTGTTCAGGGTAGCAGCTGTCCCGAAATCCTCATTGGAGGGAACAAGCCAGGAGGTCAGGGAAGTCACGATTATTTGGAATGAAGAAGGAAAACAATAGGTTGGGGCCCTCTGTCTGCTTGCCTTTCTCATGTCTTTTGTTAGCTGTTGTCTTCCCAGAATAGCTGGCTAGCTGTGTTCTAGGCAGATCTGGGGTTTGGCTTTCTACATGCCTTTTCTCTCCTGCAACTCCGTAATTAAAAAACAGCGACAGCCCCAGCTCCCCGTACCACCTGGCTGGCAGGTACCTCGCCAATACCTTCAGCTGGCCTCGGAGGCTTGGAGGCTTCGAGCTCTTCAGCAACGGTCAGCAGAACTCCGCTCAAGACAGGGGCAGTCCCTTGGAATTCGGTTTTCTCAGACCCCTGCTTTGTTGAGTTCCTCTCCTAGGGAGAGCGAACGCGGAGCTGCAGGTGACAGCTAACGAACCCGTCCAAGTCACCGCTCTGCCTGCGGGAAGGAGTACTGCTGCGCACCAGCCATCACGGAGAGACATGGGGGGGGAAAGGGTAGCGTAGCCACTCACCCTGTTTGCACACAGTCTCATTGAGCTGGACAGATCCTGAGGGCTAACGGGGCTTGTTCATGCTTCACAATGTTTAGTGAACAAAAATGGCCAAAACCTGGTTTGTTTTGGGCACGGAGGTAAAACGCAATTCTTGTCCTGTCTCTCACGGTGCAGACTTGCACGACCTTGGGCGAGTCACCTAGCCCTGACCAAACCGACGCGGATGTCACCCAGAGCGCTGTGAAGCTGATTCATTTGCCAAAGAGCTTTAACATGGCAATCCGGACATAACGGTGGGGTCCGACCGTTCCGGTGTCGTATAGCTAACGCGAGAGTGTAACAAGGCCTTCACTGCAAAACGCAGCTTCCCTCCGGATTTCGGCTATAGCCGGGCAGAAAAGACTGACTTGTTTTGCAGAAATTTTATAACCAACACTCACATATCCTGACTCCTGCTTTTTGAGACTTTGGAGAAAAACAAGACTTATTTTTCATTCTAGGATGAAAACGATGTAGTCCTGTTGACTCAAAAGATCAGGTGAAACAAAGTAAAAAAAAAAATTACTAAGTTAAATTTCGAATTAGCAGTCAGTGGTAAAAGTTCCTTGCCTATGGATGCAAGGATGAGCACAAAGCCTGCTGGATGCTACACTGCAAGTAGTACTAGGGTAAAACTAGGATCAGAGAAAAAACATTTCTGGTTTTAAAATGTTTTTTTCTCCCCCCTTTTTTTTCCCTCCTCCATACAGCTTTAATATTGATCCACAGATTAAGGGGTTTTGTTGGGTACCATCAGAATTGTTCAATGGGATACTTCTTGTGTTTTAACGTTGGTAAAGAGACCCACACATGGATTTGAATAACATCTTGAGAGTATATTGAGAGGTTAATAAGAGGGCAGATGGATTGAAAGGAGATTAAAAATTCATTTGGTCCCCAACTCCTCCCCTTTCTCCATCCTACACGTACCTGATTCCTGACACCATATTAAGAGGTAGAAGGCACAAGAATAAAAATCCAACAAAATCCAGAAGTTTTCATTTTATGTTTGGGACCAGGCTTAATCTGTTTGCACAGGAGATGAAACCACAGTACAGTTAGGTGATTTCCATTTTGGATATTCACCATCAATAGACTTGAAATATCCTGTTGCAAAGCAGTGCTGTGTAATTTACAACATCACCATGCTATTTGCGAGAGCTGAAGCTTTTATTTTTTTTCTAATGGTATTTGGCTTGGCTTGTTTGTTTTTGAACTGCTGCTGCTCTCAGGTTCAACAGGAGATGTTTCTCTAAGCTGATTTCTCTGTGGCTGAGGATTTAATCAGGTCAAAGTAGCGATTAGAGCCCGGACTACAACCACAACCCTTAAAGGGACAGCTGTAATGCCAAGCCTTCCCTCACTCCCCTTTAAAATCAGAAGTGATGCACTATCTGTCTGTGGCAAACGTAAAAAATATCTTGAAAATTTGCTACCTTTTGGGTTGCTTTTCCGCTGGATAAGCTGTAGAACTATGGGTAAGTACCCAGAGACTAAAATATGCAAATGAATTAAGGGCTGTGCTTAATATGAATGCATTAGCACCAAGACATCCCTGAAGGTGGGTTTTCTGACACTCGCTTCACTCCAACACACGCACTGCAAGTTTCCAGCACAGCCACCCCAGACCCTGTCAGTGCTCCTGACATCCGTTCCTACAGTTTTCCACTCGCTACGCTGTAGGTCTGCGGTTCCTTCCATCCATCCAAAGACAGCACGATAGCATGTTCAGGGTGGTGAGAAACAGAAGAAAAAATGTAAATGGAGCAGCATTTCCACAGCTCTACACAGAGTGATCGCAAACATTAAGGCCAAAAATGCTTTTTTAGTGACAACTGATTTCAGAAATTAGACCTTATTTTACAGCAGCTTCAGCCATGACCTGCATGAAGAGCCAACAAGCTGCGCCATCAGATGCACCAGCCCTGCTCCCACCTTCGCTCTGCACAACAAAAGCAGGCCAAGTGACTCACTCCACTGAATGCCAGAGCTAAGGATGAAGGCTGCTCGATTCTGGCTCCTCAGCCTGTGCTCTAACCACGAGAAATCACTGGCAGTCTTGATGGGTATTATTTTCAAAGATGCAGAGCAACAACAGCTTCTCCCGAACTTCATGGAAGCCCTGCATCGGACGTACAAGGGATATTTTCCAAAGCACTGATGGAGGAGTGCACGCTCCCTTGGAAGTCAATATTTATTTGGTAAGCCTGCTTGGCGGTTCAGTCCTCTCCTCACTTCCATCACTGTGACACCTTTGAGATACCAACTCCTTCTTGGTATGTGGGATAACATCTTCTTCCAAGCTATTCTTGACACTCTACTCCCACTCCCCTTCTATGTGTTTAACCATTTTAAAGCTGATTTGGGTCATGACTAATAGGATTAGATACTAAAATCATGTGCTGTTAGCAGTATTCCTGTAGAGCTCTCAGGACCCATGTAGAATACAAGTGGGGGTAGCTTTAAGATGGGGGAAAGTGTTCACATTAACGTTTGCTTTCTTCCCCTTTTTAATTATAATTAATATTAAAGCTTGGCCAAAAAACCCACAAAACATAGAAACCTCAACTTTACTCTTTTTACAGTCAATTGCTTTACTGTACTTTTTACATCAGTCTGAACCCCAACTTCCTAACGCAAAGGCTGACAGAGTGGTCTTCAAGGACTGCTAGGAGTAGGGACACTGAATAAAGAAATGCAAACAGCTTAATTTTAAGATCCTCTGAATTAAAGCAGTCATGCTTGTTTTTTAAATCTGGGAACACACACCTGGGTTTTGTGCAAAATTCGCTGGTTCTAGCTATTTTCATCTCATTCTAGTTAATGTGAACAACACATGGCCTCCTCATGGATAACTCCAATAACCATTCTTGTTTTCATAGAGAAAATCTTAAAATTGAAGGAAGAAAACCCCCTTCCCATTTCTGATGTTTGGAGAATGATTTGCATATCTGCTTTAGGGCAAGAAGAGCACTACTCTAGGAGTTACCGGGGCAGGACTGTTTGTTGAACCTCTGAAGACAGGCTGAGAGAGCTGGGGATGTTCAGCCTGGAGAAGGGAAGGCTCCAAGGAGATCTCGTTGCAGCCTTTCAGTACCTGATGGTGGCTTTTAGAAAAGACGGAGAGCGACTTTTTACATGGGCAGATAGTGACAGGACAAGGGGGAATGGCTTTAAACTAAAAGAGGGGAGATTCAGGTTAGACGTTAGGAGGAATTTTTTTACTCAGAGGGTGGTGAGGCCCTGGCACAGGCTGCCCAGAGAAGCTGTGGCTGCCCCATCCCGGAGGTGCCCAAGGCCAGGCTGGATGGGCCCTGGGCAGCCTGTGCTGGTGGGAGGGGTCCCTGCCCACGGCAGGGGCTTGGAACGAGGTGATCTTTAAGGTCCCTTCCGACCCAAACCATCCTGTCCTTCTGTGATTACTATATTTTATTCCCAGCTCTGCTACTGAGGTTATTTGAACAGCTCTAGGTAAATTAAGTAACTCATGCGTTTCATTAAACTGCGTTAGTGTGAACAGTATCAGAACCTCTGCAAACCGGTCCCTGCTTACAGGGCAATGTTTAAGTATCTTTGCTCTAAGACCTCTTCTCTCAGCTGGCCAAGACTTGTTAACATACACAACACCTTTATGCCTCATGCACGTCAAATTTATTTTTTTGCAGTACTTTCCTCTCCACATGAAACACTGAAGCTAAAAGAATGATTTTAATGAATGGCTCTCTTCTTGCAATTACATTTTGAAGTATGACAAAAATAACTTTCTGGTTCAGAACAGCAAAGAAAACGATGTACATTTCTCCCAGAACAGGGGAAGCCCTTGGGGCAGTAACCAGATGGTGAATGGCAACTCCTTCCTGTTGGCAAAAATGTGTTACCTGGAAGTGCCTGAAACTGCACCCAAAACGCAGATCACAAATAACCTAAGTTATCCTTGTGTAAAAGTGGTTTAGCAGTCACAGGCAGGTTACATGGTTCTGAAGGCTTTTACCACTCCAGCTGCATGCCTGCATCATTTTACCTGCCATGGCGGTGATTTCAGCCATTCTGCATTTATTCACAGCACCACTACGAGGAGGTTGCAGTTCTGCAGCCTGACTCATGTCACCTCTCTACAGACAGCCCCAGCAGGGCTGTCTGGCACGAGGACGCCGCGCAGCCGTACCACACACACTCGCTCCCTTGTTTTCTGTTTCCCTAGAAAGGATTCTACAAATTCATCTCTGGGAGAGAAAGGGAACACCAACACGTTCTGTAAAGTCAAAGTGCTTCCAATGCAGTGCTGAGGCTGCAGTTTTCCTCTGTCCTCTATTTCCACTTTCCCTTATGTCGGATCACATTAAAGTAACAATCAATTTTTCTGTCTGGCTCTTTCTCGCGCCGTGCAAGCACCACCTCTCTTCCCCCCCAGTCTTTCAGAGGCGAGGGAAACTTGGCTTCCAGCCCAACATTCATCAATAAGCCAGCTACATGGCTGGTGGAATAACCTGGCAGCAGCGTGTCTTCTTTCTTCTTTTTATTGGCTTATATTCAAGCCTCACACCTGCTAAGTATGATTACTACAAAGATTAAAATTTGCAGAGGTGCAAAGTAAAAATAGCAGACACACAACCTGGGCAAGGACGTAGCTGTCTGACCAGTCAAGGTTTAACCTGAGAGACTAAACAAAATTAACCCCTTCTTATGGTTCCAGCATCGTACTCGGATTTTAAATAAAAATGTTTCAAATGGTCAAGCAGGCACTATACACAACTGTCAGCTGAGTATTCTAGCCCAAGTACAATAACAGCAGTACATTAATGACTTCTAATGTTCATTAGAAGCTAGGGGCAAAATCCAGTTTTCACATCTCCAGGCATGCAGAGATGGATCTGTGCAAGGAATGCACAGGAATGATGCTTTCATTCCGCAGGAATGATGCTTTCGTTGCACTTTTTCCTTTACCACAGGTATGCCAGGTTTGCAGGCAGAAACATTTGATCAGTATTTAAGGGTGCACTGTAAGCAGGCACACATTCTTCTTGTGTCCGCATTAAACCAGGGCGGGATGGTAAGTACAGCCTGGGTGACCGCATGCAGTCAGAACAAAGGTGCACACAAGCTCCCGACCACACATCGGACACAGAAGCAGGACAGGCAAAATGGCTGCATGCAGAACACCCGGTATCGCTCAGAACCCCTGTAATGCAGGCCATCCCACCTCACGCCCCTCCGCACCCCCCGAAAATGGCAATCATGCTACCTTGCACAGCTTCTGAAGTTTGTGTGTATCAATACAAATTCATAGAAACACTATCTTTCCAAATAGTTTGAAAATCTGTAATTTTAAACACTAGCTATTCGATTTCTAGATTGGCTAGGATTTTTTGTAAAGGAAATAAAAATGAAATATAACGAATTGAAATTTTCACTGTTATCACTGCATTGACAAAATACATTTATGACTTGCTTAAGGAAAAGAAGCAATCTCACGTTCAGCTTGGGCTTTCCACTCAGGATAACGATCGCATTCCCCCTGGCCACACGCTCTCCCCCATTGCTCCCAGACCTGCTCTGCCTGAATTCCTGCATCAGTGCTGACAGCCTCGTGCCTCGATACACTTAACGGTCAATTTTGAAAAGATTGCTGGGCTCAACAGCATTATTTCCCACTTCCAAATGGGGTTTAGATCAGAGGAGGGGTACCAGACTCCCTGCCCTACAAACGGAAAGCCACTCTACCCCTGGAACAAATGCTCCAGCCGCGCAAGTGCCACGCAAAGCAGCCTCGGCGGCTCTTCTCGGCGCAAAGATGACTCCAACTCCCAGGCTCATCTGGTCTCGGTCTCCCTCCTAAGCCTGCTCAGCAAAGCCCTGCGTGTGTACCCAGGAGAGAGGGAAAGCCCGTGTCTCCCAGCTTTGCTGATAGACCAAAGCCGATTATTTTAGCTCCTGCCAGAGGCTCACAGGAGTTTAGGAGGCAAAAAAAAGAAAACGCGGCAGTGCAGGTGTCTGTGAAAATAAAGAGAAACCACCAAGTCTCCTGGGAGGAGGGACTGCGAGGAGGAGGGGAATTATTGTGGTTTAGAAAAGGGAAGGGGCTGGTAGAGAGAAATGCTATAAAAGCACCATGACGACAGAAGAGGGTGATGGAAAGGTCAGTCCCTTTCAATAATGCTCCTTTTTTCTTGTCCAAATGAAACACTTGGCCACGTCCATCGCCAGAGTTCAGCTGGAGGTAAATGACCAGACACGGGGCCATAAAGCGTCTCGGGATGCGGTGCTGCTCTGCCATGGGTGGGGCTCGCCCTTCAGCCCTTCTCCCCTTTCTCCTACAAAGGCGATTTCCACAGCAAAAGACTCCAAAATTGCACCAAACAAAAGGTGCTCTTGTGCACGGCACAGGCAGAGTGGGACTGTAACTCCTATTTACCTCTAACAAACACCTCTGGATGCCTAGAGCCCATCATGAAGGGTTGCAGGAGTGAAAAAGAAGGTATTTTCAATAATGAAATAGTGATTAATCCTGATAGGCATGCAGCCCTTAGAATTACTTTTCAGCTGCTAGTGGTAGGTGGTCAAATTATACCTTTCCATCACATTTCCCACTATTGCACATCTCCTCAGTACATTCTCTCATGAAACGCTGTAAGGATTCAGAACAATTAAACCTAACCACTGAGTAATTCCCACTCCTTTTTTCCCCTAATATGAAATCACTCTTTCTAGCGTGGTACTGAAGTGCTTTAGGAAAATAAATGTAAGCTCTAGAGTTCCAGCTCAGTATTAACGCCCCAAAATGGTGCACTGTAACAAGAGATGCAATACAAAGATTTATTGTTCCACGGGAGTAGGTGCTATGGCCAGCTGAATGGTTATAAGGTTTTCTTCTAAGCGTGACAAGGGGAAAAGCTTTCGGGAGAAAAAATAATGATTACTGTGTAGTGAATGTTTTTAATATTATACAAATGAGGCATTTCCTGCCTACCACAATATTCCTTAAGACCTTCGGGTTTTGTTATCCACTCACTGACAACAGAGCCTTCTAATTTATTTGTTAGGAGCACAGGAGTGGTGGCACATAGCGAGCACAGCAGGCAGCAAGACAGCCACTATGCCTGTAAAGCCGCGGCCAGCTCTGGGTAGCTCTCCATTCAGCGCTGCAGCTCTCCCTCCTCCGCTGGCAGATCGAAGCCTTGCATCGAAGTAGCTGATGCACGGCAAGTTCACACCCCAGCTACCTGCAGAAACGTCTGTGTGCCTGTTGCTCCGCTGCAGGGCTGCTCACTGACTAGGTCTGCTGACTGATTTTACACCACTCCTCCTTTCGAAATGCTGCCACCCGAACAGAAAGGGCTTGCTGCTTTTAAAAAAGGGGGGCGGAACAGTGTGATCATTTCTCACTTCTACTGAGCGAGTTGTCTTCTATTTTATTTATCGTTTGTTTTTTAATGCTGGCCCCTTCACACACTCCTTTGGAATAATGAAATGGAGTAGTTCCTTCCTTTCCAAGTCAAATTTTAATACGCACGACCTGGAAATATAAAGAGAATATGCAGGAAACAGCCCATTTTTTCTCAGGTCCTAAACCTTCAGCTTCTCCGTGGCAAATTCTCTATCGCACTTTTCCCTAGTGCTGTCAGCTCTCTTCTCATGGTCACTAGCAAGCATCTGGCATTTCAGCTAGATGGCTGGGCTGGGCTGGCGGGGGAATTAAGGGATGCCTGGTTCTCTGCTGCCATTAGGCATCAATAATACAAAAAGACTTAACTTCTCCACCAAGAATAAGAGGAAACGCTAAACGTAAAAATGAAACCCAGGGTGTGGTGGTTATTCTGCCTGGAAAGTTTACTCACTAGGAACCTGAGTAAATCAAAAAGGAATGTTTTGGAAGAATATTAAGGCAGTACAGCTATGCTCACAGCTTCTTTGTTTACAACCTGTTCTTGGGCTCTTCTGAGTTTCACCATTAAAAAAGGCTTTACAAAGTGGCTGACAGTTTTTCCTCCCTTTATTTTTCATATGCTAACAGTGAGTGCATTTTCATGCATATTTTAATCAATACAAATCTTACAATTTCATAGTGTACGACCTCTGCGGGAGGAGCAGGCTCTAAAAGTACTTAAAGAACAGCATTAGAGTGGGGTGTTTGGATGTGCCAATGAAAAAAAAAAGGGAAAAACAGAAAGTAGGGAATGAGCAGAACTCTGCAGGCAATAATTATAACAATACCTTGTTGCCTTTCTAAGCACTCCACAGCATGAGTCATTAGCTCCTAACAATGCCTGTAAGATAGGAAGTGTCACTGCCACTAGGTAACAAGTGGGGAAACCAAGGTAGAGAAATGGGGATGTACTTGTCCAAGGTCACATACCAAGCCAGCACCACAACAAACAGAACCGCACCTTCCAGCCCCCAGCCTTGTACTTTCCTCTGGATTGCAGTTCCCTTTAGCCAACAAATTGCTAATGTAAACTGAACAGGTTGCTGATATCCTTTCGGTAGCATCCACTCCGTTATGCCTTTGTAAAGAGATCACCAGAATGGAAAAGAATTTGAGCTGTTATATTACATAAGTGTGTAGTCACCACCTAGCAATGGAGAAAAAAGGGCTGGATATTTTCAGTTACAACTAGATTTTCTAACCAGATGGCCAGAAGAACTGACGTCACTCACATTCCAAATTACAGAGCTGCCTGAAAGCAGCTCCAGCGCTAAGGATGCAACCAGGCCTGCATTCTAAGTCATTTTCCAAACCCCACTCTGCAAAGATACCAGAAGGATTTTTGCTGTAATTTTTGTTACCGCTGGTGAAAATCTGCTTCTTCTGGCACACACCTGTCCCAGGCTCCCTCAGGGATGTTCATATCTCTTTCTGCTGGAATGAGGCAAAATTCAGCAAAAAATAAAGCCCAGGCTTAGCATTCAATGCAAGCTTCAGAATATGGCTTGACAGGGTCCTCAGAAATCCTCAACCTGGGAAGTTTTCTAACTTTCACTGAAAACTTCACAGAAGGAATGGTCCACTGATGCTGACTGCCCATACTTAAATCACCTGAGCAGTTCGTGCTGCGCTGCAGAGGAAAACCTCAGGGAATACACGAGGATCCAGGCAGTGCTACAGGACAGTGCGACAAACAAAAGAGAGCATTTGGAAAGCCACCTGAAGTTTTAAGTGTCAATTTCAACATGGAATCAACTGAAATATTTCAAGTCTGCTGTACTTTTGCTGCTTTTTGTTGGTTTTGCTTGTTTGTTTTGTTTTTAAAGTTAAGAGCAAAAAGCCAGCAAGAAACCAGCAGGAGCTCTGCAGCACAGGGAATGCTGGATCCGATTCAAATGCAAGAGCCCCCCAGCCCAGCTAAGTAAAATGTCTGAACAAGTTCCAAAACCGCGTCATTCACCGGCTGGACATTTTCCCACCTTCAGTGAAATGCAATACATAAGGGGCCTGCAAAGCACTTTTAAACCAACGCATTTCAGGGTTACAGGAGAACAAGAGAGAAAGGCAGAAAGATCTGAAACCACAATACACTGCATTTTTATACTACAGCACCTTAAGAATCAGGAAAGTAACATTATGTATTTTAAAATCCTATTCCTCCTGAGATTTGGTATTGTTACAGCTCAGGACAGCTGCCCACGTTTTCATGGAATGCTAACGCTGACAGGCAGCGGAGAGTACCCAGATGCAGCACAGGCAGCTGTGACGGGACCAACATCTGTCTTACAGAGCCATTCAGCAGGGTAAGAGGACAGCTTCCGAGCAGCATATAATCACCACTGAGTCTGTAGTATGAAGAGGGCTTAGAAGTGAGAGGAGAGTCAGGCACACCAATTAATTGTTATTTTTCTGCTCACTGCAGTAACATTTTAAGACCACCCACCAGGAGTCTGTAATTAACACATATTTGCAAAGTGTTCTGAGATCCTCAGACAGAATTGCGAAGCACTATCACTATTTGCACGCACACAAAAAAGAGCAACAGAAAGAGCTCTTTCCACTGGCTATTATCCCTAAAGACATACAAGAGGAACATTAGTAAAAGTGATCTAACTGTTGCAAAATACACAATTATGAAGGTGGTAATGGAAAGAGCTAGAAGGAGTAATATGAAGAAAAGAAGTTCTAGTACTTCTAGCAAGAGGTGTAATTCTCTAAATCATCCCTCTGTGCAAAATAAGCCCAGTATTAGTTGTGTCTGGAAGCTGGCACATGAAAGCCTGCCAAGTTTCCATGCAAAGTAAAACCTTTTATTTGTTCAAATTTCTCCACCTCTATCCCTCTTTCCATGCAAAAGATCTGTGGTTGAATTATACATTATAGCTCAATCACGGTGAAATGTGCTAAGGAGGGATCAAAATCTGAGGAGGGAAGGGAGGAAGGAAAGAAGGAAGGAAGAGAACGCTGGGTAAAGTAAGAAGAAAGAAAAAAAGAAAGGAACTCAAGCAACTTTTGGAAAGCTGAGAAAGGGTAGGACGTGCTGCTGCTCACGGTTTTAGAAGAAAAGCCAAATAAAACAGAGTAGGGAATGAAAGAATTCAAAGATGTACAATACTAGCCCTACTCATACATCGAAACGCACCCAGAGCGCTGCTTGCCCCGCAGGTTGCCCAGCCTCTGACAGGGAGAAATCCCACCCAGTTCACTCAGGGGCAGCGTGTCCGCTTTGGAACAGCATCCCCTAGGGCAGGAGCTGTAACTCCATGACCAAACCACAATTTGCAAATGTAAGTTATCTGCAGTGGGGGAAGAAAATCCCAACTACAGTATTCCATCATTTCCTTTTCTGTAACAACCATTAGCTGTAGAAGGCCGCTGGAATGAGAGGCACACGTCTCGGCTGGAAAGCGCTGACCCGGCCGCGCCAGCCCTGGGGCACGGCCACTGCCCTCCAGGACACAGCTGAGGGACACTTCAGCTCTTCCTCCCGTGGACCTCTCCCATGACGTTTCCCTCANGCCGAGTCCCCTCACAGACCCGCCGAGTCCCCTCACAGACCCGCCGAGTCCCCTCACAGACCCGCCGAGTCCCCTCACAGACCCGCCGAGTCCCCTCACAGACCCGCCGAGTCCCCTCACAGACCCGCCGAGTCCCCTCACAGACCCGCCGAGTCCCCTCACAGACCATTCAGCAGCCAGATTTTAACTATTTCGTTTGCCAGCACATTACATACCAGAAGCCACAGACAGAACAGACAATTAGCAGAACCCCCCAGGACGGCAGTGACTCACTACGACACTCTCACACAGCCTTGCCTTGTCTACTTCACCCTCAGAAAAGCACAAGATATAAAGCAGTGATCCATTTTTACAGGTCTTCTTCAAAATGGCTTAGTGCTTTTGTTCAAATGGAATTTTACCTCAAAAACAGATCTATTCACAATAGTTGATGTAATGAGGAAAGCTAACAGTAGCTGTCACTTCACAAAACCTACAAGTGACAATTACGGGGAGAGGGTGTGTCACCGAGTACTAGAAAAGCACCGCTCTCACGCGCGTTCTTGGCTCCTGTTCTTGCACAGAAACATGGACAGGCCCTCGTTGTTCACTACCCACACTCCCACATCCCCATGCTGCATGACATGGAGTATTTGGCTACAACAACGCTTCATGGCTGCCCTGTTCTTGAAAAGGCCAAGCCCTCCTACCGACTGCCCTTCGTGCTCGCTGCGTGCGCGCCCTGGGAGCCCCGAACACCAGCAGCAAGCTCCAAACGCACAGCTCTGCTCCAACCCAGCAGCTGGGTACCTGGCACCTGCAGAGCCATCGACCAAGAAAATTTCATCTAAGTCACTGTCAGAAACAAAACATGAAGCGATGTGATGCATTTACACCGAAAACAAGCAGGGAAACGTGTACACATCCGACCAGCTATGTGGCGGAAGGCACAGGCAGCTCATGCTTGGTTCTGCAACCTTCCCAACGCTCCCAAAGTCCCACAGATCACAGTGGAAAAATTCAGTAAGTGAAAAACCAACCCACTGCCTTCGTATATTTCAAATGCAACTTCATAAACGGCCTACCTCAGGAGGTTTGCAGTCTCTCAAATTATTATTCTTGTTAATAAGGAAACCTAACATTTTTACTGAATAAAATAGTGTCTAGCGGAGAATTTTCAGACTGCACCCCTAAAAAAAGAAAGTACATTTTGCTCACTTCTGTCCCAGCCCCACCAGTGCAGCTGTATGTACACTAGCGACACTATGAACTCCATGGCAAAAACCACTGCCCTTATTTATAAACACCAGATGCCACACACATACCTGAACTTACTTGTTGTCTTAACAAGTAATACTTGGGACACTTTAAAAATACTTTTAATCAGTGAAAACTAGCTGCTAATTGCAAACCTAATGTATTGTGGACTGAGACAGTTCTATAAACTTAGAAACTCTCTAAGGAACATACTGGGATTAAATAGTAGTCTTACAGTCATTAAAGGTTCTTTGCTTCTCCATGCACCGGGCTTCCCTGCACTGACTGGAATTTTATTACGCATCAGTTGTCCTGGAAAATTGATTTTCTATCATGATCAAGGAAGGTGAAGAAGGGTTGTTTGACTAGAGCCATTAAAGATCCATAGGATTCGTTATAAAGTGAATAATTACTCCATTGCTTTTTGAGTTTCTCTTTAATTTCCCTTCCTTGATTATAAGAAAAGCCCATTTTTATCAGGAGTAACAGGCGCAAGCCAGGATCTCCTGCAGCTTCCTTCACTGGCTGCAGCGTGCCATGCTGAATTTTCCACGAGCACTGCCCCCCCCTCCAATTGTTTTTAAAACAAACAAACACAACAACAACAACAAAACCCTCTTATTATCAGGCAATACAAATTCAACGAAGAAACAGCAGCTAATGCACTTGAACAGACCTCCCTGAAATGCAACAGGCACAAGTCAAGGTTAACACGAGAACTGGGGTACTTGTACTGGATGGCTTGGGATGTAACTTCTGCAAGTGTTGTTCCAAAGATGTATGGATTCTAGATTCTAAAATAATTTCCCACTTGTAAAGGGACTCAAGAACAATACAAAAGTCAAAAACCTCTGTCCTATCTAAGGACAGCAACTTCTCAGTATTTGCATTGTATACAGAATTTACTTACTAGCATGGAAACAAACAAAATTAATGTGGAAAATAAATTCAATCAGAGTAGACAAAATGTTCTAAGAATCCTGCTCTTAGAGTGTTAATGTAGTATAAACTCATCAGGCAATGGGAAAAATTGTCTCATGATAGTCCTCAAGAAAGGACTTCATAGCCTTCCGAAGCAAGATCTGCCACCAAATAAACTTTGAACTCTGAGACTCATGTTTTAAGTGCTGGGCTGGGCCAATAAAATGCCTGAATCCCGCCATTATTTACTCAATGACAAAGATGATCGTAGCTTAGCAAAGCATGCTTAGTTCATTATTTTGCCAAATTTGGGCTTTAAGAAAATCAGACCCGGAAGACACAATTGTGTAGGAACTGACTACAGTTGTCTTAGTCTCCAAAAAAAGGAAATTATTCTCTGTGAGTAGAATAATAGCACTTTATTATCCATAGATCTCAAGCCATTATCCTAACAGGTAATTATTATCATCACTACCACTTTACACAGCCAGCATGTAGATGAGTGAAGCAACCTGCCACGTGGCACAGCCAGGAATAGAAGAACGCTGCTTGAAATCAAGCTTGGTAACATCATCCTCAAGGTTTTAACAAACACACAACCCATTCCTCCCTAAGTCATGTGCGGTCTGTGGAGACGAGTCAAGTCCTTGAAAGAGTGAATATTCCAGACATACAGACAAAATAAACAGCCTTACAACCCAAACATCCAGCACAATTAGACTAAATTGTTGATCATTCCAACAGCCTGAAAAGAATAGATGATGAAGAAACATCTGTGTAAATTAAAAGGATACTTACAGCCAGAGGAGCCTTATTTGAGATCTCAGGATGCACTATAAACACTCAAAGCAGTATTCCTGGAGCCTGTGCTAACTGTGAGACAGCTGTTACACATTTATATTCTGTCAATATGGTTTACCATTGCTATTCAGACTTACAGTAAGGTAGCAAATGCTTTTATTATAAACAATCTTTTTGAGAAACAAATGTTTTTGCCCCAGTTCAATGTGAACAGCTGGAATGATGGAATGCATAGATTACATGGGAAGTGAAAGAGAGCAAAGTAGGTGTTATTATTTTTACTACATAACTGATGTGCTTTGGAATTCATCTTTAAAACAAACAGCAGCAGAAAAAAAAAAAAAAAAAAGAACTCCAAATACTTTGATTCTCCAATCACTTCTGTTCTTCCCTAAATATAAACAATTTTATTTCACAAAGTATCTAGTATAGAAAAATCCGGGGTGTAATCTTCCAACCTGCAGAATAACCTTTGTGGAAGATGACAGGATCAGTATGTGCATACTGATGTATGGACGTGCCATCTCTGCATACAAGAAAAGCTTTCATTAGATGGAATTTTCCTGCTTGAGTTTACTCATGAAACCTCTATATAGAATGCACTTCTGCTCTCACACCTACATGACTGTATGGGGTGCAGGGAGTTGATACAGCTTACATTTCTATACTTACTTTTAGTACAGTGAGAAACAATCAGGCTGCACAACAGCTATCTTGACTACTGCTACACCTACTTTGCTTCATTTTCTGTTAAATTAGATTTTAGGAAGACTTTGCCTCTCTGTGCACTTAAAGAGCACTAAGCACAGAAGGCTGTGATTCTGGCTTCCAGCCTCCACTACACGCAAATAATAATGAATTTGGTCTTGGTATTACCGTGAAATGCGACCTACAATCACAACATAAGATCAGAAAGGGACATACTACTATTAGCATAGAAAGAAGCAAATGTCAACACATGAATGCCAAGATGATGTCAATGGAGACATTCCAGCTTTACAGAACTATCATAGAGAATGACATTTGAAAGTTGGGGAAAAAAAAACGGACCATTCGCTTGCACAGATTATCCTCCTGATCCACAAATACCCAGAAGTGGGAGAGGATTCAAATTAAGTTCAATTCTTTCAACTGTCTCACCAATGTCCTAGTCTGACATACACCTGGAGTAATTCCAAACTCTTGTTGGGAAGAAAAAGAAATAATTGAAATGGCTAGCTGAAACTTAAAATGACAAATTAACTAATGCAATAGGAAGAATGCTGGTCCACACTTCTCTCGGGTCTTTGCAGAATGAGGCTTAATCTGTATGAGAAACTCTTTAAACTAAAATTCTGGATCTTTTTTTTTTTTTCCTTTTGAGGTCAAAACTGTCTATTTAACAAGGTCTCTTTGTTAATTATATACGCATATGCAGTTTACAAACTGAGTCAAGGGAGACATTTTGTGCCGTTTTTGATAACAGTTCAGCAAAGACTTAAACACCTATTTAGCACTCAATCTATGAGTCAACACTTCAGCACACTGACTCTCTAAGCTGCTGTTTTTTTCCTATGGCAACCACTGTAATCATTTAAATGAAAACATTCTTAAAAAAAGGATGGAACGGGATTAAATCTTTGCCAGCTCAGTTTCTTCTGCAATCAAATTAAAAATAACAAATCATAGTTACTAGATGGTGCACAGTCATCTGCAGATTCTTCTTCAGGTCATACAGAAACGCATGGGAGAGCAAGAAGAGACAGAAGGCCGGGAAAAGACACAATCTAGCTCAATTTACGTTCTCTATAATCTCTTCGTTTTTCATACCAGCTGTGGCTCAGAATGCTGATGCATGTGTCTTTTGAAAGTTAACATTTAACAGAGATTTCAGGTCTACCGAATTCCAAGAAATAAAAATAAACTCTTGTCCTGCTTCAGCTGCCAGCTGAGGCCAATGTTTACCAAGGGGAGCGCTAGGAACCAAGGAGATTTTAGGGTGGCCGAGCTCCAGTAGACTGGCTGGCCTGTGCCCCCTACCACGTACCCGCTTTCCAGGCAAGCAGCTTGGCCCCAGCGCTGCTTTTCTCTGCATATGCCTGCTCCCTTATCAGACTTCTTCAGCCACTCACTATTAGTGGAGTAATTACAAATAACCATGTTCACTTTGATAATACACAAGGGTAAAGTGAAGAGGCTCCTTGCTGTGCTGGGCACTACTCAGGTGCCACACCTCAGCCCCAAACACCCCACCACTGCAGCTTACCCCCCGGTGTAACGGCACAGGATCATTATGCCTTCATCTACTCAGCCAGGGCTAGGCTGTTGAAATAAGGAGGATTACAACAGAAATGTCTCACCCTCCAGACCATGTTGCAATTGAGATATATGAAACTGCCTTTCCTGCAGCCACTGTCTGAACTGTCAAAATAAAAGGGCAAATGTGGTTAAGTTTACTACTAAGTGTTCTGGGCTTTGTTCTAAAACCAACTACTATTTGGAGAAAATCCTCATTTCCTAGGTTCTTTTCAATGCTGAGCTTTGGTCTAGCTCGAAGGCTATTCAAATTGATGCTGTTCAAAAACGTCACTCCCCATCAGGACACCCTACAGGTCTTAGGACAGGAGCAGACAGATTGTGAATAAGGTATGTATAGGTAGTTAAAATCAACACTAACAGTAACAAAACCCCATGTGAGCTAGTCCATCTTTTTCCTACCACAAAATTGCCTTCCCCTGTTGGTCAGAAGGATGCTGACCTGCTTTGTCTGTCCGTGCACTGTCCACTGCTGCCACTTACCCTACCCCCAGGTGAAAGTACCAGCACGCAACACATAGATGTACCAGTGTTTGGCAAGAAAATCCCCACTATTCGGTTAAAAAAGAAAAGATACACTGGGCTGCCTGAAGCAAGCATACTTATGTCTCAAGATTGCCTTTAACACCCTTCTGATGGGCTCCTCTTTTTTTTTTTTNATGGCTTCCTTTCTTTTTTTTTTTTTTTAAGCAATCTTTTCTCTGTAAAAACAATATATAAAATTGAGCATGTTTTATGAATATTTCTGAGAATATATTATGCAAATATGTATGCTTACAGCATACAGAATTTGTTCCTTGACTTCTCTTGATTTCTAAAAGAAAATGTGGAAGCAAGAAGAGCCCAAACATGACACATTTATCAGCACAGGAAAGTGTGCACAACCCAGAAGAACTGATTTCTTTTAAAGGTGAAGATTCCAAAGTTTTGTGACTCTGCATTTCTAAGAGAGGTACCTTAAGGTCTTAAAAAGAGGGAAATTCCTTATAATGAGGAACAACTGAATATTCTGCTGTGAGAAATTCTGCACTGATGAGGGTTTTTACTTCAGCTATATGTGCTTGTGTACGCCCTTTGACTATTTCTGAAGGCATCAAAACCAAAACTCAGGAAAAAAAAACAACACAAATTCTGTCTGGTTTCTACACAAAACCATAAATTGCTCCCAGGCTTCCCTGAAACCCAGCTCCAGGTCTGCTCAGAAAACAAGTTTCCAAACCTCGGTGACCTCAGTCCAAGCTCAGATGGGTACACCGGCACCTGAAGACCCCCCAGGTTGCTGCCAGTCCGAGGCGTGGGGCACGGCAGAGCCAGCACCAGCTCGCGGCTGAGACCGCTTCAGTTCCTGTCAGGAGCGGAATGGGGGGGGGTCTCGCCTCTGGCTACACAGCAGCCCAAAGCTACAGGATGGAGGGTCGGATCCTGCCAGACTGCAGGACTGCCCTGAATACAGAGAACGTGCCAAGGATTTACAAGGACAGGTCGGCATCGACGGCTGGCTGGAGTCGTTCTGCCTTCATAAGACAAGATGCAGAGATGCAGCTTCAGAAGCCATCCAAACACACAACTGTGAAATGACATATTTAAAAGGTGACAATTCTCAAGGGGATAGAGGCCAGAGTATTATTCTGAGGGCAGAGAATTTCTTCTTGATTTGTTTTGCTTCCTTCTGCATCCTGATCAGAGCATGTAATGCTTCCCCACATTACAGGAAGCTACAAGAACTCCCCGGAGCCAAGATCTCAAGAGACATCTTCTAAACCAGGCAGATGGAGAGCAGTACTATAAAGACCATCCGCTGCCATTAGCAGAAAACTTGCAGGGGCTTTCATCTGATGCCAGAGGTTGCTACTGAAACACTTGAAACATATCTACTGAAATGTAACTTATGATGCTGATGGAAACAAGCGCAGATGAAGGGAGGGGGACAGCAGTTTGAAACGGCTCCTGAAAGAGCGGAACACAGAGCTTGCTGAGATGGGCTTAAAACCTAAGAAAAGCAAGAGAGAGTCTGGAGCCACATGCGTGAAACACGAGCTCCGCTAACCTCCCATTCTGCAGACCATCCGCAGGCTTTGGCAGGAACGCGACACAAAGCTCCCCTGTGACCCACCACGGGCGAGCCCTCATCTGTTTCCCACATCCCCGAGCACGGCAGCCGGGTTCGGCCATCTGCCGAAGTGGCTCCAGGATCAGAACCCACCCCTGCCGACAGCACACCTCCGGCAGACGCGCGTGTTTCGGTTCGACTCTGCGAGCCTGGGCGGACAAAACCCACCAGGTACAATTCAGTACCGGGAGGAGGGGGAAGGATTGAGCCTTCACCTTCAGAGCAGGCTAGGATCACATTTCTTCTCCACCCCATCCTCCCCCCGCTCTCCTCTTCTCCTTTTTTAATACTCTTTCGGGTCTGGCAACCCGTGTGTTTTTTTTCCTCCATAGAAACCGACATAACAGCGAGTCTGAGCCAGCCTCCAGCTCCACAAACACAGCCTGGCCCAAGGCAGACTCAAGAGAAACACGGAGACATGGAAAGAAATGTCCAGGATAGCCACAGGCTGCCAAGCACATCTGATCCTTCAAGGTATTGTTCTGAGCTGCCTGGGACGCAGGCAGCAGTCCCCTCTGCCCAGCCCTGCGAGCAACAGAACGCTGCACCCTCCGTGCCACGCCGCAGATACGATTTTTCACCAACAAAAAGTGTCTAACTTCTCGCTTTTTATCTGCCCTTGTGGCTTTCTGCAGCAGAGCGAACACTGCCAGAAGGAGAGGGGGGTCAGGTATCCGCACACAGACTGTACCAGGCTCAGAGGGTCTTCTACAACACCAGGCAGACCACAGAGCCATAAAACCCGTACATAAAAACTGAACAGCTCCTTCACTTTTCTTTGCAAATAGACTTTGCACAAAAAATGGACGTAAATACATTCTGTTCCCTATTAAAAAGGCATCTGTGGCATGGGATAAATACAAAAACAACTCTCAAAAAGGTTATGCTGGTTTCCAAAGGGAATGAAAAGTAGTGGCGATGGCAGACCGGCAAAGATTTCCAGCGTGAAGCTGCTCCCAAAGAAGTTACACTCCTTCTCCCAGGCTGTTCCCCACGGGACGATCTTTCTGAGCGACCACCGCCCCACGGGCATCACCTGCCCTGGCTAGGAGCGAAAAGGCAAAGTCCCCACTGCCGTGGGGGTGTCTGTATCTTCTGTGTCTTCCCATCTACAGCAAAACCAAAAAGACCAACACGGTTCTGGAGAGGGACTCCCAGTGGCAGCGCCTCCAGAATGCCGCTTTGTATGGCGGTGAGCTGGTATGGTTACTTGAATTTGTTCTTCCTCTCTGCTAGGGCAGGGCTGCCCAAATGAGGTTGCCTTGGGAAGCCCTGGAAATCTCCCCAGAACAAGCTGACTCCCTCTTCTGTGTAGGAAAACTTACGGTTTCACCTAGGTATGTTCACGTAACGCTCCTGACATGCTTGTTCTTGCAAGTGGGACATTTCTTCAGAGTTTTTTGTACTAACAAGCAATGAAAGAGGCTTGCTGGCCCTGCCCGTGCTCTGGAAGATGCTCGTACAGCTCTGGCGGTTCCTTCTGGGCTCCAGCAGCACCAGGCCCCCCCCCAAACATGGTAAATATTTATCCTAGCGGTAAATATTATCTGTTCCTTTCCCTTCCCACTTTCCCTTAGAATACTGCAGTGAGTTGAGTGAGAGAGGTCAAAGGTTTTTATGGGCACTGTACTCCACTGCCACCAGCAGTGTATCTAATTTTGCAACTTCTACTACCTCAAGTCATCCTTAGATTAAGATCGCTTTTGCACTTAGAAGAAAAAGAATTGCTTCACCACCTTTTCACATAATTGCTACACTCTTGCTATTCTTCTAGCCTCATCAAGCTACACGTGCCAATAAAAATAAGAGCTCACTCCAGAACAGAGACAATGTGGAAGAAAACTGAAGACAAAGTAAAACTAAGTCTTCCTGGAGTCTCCATTTTAGCTCTTCAGCGCTCACTGGCCTGTGGTGAACTTCACGGCGTATCCCACTAGACATCAGCACTTCACCGCCTTTGAAGCATTTCTGAAGCACCCCTGCCAGAGCCTGTACACAGCATGCCACGTGCTGTCCCAGCCTTTAGCAAATCTCTTCAAGCGAAGTATCAAAAAGGACACTGTAAATCACCACCCGACCTTAAACTGTTGTTTTATTTGGGTCACATCCTTCTAATGCAGCTTAGAGCAAGTCAATGGCTGCAACTAACAAATAATAATAGAAGTGGGGGGACATGACACAGAAGACTTCACACTTTAAACAAAACCTTATGCGCAGAAACCAAGGATGCCCAGAGCAACACATGCAACGGCCCGCTGTCTTCAGACTGCACAGTTCTGGGAACCAGGACTCTGGGCTTCTGCTTCCATCCCAATGCGTAACACTGGACAGAGCCATGGACCTGCCTGGCGTGTTTTCGTGCATATATAAAATGAGCGTAACAATATCACGAAGCTATCTATCACAGATAGTTAAGAACAAATCCAAATACGACAGAAAAAATAAGGTGCACAGAATTGCACTAAATAAGCAGCAGTTTGCCACGACAATATTCTAGTATATGTCCTTCATATATGACTTTGTAGACAAAGTGCACGCAAATAAAACAGCCATAACAGACATTGTTAACCAATATTCCACAGTTGAAGAAACAGACATAAGAGGACCCAGGAATTTGCTGCAGAAAGGATCCCGTTCAGCTCCCTAGGCCACCATACGGAACAAGAACAATTCAGCCACGTGTCGAAAGCAGTGTGTTGCTATTAAACAGTTCTCCTCTATCTAAGCAACAAGGACTTAGGCTTGCAAGAGCAAAGACAGCATTTCACTCAGAAAATCTGCATCCAGCAGACTGAGGCAAGAGAGGAGAACAACGAAGTAGGAAGTGGAAGAAGTGATTTGTCACAGTGTAAGGCTTTCTTTAGTAGTTTTGGTTTGCCTTTCAACACAAGAAGCCTCAAACCTTTGAAGCAAAAGATTTTGAAAAGGTCACAGTAAGCGAACTCCCAGCCTTGCAGTGTCACAATTATTCCTTCGCAATGTTAGGTAAGAAAAACAACATAGCTATGGAGTATGGAAATGCCAAGTGAAAACAATTCCTGCAATCACAGGAGGCAGGCCCAAAGCTTCCCGCCCGGCCCGCAGGAAGCGCTGCCTCCCTCGCGCCCGCTGGCCTCGCTCGGAAGGCGCTGAGGGACGACAGAACACGCTACGGAAGGCTTGCTAGCAGAAAGCTAGAGGAATCCAGCTTTTTGGAGAGAAGAAAAAGGGGCTGGCACTGCTCACAGCCAACCACATTATCCTGTAGGCTGTGAAAACAGCATGTTCCAGACAAGTTTGGTGACTCCTGCTGCTGTGGGCTCCTTCAGGGCAAAGGGTGATTCAGCGCTGGAAAGGAGGAAGCTCCAACGCTCCCTTCCCCTTCCCTGCTTTAAGGAGAGGGCCAGGAGGCTGCAGAGCACCACCAGGGAAGCTGGCACTCCACTAGCCCCCATCTGCTCCTCCATGCTGTTCGGGGAAGAGTACTGATAAGAGGCATATGCAGCAACTGCAGCTCTGGGGACACAAGCCCTGGGACCAGCAGCTGGACTCGGCGAGCTGCCGCGCACCGTGCCCGGCACCAGCCCGGCTGCGTGCAGCGAGAACGCAAAGCGAGCCTCTGGTGGCACGCGCGTCGAGTTAAGGACTTGCTTACGCAGGTGACTGAGTCAGGGCCGCAGAGGATCAAACCCAGGGAGCTCCCCTGAAAAGCAAAAGATGACCCAGAGTGGACTCTGACCTCATCCTGGTAAAAGTCCCAGATTTTTTTGTTGTTGTTGTTGATTTTTTCCACGTTGGCGGTGAGCTGCAACTTTGTGCCAGAGCACTAGCCATGAGCCGCTGTGTAAAGCGGGGAGATGCAGACTCACTCCAATTAGAGACTCCCCATTCCCCCACGCGCTCCTCAGGACATTCTGCCACCTCTGTGCACTCCTTTCAACCTTAATAAGTGCAAAGAGAAGAAGAACCGAACAACTCTTTTGTTTCAGTTAGGTCCTAGTAGAGATTCCCATCAGCGTACGGCCGTGTGACTTCCAGAAAGTTACCTCCGATTTACCCTAGCTCGAGTGAGATCGGGATCAGTCCAGCTGAGCTGACCTGCAGCCCGCGCTCAGTAACGTCACCAATTTATCATCTCAGCATCACAAGAGAGATCTCCTGCACCACCGCTGTCCTGCTCCCATTTTCCCTCTTGCCTGCTGCTGTTCCTGTGACCCTTGCACAGTCACACATTTGGTCTGAGTCCAGAATGCAATTGCACCAGCAATAAACAACTTGTCTCAGGATTTTATTCCCCCCACCCTTCTCTGTCCTGTGTATTTTGTCTGAGACTGTGGTTCCAAACACCCAGACAGAATTATTGCAACCCGTCTTTTTTACACACTGTGCAGACTGTCTCCTCAGCATGATGCATTTTTAATAGGTTTTCTAAACGCAGACAACCAGGCTGCTAATGACAAGCTTTTTTTTTTTCCTCCCTTTCCTCCTCCTTTTTAAATCTTTTTTCTTTTTCACAAGGTAAAGCTGCTGCAGAGCTTTGATGTCTCACTGCACCTTACTCAAAGGAACACAGTTTATATGGCAAACAATTGCAAAATATACAGCACTTGAGCTGTTAAGACTGTAACATTCACCACCACAAAGATCACAGTCCTTGCTTGCCACTTCGATTAGGTCCACCACAGATTTTACTCTGACAAGCCTGTTCTATTGGAACGTAGAGTGAACAAAACAGCTCAGGATGCTGGGCACTGCACCAACACCAGCGATAAACTCCAAATTTAGCATGCTCCAGGCAAAGCCCATCTCCTCCTGAATCACTTGGCCAACGTGGGGAGAGCTCCTCCTTCCTGCTGGGCTGAGGTGAAGATGAGAGGGCAGGCTATCTGGTCAGAGCACCTTTCATCTCTCCTGTCTACATTTCTCCCATTTCTGTACTTCAGAACTAATCCCTGTGCTTTCTTGGCACCTCATAAATTGTAAGGCTGTCCTTGCACTGATCAGTCTACAAAGTTACTTGCAGAAGGGTTGATCCTGCAGTGCAACGTATGCCGCAACGTGCGCCCCAGGTGTGGCAGACAGGTTACTGAATCACACCACCCAGCAGAAGGACAGACGGCAGCGAGCGGGAGGTTCTGGCACGGCGTGGAGGTGGATGGAGATAAGCAGAAGATGGATAGGCAGGCAGACACTCCTTGCTATAAACTAAGAAGGCATCACCCTCCTTAATCCTTTCTAAACTGATTGCAATTACAACTTTTAAAAGTCAAGCTACAATCTCGCCCTGCAAAGAAATCTGCATATAAATAAAAAACAGGAGCGCTGATGTCACTAACTTCTTTTCCCCCTGCTTTTCCAAAAACGGAACTTTCAAAATGGGCCAAAATTCAGGAGAAAAGGCTCTACTGTCTCCAGAGCTAAAATGTACCAGTTTGACTTGGCAGCTGAACAACTTTCCACTGATTTGATGCTTTCCCCCTCCTCGAATTCTCCCATCCAAATGCAGCTGGAAATGTCGTTAGAGAAAAGAAGAGGCATTTCCTGTGCGGTTCCCCCTCCCCCTGCCACATTCTTGGCACAAAAGGGAAGGGAAAAGCTAAAGAGACAGTGTGCATACGAGGGAGAAAGAGAGGCAGTGTGGAGGGATTTCTGGCTGCTCACCAAAAAATGTACAACAGAAATCACACAACTCAAAAGGGACAATTTACCCCCTTTCTCCAAGGCTCCGAAAGCCAGCCGCTGAAGCACTGGGTCGGTATGGAATAGTGGTTAGAGACACGAGAATGGCACCACATCCTGGAAAGGAGACTTTCCAGATACTGTAGAGTCCCTAGAGGAGAGATCAAGGATACTTCCCATAACCAGCCACACACAGCTTAGTGACTTACACCTTAAATCCAGCTGCATGAAAATCCTTTAGTGGTCCAAGTGTACAACAAATAATGCAGAAGAAAAAAAAGAGAGAGAGAAAAAGGCATGTTTCAATGCGACAGAGACTGTATTTGATTGCCTTTTTTAATATCATTGTTATGGCATTTGAAAAACTGACCAAGAAGCAAACATTTTTAAAAAGCCAACTGAGGCTTTTCATATGACAAGTTTCGAGTGTCCCATTTTTCAGAATGTGTGTATTCAGCACTTTATGAAAATCAAATCCCTGTAAGGTATCCAAATCCGAGCGCTCAAAGGGGTTGGCACTTCTAGAAATGGTCTGAAGAGCCCCAAATGTTCTGTGACACTGGCTGCTGCCCAGTCATTTTGTACTTTTGAGCACTGCAAAAAGCAGCCATTGTCCCGGCTCCAGAATTCATGATGCCACTCCCAAACTGCTCCTAACATTCAGTGTTCTTTGTGAAAACGATCCTGCAGCAAAAGCCATAAGCTGGGGTATTGCAAGCTGACTTCCCCTGGTTTCACTTAGTCACTCTTCTCCAGAATGGATCAAAGCCTTCACAAAGGTTGAGTCAATTTAAACATTCAGTTTGCTTCTTGAGCTGTGAATTAAATGCATTCTTTGGTGGCTGGGTAGGGATGGGTGACTCAATCTGTATAAACATTAACTGACTCTAAAGCTAATGGGAAAAAGAAATATGGAAAGGAGAAAAACAGAATCATACATAACTTCTTGTTTCAGATGGCAGAAAAACCAGATTAGGTTGGTGCACGACGTTTTGCGTGTACCTGGTATCGTTTAGTCTATTATTTCTAGAGAACCTGTACACCCCTACCTTCAAGATTCTTTAAGTCTCCCTCTGAAATCCACATGCACACAGGGGAAGGGAACATATAAAGGGTGGGGCCTAATTACTTCCTTCTTTGTTCAGCAATCACATAACAGTACGAGGCTATCTATACCCTTTCTTCCTCCTTGGCAGAGAGAAAGAATTTTCAGTTCACTGATAAGACCTTGCTCTCTCTAAAAACTTTAAATTTATCCTGTTCTTCCTGTATTAATGTTGCAAAAGTTTTCACATATCTCAAACAAGGGCGCAGTGTTACAAACACATACATACACAAGCAATTTCTGCAACCCAAAGTAGCAGAAAAGGCAGACCCCTTTCTACAGATCTGGATTATGCTCACGGAGGATTTACGTGGCAAAGGAATGAATTTTATATATCCTCAGTCCCGGCTTCCACTGGACTGACTGCAAGACTCCCCACGATGCCCTCGAGCCACACGCACCACAGAGCCAACCGTACCCAGACCCAAGCGAGAGACGCGCGGCACAAGCTCCACGTGAGGGCCACCTGCAGCCCCGAGGACGCTCTGCGGGGCTGCCGGCCTCTGTTCTGAACGAGTCTTCTACCTGGAGCTGGGCTGTCCCTTAACCATGAAAAAGAGGCAAAGAAACAGATACCGTAATGACTTGCTAAATTGGTACCAACGCCTTTGTAAACACTGCCCTACTCCTCTGAGGGCACTAACCTTTTCTTATCTGTAAATGGCTGCTCTACTCGCAGGCACAATGACAACGTGCACCTGGCAGGCAGCGTCGGGAGCTGTTTAATGCTGTTGGACTTCAAGATGATCCAGAGGGTCAGCTCCTACCGGTCTGTTTCACTAGTGCATTTCATGATCACCTCTGTCTGCCATTAGATGGGAGAGAGGTGGTCCTCAGGAAATCAGCTACACTCGAAAACAGCTGTTAATTTTCCCATTTGTGTGCTCGGAAGCTGGTGACGGGCTGTGCAGTGCATTCTAAATTGCATTAAAATTGCATTAAACCTCTTTACAGCAGCATAAAGGAGCCTCAAAGTAAACAAAAAGGGCCCCATAAGAATAGATCTTAAACAAATGGTGTCTATAATGGTGCAAGCTCTGCTTCAGCCCAGCCGCAGGTGCAGCAACGCGCTGCGCTCGTGTTTGCACGCTCCAAGGCTATGCCTACACCGAGGGGCAGGAGGACTGCTGAGGCTGCTCTGAAGTTCAAACCGACCAAGGAAAACAGCTTACACTGGAATGACTGCTAAGGAGACTGCCTGTGGATGTCCGCTTCTCCGTGTGTGCAGACACCTGAACCCCCACATCCAGCATCTTCTGAATACTTATAACGCTTGAAGATAAACTCAGGAGAGGTGAGAGGCCAAAGCTACCAGCTAGATTACTGAGGGAGAGCAACTAGCAAGGGTCATCTTGGCCTCTTCTTCCTCCACTAAATCCAACAGCGTCCCACACCCTGGGAACTGTACTTGAAGGACAGCGTACATATTCCTTAATATAAAGAGCAGAAGCTATAGGAAAGCTCAATAAGGCTGGCTTTCTATGCATTTTTCTGACATCTTATGTAGGCATGCATTAAGGAGAATTCAAAGCCTCCTAGAGTATAAGGAAACCCACCGTGAATAAAAGAAAATTTCATATGGTCCTCTATGTATCAAGGCAACCATTAGAGCTTTATACGTAGGAAAGGAATGTTTTGGAATGAAAGCAAAAGTAATTTATTCTCATTAAACAGAGGCTGTTTACTTATCTCCCTCTTCCACCGACTCTGCCCACCGCTGCAGCACAGCTCTGGTTCTAAAGGCATGCATGTGGGGCACGCAGGCAGTAAGAACAGCATTTACCTACAGTTTGCTCTTTTTCTAGAAAAGGAAGTGAAAATACAGTAACATGGAAAGAAGCTTAAATTAATGCTGCAGATCAACAAGAGCTGCACCACACTGGCTGCCTGTCTCTCTTGGCTCCAGCGTGCAGCATTTTCAAGCAAACTCTTCGCAGACAGTCTCAGTCATGCCAAGAACATGTAAGTAACTTTTTTCCTCCGGATGTCCTTCTCCTCCCCTTTCCTGCATGTCGAGAAGGAGAAGGTGTCCATCCACTAACTACCAAGCGGGTGCTGAAACGAAATCCAGAGCTCCCTTACGCAGCAAAAGACAACTAGCACCACTGAAAGAGCCTCCCGAGATAATTGAGGGGCTGGTTCTAATGTGTACTGGTGAAACGCTGGCATTCAGGAACTCAGAATAGCTCAGGCCTGTGCATTTTCAGGGACAGAAGTGGATGGAGGACACTTCACAAAGCTGCTGTGGGACAGTAAGAAACTGTAGGCCTCACTCAGAACTGGAAAGCTTGCTCACTTCACAGCACCAGACTGGTGCGCACCTTGACTTTACTAAGAATTAATTTGAGCCACTCCACCTAGGCCTGTAAGTTAAGGTCCATCTGCTTAAAAATTCCTTATTTCAAGTGTCCTGAGCCTTCACCTGCAGCTCGTTACGACTGGACACGTACACACCACGGGTGACAGCGAGGGAGAAGCGGCGCGAGGACAAAGCTGCTGGAGCTGCATGCCCCACGCGGGGAGCGAGCTGTTCCCCCTCTAGGACAGGACAAATAGGGGTAACTGCAACCTGCCCTTGTAAAACACCGACCCATACAATATGTAAGGCTTAAAAATTAAAAATTAACAGCTGAATTTTTGAACTCGCTTCAGAGCCTGACATTCCATAACCTATAAACTCACTTGGGAGTAACGAAGCACAGGGGCACTGTTCATGACCGGGCCCAAGGCGATGCGGCGCGTTTCGAACACGTGCTCAGCTAACGAAGCAGATCCACGCAGCTTCATCACGTTACTACAGCTCCTCCTTCCAAAGTTGCTAGCCTTTACCACGCCTACCCGTGCGGTCAGATTAAGTTAAGAAACCATGGTTAAAAATTTGTGGTCATACTAAGTGGAAAAAAGTGGTTAAACTCAGGAGAGGTGGGATGAATGTAGAAAAGGAGGAACAAAATCTGTTGAGTGTTAACTTCTCAAACCTTCTTTACATGAGCAGCCATGCTCACTTTGTTCTGTGAAAAATGAGGCAAAATACCCTCCTTTTTATTGGCAAATCTCAGTGGTGATAACCAGATGTGTTGGAATTTACCAAGCAGTAACATCCACATGGAAATAAACACTTCAGTTTTGTCGGGATGTTTATCCCTGGTGTGAGAACATTACTGCCAACTACACTTGGATACTCCCAGCTGTTATCACCATTATTTTGCGCTACAAAACTGGAAGGATGGAAACTTCCGAGCTGCCAGTCCGTTATCAAATGGCAAGGGATCTTTCTTCAGATGTGAATTGCCAGGCATTTTACACCCAGTTACTGGGACTGCTGCGCCCAGGTAGAGGAGAAGCTACCCCGTGCCTTCACACCCAGTGACAGACGATGGCACTTAGGCCAGTCACCAGCCCTGGGTGACTGACCCGGCTGACATGAACCAGCCTGGATTCGCTTCCCAAGTCCCCTTTGTTTCCCCAGGACGCTTTGCATACTCACTGTCTGCCGCTGCGTCCTCCTGCTCGCCCGAGGCCGGCAAGGCGAGCCACGGGAACGGGGCCAATTAAATGCGGGAGCAGGTGGCAGCCAGGTGGAACTATGGGAAGGAGATATGAAATTTCCTCTGTTCTCGAGGATCTGCTCTCTCTGCACTGAGATCATACTTATAAAACAGGTGCTGCTGCACCATATGTCTCAGGGAAAGTCACACTAAGCAAATTCTACCCTCTAACAGAAGAATCCCTGTTTCTCTAGGTATGGCAACCCTAAGACTCTGGGTTTCTTACATAAAAGGTGCCAGGAACATAACATGCATTGATGAACCTTATAGCTGAATTTACATGTGACGATATTTAGTCCGCTACTCCCTGTGTAAGAGATAAAAACTCAGACCTTGCTGTAGCATCGTATCAGTGCAGCACTGAGAAACACACAGAGGTCTTCTGATTTTGACTGCTTCTTT
Source organism: Anseranas semipalmata (assembly GCA_013399115.1). Lineage (NCBI taxonomy): Eukaryota > Metazoa > Chordata > Aves > Anseriformes > Anseranatidae > Anseranas > Anseranas semipalmata. The sequence continues at coordinate 1,038,137 of VXAA01000198.1, forward strand.
TTCATACCCTTTAAGCCAATGAGTAGAAAAACGATCCAAAAAAACTCTCAGACATAATTATGTTAAACTTTATTAGGAAGCCATTAAAGAATTATTGGGGTAGTCAGAAAGGCCTAGCAGAAACACTTAAGTTATCTGCCTACTGTCCTCTCTTTCACCCCTACTCTTGGCCCTTCCTTTGGAGATGAATATCTTGCACAAACAAAATTACCTTTGATTGCAACAGCTGAACTTTTGAGAGCAGTGAAAAGAAGCTTGCTGACTACAGGGAGTGGGTTGCCACAGACATAAACACAGGAGAGCAGACAAGAAAAACAAGTTTTAATTAAAGCCACTTCTACATAATCAATTTTCCTTTTTGTATCATGAAGTCCTAATATGTCTAAAGAGCCCGATACAACTGACACGTTGCACAAACTGATTCAGGGATTGAGAGCAAGGTGGCAACGTGTGAAAAGCACGATCCTGCAAAGTGCTGAACACTTTCCAATCTGAGAGACTGCACAGTGCAGCTGGGGGAGGAACACAGCTTGTGACACCAGAAGATGGAACAGCAAGAGCATTTCTGTATTGCTTTCAAAGCTCGAACTGAAAATGCAAGAGCAGTAATACTGCTGCAGCAGTGCTTCCAGAGGCTCAACAAAGGTTCAAGGGACGCCTATGCTTACAGTGGTTGCACCGTACAAGACTCATTCTCCTGAAAAAGCTTGTACTTTGACATAATGCTGCTGACAGAAGGTGGAGGAGTTGAGGCGGCTCGGTCAACGTCCCGCAGTTGGTCAGATGCAAAATTACGCATAGCTCCTGCGTCCCCTAACCCAGTGATCACTACAGCCTGGATCACCGTGTCCCAGAAGCAGCAGTAATTAATTCTTGAACAGAATCTAAGGGCCTAAATTTTTACATCAAATGTTCCAAGTTTAATTGATGTAATCTGAGAGAAGAATTTGGGGTTATTTTTAACCAAAGGCTGCTGCTGCTTTTTATGTATATACACTAAGTAGACAGATATTGCCAGTATCATTTTACATTGTGTTCATGCATAACTGGATATATGGACTTTATATATATACACACACACACATACATATATGCACATTCCCTGCCTCCGTGTTTTATATATGTATTTTAACATTTATGCCAGAGAAAAATCATATGTGCAAGGAGCCTAAGCATATAGCATATCATCCTGTCCTTATTTTAAACAATTTCCTTTAAACCAATCAGCTATCTCAATCTTTAGAGACTTATCATTTGTCATGACATCAGAAGAGAAATTAATCTATAGCATCGTAAAAAAGAGCAAGCACAATGAAATGTAATTTGCAATTCATGGGCTGAGTGGTTTTTGGGGGGGGTGGAAGCCGAGGGAAGCCGATGAGATGCAGCTCTTAAACCAAAGGACCAGCATGCTCCCTTCCTCGCTCCCTACTGACACCCCCAACCCTTTTTCCAAGTGCACAGCGCCTGTAAAAATTCCTGCGCGCTATTTGCAGGCAAGGTCACTGTGAAAGGGCATGGCTGGGAGCCAGGGTGTTTTTCAGCCGAGCTGCAGGGAGGGGAGGGGAGGGGAGGCTCAGGAACTCAATTATAAGTTTCTCCAGTCTAGCCAGGAGGCTGGGAGCCCAGACTGCGGCTGTTCCGTCCTGCGAGCGGCCGCCCCGTCTGCCCGGCTCGCCGCCGCGCCAGGGCTGACGCATTTCGCAGGCATCCTCGCTGCCGCAGTAGGGAGGCCCGGGAACGAGAGGCAGCTCGGCCTCGATGGCCTGGTAAACCCGCGTGTGGTTTTCCGGAATGACACACCGGTATGCAAGATGCACATCACGTGTCCTTTAACAGGCATTTGCGCTACAGTCAGTGGACGCTAATGTTGCTCCGTGTACGGGTACCTGCACGTATGTTTAAGTAAAAGCGATCTTTGGTGGCAAGCTGCTTAGAAGTCTGCTAAGCTGCCCGTGCATCCGACAGCGTGGCCCTGCCCTGCCGGCGGTCGCTCCCCCAGCCTGCAGACATGAGCCACCCCTTTGTCATTCAGCGCCAAGCAGGGTCATCCCCAGCGAACAGATCGTTAATTCTCTGCAGCCTTATTTGTCTCAAGGCAGAGCAGTAATGCGCACACGGGCTCAGCAATGCGCTCCGTGCATTTGAAACACAGCAGAATGTCACCCAAGGGGAACCTTTGCCCTAAAATTGTCGCACAATTTCCCTGGCTGGGACCATGTCCAAGGCAAAACCATTCACCAGCACTGCATGACTTCCTCCTATGCCTCCAGGACAGGCAACCCCCTGCCAGTGCTTTAAAGACACATTTGCATGGCAGAGGCTTTCTGCATTTCTGTGCATGCACGCGCACATGTGCTCCACTCCAAACTTTACCTTGAGCTTCTTTTAGGTTTCTGACCTGAATTCTCAGCCTACAACCCAGCAGCAAAGGCTGTTACGCTGGTAGCAAGGTTCTAGCACTGAAAACTGCCACCCTTCTGCCTGCGAATAGAACGCTGCAAAGAGCTTTTGGATCCTGTAAACATAGCGCCTGCTACGCACATACACTTCACGCGGAAGGTTACCTTCAATAGTTCTGAAACCATGCTAGTTTTCTAGTTACATGTTCTAATGGGAATCAATTTGGCACATCATCTGGGAAACGAAATGGCATGTTTAATCACCTACAGAGTATTTCATATATAGACATTTTGAATATGTATCCAGATACAGACATTCGCATTCTCCTAAGCATTCATTTTGCTTGCTGAAATATGATGAGTTTAAACCCTCAAAACAATAGGGTAAATGAAACTCTACACAGTAGGATCTTCTCCCTTGCCTGAAAAGAGCAATTCCGGAATTATGCACAATGAATCCTCTGCTAACAGATGCGCACAACAGCCCAAAAAATCCAGAAGCCCAAATTTGCTCTACGCTGTAAGGTTTTTTGCAGGCAGATTCTGATCTCAGTGAGGCTTGTATTGCTCCCCCGGAGCCAATGCATACCAGTGTACCTGAAACTAGAATCCGTTTTCTGAAGTTTTTAAGGTCATGTCACCTTAGATTTTTTGATAAGGAAGGCTGAGTAGTGCGTGCCCGAGAATAAATTCAGCCCTTCCTCAGAGGCGTTGTTGCGTGCCAACTGGAGGAAGTGATTAAAAATTAATGCAGGCTAGGAGATACAGCAACCTGAAAGGGTGTGCCTGTAAAATACACTTTCAATCTGTCTCATCAGCAAAAGAAAAAAAGAAATCAGATTCTTATAATACCAGCCTCTTGGGAAGCGGTTGGGGCATGAACTCGGGGCTCTTTTACAGATTCACCTCGAACAGTTAAGAGGAAGAACCTCCCCATTACCACCTGGGTGCCTCTCTCCCCCTGCCGGGTGGGGATGCTGGCGGAGGGGAGGCAGCGCGGGGCGTGGAGGTGCAGCTGTGGGTGGCCATCACGCCGCTGGCAGGTGTCACCAGCTCCCTTCCAGAGCGGGAGCGCTGTCCTTGCACTATTCACTTCTGGCTGGCTTTGTTGTTGTTGTTGCTTAACACACATCAGCAAACAACCTTGAAAGAATACAGAATCTGTTTCTCAAGGCTTCTCACGTTGAACTGCTAGGGGACAGAAACTGTAATACACGCGCAGTGGGCACCCGCGAGACAAACGACCGCATTTCGGGAAGCTGAAGCCGGGGTTCGTTGCGGTGTTTTACCTGCACGCAGGGACCTGTGTTTGGGATTCTCAGTTTGGCTGCTGACTACACCCAGGGTACCAATGGAAGGGCAGAACCTCGCGTTGCCCAGTAAGTAATGCTCGTCCTCAAACTGGAAATGCAGTCATTTTCCCCAGTGAGCAGTCCTGTTTGGGAGTTTCGTGGCTATTTGGATTTTAGTAATTTAATTAGCAGATATGGTTTCTCGTTTGGTTTCCTGGAAACAGCAGGATTCAATCTTATTCTCCTAACCAGCCTGAACAGTTTATCCAGAAAAAGCAAATTTTTGGCTTGGACCAAAAAAAAAAAAAAAAAAAGGTAGAAAGAGGTATCCAGTTGATTGGATTAGCAGCAATATTCACAATTAAGCTTCTTGAGACTTCACAGAAAGCTTGGGCTGCTATCCTTCCCCAGCCTCCGCACTTTCTCTACCCAACACCAAGAATCCCAGTCATTTCATTAACAAGCCCAGACTGCTTCTGTTCTTCCCAGTAAAGGGTCTTAACCTGTGACCTTTGCCATTCTCAAGCCCTCTTGACTCCTTCATGCACCAGCATCTGCCCCTGGGACTTCCATTTCTCACTGCTCCCTCTGCACCGCTGGTGTAGGGAACGAAAGGTGGGAACGAAGCACAGCGAGGGGCGATGCTAAAGGCACGGCCTCTGCATCAGGACGGAGCCTCCATGCTATGACCAGAATACCTCGCCACCGAGACCATCACGGCCTTGGAAGAAGGCGAATAGTGGGCCCTCGGGCCAAGGCCTTATCACCTCGCAGAGCTGCATCCCAGCACCGCAGTTAAGAAATACATAAATTGGTTCCACAGTACCGCCAGCAGGCCACCTTATAGAACCATGCGGGGACAAAACGTTACGGGCTCTAACAAACCTCCCACTGACCACTCGGAGCATTACCAGCACACCAACCCCAAACAGTAGGTGTCACTTGGAGGAGAGAAAAGGGAAAAAAAAATCAAAGGAACGGTCCCCTTATCAACAGAGAAACGGTCCCCGCACGGCTTCTTCTCTTTAGCATAGAGCACACTCTACTTTTCTTAATTATTCCTGATGTTCATTGTAGGTTGCATCATTTTGGAACACCAACGGTATCATTTTTAAAACTCCAGTTGCCATGGCAGCACAGAATGTGGCTCTTAAATGTACTCTGCTTGCACATTCCTCTGACAAGAGGCTGCTTTTAAAAAAAAAAAAAAAAAAAAGCAATTCCTCTGAGAAACATGATATAATGACAAAAAATCCTTCAGAACAAGCATATGAAGAAAATGGTGGCTTCAAAAAACATGGAGGGGTGGGCAGAAAAGGGCTGCAAATACAGCCAGGAGGACACTTTGCTTTTAAAGGCAGAAGCTAAGCAGTGCATTTTGGATGGTCTCAGGCAGGCTGTAAATTCAGGCGAGCCAAGCCGCTTCCTTAGTGGCAGCGTTTATAGCGCTGTATTCAGCCTTTGTTTCCCTTTGTAAGGTCTTACGCTGGACTGATTGCTCAAGCCGAGAACTTTAAACCTTGAGCAACTTTCAAAGAAGCGGTGGCAGGTGATAAGGGACAGGTTTCTGCGCAACCACACAGGCACGCCCTCACCTCGGCTGCCACCCCTCCTGACCCCAGCTCCTTCCCAGGTCTGCAGCAGGGCCGCGGGGCAGGGCGGGAAGCAGGCCGGGCAGAGCAGGCCCTTCACGCGTCCCGGCACCACGGGACCTACGTCGCTTCCAGGGACACAGGAGTCTTCTCCGGAACACGTAACTTGGAGAGCTCAGGGAGAGGGGACGCTTGGCATCAGCACCCGCTTTGGCACTAGAGAGAAGCTGGTGCTGACAGAAGTGACCTCTAACAATACACGGGCAGACAACACCGAGTTTTGCCATCACTACCCCGTGAAGGTGCTGCACAGCTTACAGTCCTAGGAGTATTTTTTCTGACTTCCAAGTCCTTTCATTAGGAATCTCCTAAGCAAGAGGCTTAGCTCAAATTAGCAGGGTGCTGAGCAGTCCCTATCTGAACAGGAATGAAGGAACAGGGTATTTTTAGTACCTCAGAGGACTGTCCTTAAACATTAGTGCTGGGGTTTGAAGCTTAGTTTAAATAAGAATGCAGTCTTGTTGGTGATCCTCCAACCTTATTCATTAAAAACATGGGTTGCACCTCCTTCATGAGAACTGCTACTGCTTTCCATGAGCCCTGAAAGAAAAAACGCCAGCGAGACTTGCTTTTTGAAGTACTTCTTCCCTTCTGGCTTTCACTAGCAGCAAGAGTGAAAATTTAAATTAAAATCAATTTCTCCAAATGTTCAGTGCAGTCTAGTTTTGGCACAAGCACTCAAGTCATTTTATCCCTCTCTAACAAGCAGCCTATCAAAAAAGATAACCCTCTAAGTGCTTCATATAAGTCTATAAGCAGCATTATCTCCATTTTTGCAGATAGGTTAACAGAGGCAAGGATTCTGAGTCCATCACTCAGCAACAGACAGAAATAGAAACCAATTGTTCTGACCTTCACGCCTGTGCCCAGTTCTTAAGATCATAATATACCCTGACCGTAAGAAAATAAATGATGTCCTAGGTCAGAAAATCAGCTGGAATGATGTAGAAAAGGAAGATACTGAGTAAATGAGCATCAGAATGACATAACAACCTCCTGATTTTAATAAGGTCATTAGATGTTGCTCCAAGTAGGATGACCAAGTAATAGCCAGCTCTGCCTGTAATACTAGCTTAAAATGTTAAGAACAAATTATGATTTTACGTGCTTTTGTTTCTGGGGGGCAACAGTGAAGTCCAACTAAAATCAACTCCTAAAATCAAGATTGAGAAATCTGATTTCCAACAGCTGCCCAGTCATTACTTTCTTAAAAATCAAGGTTCTCAGGCTTTCTTATGTAGTCACCCCAAACTCACAAGGCACTTTTGGAAAAAAAATGAAAGTTCCTGGATTTGAAGTTAATGTAATTTCATTTTTTCTTGCAGGTTTTCAAATAGTAATTCCACATTTCAAAGACCCTGGGGTTCCCTCAGACCATTAGTTTCAAGACATAACTATGACCCACGAAAAAGCCTCAGCCTACTTCTGTTTTACAATCAAGAATCCTTTTCTCTATGTTCTAAAGTCTCCTCAAAGAGCTATTTCTCACATAAAAGACATAAGACCAACCGTCTTGTTCATATGCTCAAAGAGTCCAACTTTTATGTTCAAGAAAATAAGACTTACACAGACCTACTCATTCCCATGTTTTTCCACATGGGCTACTTCTCGAGAAGAAAACTTGGGAAGAGGTAACCACAACAATCATGAAAAGGAAAGCAAGTTAACACGCAAACAAAATAATAGTCCTCTACTGATAAAATATCGGACCCGGAGGCATGACTAGGTCAGATTTTTCCATGTTGACATTAAAACATTTCTGACCAAACTATGCTTTCATTCTGTGCCGCTCTTCCCCTCTTCCTTGCTGGCACCGAAGCAGGCAGTTCCTCATTTGTTGCTGCCCCCGCTGCAGACAGGCACCGACCGCGTCCCCACCAACAGGCACGCTTCCACCGATGACCTGTTTCACGAGTCCGTTCTGCTGTCTTTGGCAAACTGCTGCTGGCCAGAAGAAAATGAACTCCCCGGTGACATTCAGCACTAAGTTTAACATTTTTTGGTGGTTCTCTTCATGCAATTTTCCACACAAGTGTCGATCCAAGTGCAGTACTGAGAATGCCGAAATGCACAGCAATGGGGGCGGAGGGAGGTGTCAGAGTAGGGGTCTGAATAAAAAGTTACACAAAGTATCACCCCTGCAAAAGCTCCAAGTTTCACAAGCCTGAACTGACTATACAGCCTCACACGAACGCTTCCTCCATTTATTTTTTTAACATCACTGCTTTATGTGCTTCAAAGCGCAAGAATACCACCATACACCTTCTTTGCCCTCTTCTCAGGTGCAATAGCCTACTTTCTTTATCGGAACAGTTCTACCAGGAGGAGCCGTGTCCGGACTCAGTCAGACAGCTGATGCTGCTTTTATTGGTGGAGATTAAGGCATAAACTGGATTGTGCCCTGAGTTCAGAGTTCAGCCTTATCTGTGGAATCCTTCCCCTCTTTACACATTCCAAGGGCTCTTACAACTTCAGCTCGCTCAAGCCTGCAATATTAACCCCTGAACACGCATTCAAAAAACTGTTTGTAGGAAAAGCACGTTTGGAAAATTTTTGATGACATTTTAAAATGCTCCAGTTTGTAGAAACAAAACAATTTTCACTTCCTTCAAAACAATCTGTGTCCTTTTTTTGTGTGCCTGTGCTATCTAATGCAAATCACCCTGCTTTCACATTGCATACAGATACAGACCAGGCGCTCGTCGCTGGATACACCACAATGAAGAAAGCAAATAATCTTCTAACTAGTTATGCAGCCAACAGGGACATGTCCCTGAGACCCTCCATTTTCCAAATTTCCTCTGAAAGTGCAGCTGGGATTCAGATCTACTCCATATTCGAGCAGTGACAGGCAGATCTGATGTGATCTGAATGTTGCAATGTTATTATTTCCCTGGACACAACGCCAGCATGCTCACGATGGCATTTCTGCTTTTTGTAGTTCGTGAACTGCTCTGGTCTGGTAGTCAGCCAAGGGAAACGGGAGAGCATTTGGGTTGTTTTTATGACCCATGTACCACTGCACACGGGGGAATTACTTCTTCTTCCTCCACCCATCCCATGCACCCGTCAGCTTTCCAAGGTCATGCATACTGAACTTCTCCGGAGAGGGAACATCCACCTTTCGTACCTAACACCACGGATAGGGGACTTCCAGTTTCTGCAGTAATACAAATAGTCTATGAATAAAAACAAAATGTTCTTGGATCATTGCATATGTTATTTGTTTAGGTATTTTGGAAATACCGAAATATACAAAAGCGCTCGTTGCTTCCCAGAAATTGAACCCTTTTGAGGCAGTTTTGGTTTGGACAACCACAAACAGATATTCACTTCCTCACTTTTGAAAACCACTTCCAAAGACCTCTGGCTTGCTCAGAAGGAAGGACATCCAAGGGGCTTCACTGAGGAGGTTATCCTGGCCCCAGCACAGCCTGGGCACTTAAACGTTCTGTGACAAGAAAGGGGACAGTCCGGCAGCAGCCAAGGTGCTGCACACCGATTGCGAGCGGCAGGGCGAAGGCAGCGGCTCACCCGGCTCCGGTGCGCGAAGGCTCTCGGCCAGGTCTGGCTCAGCCTCGAGCCCACCTGCTCCCAGCCTCCGAAGGGAAGGGAGACTTCAAGAGGAGGGTCCAGATCCAACAAACTTCAAGCTGGCCCTATTCTCATTGGGCAAACATGTATGTATATCTATATCTATGTTTTAAATACTTCTGACATACTGTCTTTACAAATGTCAAATTCAAGCATGCAGAAAACAAAGCTCCATCTGGTAGTGGTAAACCCCAAAAAAGCCCATACTACAAGCCCTGCGGCCTAAAGTCAACCGACTTGAAGCCATGTTCCTCAAGAAGATGGGTTACTACGAAAACCCAAAATACCACAACAGTAACGCTACAGCACTAATACGGCACGCGTCTCTCCTCTCCTGGACACTGCTTTTCTAACAGCAGCTCAGCAAAGCCTTTTCTTTCAATGCCACCTGCAAAGCACAGCTTTACTGAAGAAGAAAGCAAACGTTTCTCATAAACAAGACTGAGGTTTTCCTATAAGTATCAGAAGCAAAAATTAAAACTGCAACCGCAATGCACACCCTCAGCTTTTCCTATGGAGATCCACACTGTAATTAAACACATCTTCACTTCTCTGCCTGTTTGCAGCCCCCTAATACTTTCCCACCCTGATGAGCGACTGTTTCTTTTTGTGTTAAATTTTTCCATTTTTGAAGAAAAAATGCTTTTACATAACATTAACCTGTTTTTAAAGTGGCATGTCAAATACTAAGAGCTATTTCAATATTTAAGCTATTTTTCTTTAAGGGCTTAGTTTGGCTACCTCGGCAAAAGACCAGGTTCTCCTTCTACTACCTTTTCAGGGTGCTTCTTAGAAGGCGAGTGACGGATTAGAAAAGATAGCAGTGAATTACAAAAGCTAATAAGCAATTCAGTAGTGCACTTCTCAAACACCTGGGTAATCAGTGCCCTTAGATATTTCTCTAATGAAAGGTACAAATTCTGTATATAGAGAACAGCAGAAAAACAACCTGTTACTGTCTCTTATCAACAGAAGAATCCATTTGGAAAATATTTTCCTATACTACTGACAAGGAAATTAAAATGTAATTTGATTACAATGCATATGAACAGTAAGATGGATGTCTTTAACAAGTGGGAATATGTAGCCCTGCTGTTCAACTGCTTTAATGATTATTTGTTTCCTTTCTGTTTAAATAAATTGGGGGGAAAAAAACCTGAATTTTTCTGTTACAAAGTAAGGGTCCCAAGCTCACAAGGAGTGCCCCGTGAAACAACACACCCCTAACAGCTGAACAGAGCAGACGTGCTCCACCTTTCAAAGGTCACAGTAAGGACAAAACATGTTTTCCAGCCAGAAAGCAAGACATTTACCTAGAAAGTAGCTTCCAAAGCTAACAGCACAATGTAAAGACGACACAAAATATGCATTCCTTACCTGCTCCACGATCCAGCACAGACAGAGCAACAAAAGGATGGGGGGAGGAACACAAGCTATGCAGTAACACCGTGCACAACCAAGAAATCACAGCATCAGCATTCAACAATATGAAGGGACAAGTTCAGTCCACAGTCCTTCTATAAGTAATTTCACTAAAATGGGTAATACCACTCCTACAAGAAGGGTTTACAAGGTGTTGCCTTAAATTATGTGCTTGAAAATGTGCTGCACAAGTGGCAGCACATCACATTTTAAGAATGGACTACACTGCAAACAAGGTAGAGTTCCCCCCACACTCCCTTTTCTTAAGCAGAGCTGTGCATTGAACAACCTGCAGGAAGAATATACGGTTTGAAGTAGCAGCAAGGCTTGCATTTCACACTAGCTATGGCATGGCATTCGAAACCCATAAGAGAACATTCAAGATTTTTGCTTAGGTATTTTCCTAAATGGGACATGATCCCATTTTCACGACTGGTACTGACTGAAATCAACAGGAGCCTGCTGGCTGCTCAGCATTTTGTTTAAATCAGTCCACTGATTTATCTTTCTATATGTTAATTCTTCACATGATTCTTGCTCCTTCTCCCCAAGCCTGTTCATTTCTCACCAGAAGTTAGGTGTATTTTCTTTGTCTTTGTTTCCCAGAATCAAGTTTCACATTTTCAAGGAAAAAAAAAAAAAAAAAAGAGAGCTCCTGAAATGGTTTATGAATTTACTGGGCATCAGTAAGCAGAGTCCTTCACTGGGAGGAAGAAGGATTCCTATTGTTAGAAAAGAGAGGCAAAAATGATGCACAGCTGTTTCTCCCCTGTTTTCAACCCCGCTATTTCCCCTACACTTAGGCTGTTATTCTGGGCAGCTGTGAAGTCTCTCAATTGCTTTGGGTTTTAAAGTTTTTGTCTTGTTTTAAAGTTAAGGTAAATACTCAGCTTCCCTTAAAGAATAAAAATGTTTAAAAGGTCGATAGCCAGGGTTATTTATAGAACTTTCAAATGAGCTTGTAAGAAAGAGAAAGAATGACTACTTCTCCTAAAAAAAACATCCAAGAGTCATAAAGAAAGAGATAACACCCCTGACCTGTCTGATGCCCTGGCCAGGACTGATGGTGGTCATGAAATGGGACTCCTGAGAACTAAACCGAAGGCAATAAAACGCACACACACAAAGGAGCTGTGACCTTTTGAGCTCTGGGTCCATACAAAGGTACCAGACACTACAGCTCTGCTGGGAAGGATACCTGGGAGCTGCAGCGGCCGCAGCCCCTCGCTCCTAGCACTTGCAAGTCTGGGAGGAGATGCCCGGGTTTCCGAACCAGCGAGTGGCAGGCAGGAAGGACAAGAGGCCCGGACAACGAGGCCACAAACCTCTATCTTAGTGAATAGATGCAATGTAAATGCCAGGTTGGATGCCAAGACAACCAGGGATGCAGACACAGCACAACGAACAGCCCACAAACAAGTCAGTTAACGGGGAAAAATTCACACTCGAGTGGGTTATCCCGTAAGTTATCTAAGCTGAATGCTCATGGGTTATTTTAGCTCTGTGATGCCAAGTACCACCTGCATTCCTCTTCTGCCCTGTACTATCACCCCAGCAGCTACAACGGGGCCGGCAGAGCTTGCGAGCAAGCAGATGGGCCCCGATGGCCCCGCAGCAATCGAGGAGGAACGGTTCCTTCCTGCCCACTTTCACACCCGCTCCCCAGCGCCAGGCACTAAATCCTGACACACATCACTCACGCCTGCTTCATCTACCCTACTGCAGAGCAGTTCCTAACTGCAGAAGGTAGATGTGTCAGCCTATCTCCCACAGCACCATCACTCCAGCCTCGGATTTCACAAGAAATCATGCGTCCCGTACTTTTTAACGTGCTTTAATAAACATTCAGACCAGCCTTTCATGCTCAGCAGTTGATTGATAGCAATTAGTTGGCACTGACAAGGATATTGCTTGATGTGACAGACCAAGAAAACACACCAATTTATGCCAGGAAAACGTGTTCAAAAAAGAAGTGGTATATCTAAAGCTCTAACAGTGCTCCTGCAATAACAAAAAATAAATAAATATAATGAGCAGGTTCGGTATAAAAGAAGAGAAAGCAGCACCTCAGTGCATTGATGTAATTGGGTTTAGTAAGCTATACAAACTAGTGTTACCAGACGGGCAATTTTTTTCTTTAAATAATCGCTGTAGGAGGAGTATCAGGGCAAAATGCAGTTTTATGCTAACAAGGCAACTTCATAGTGCTGTATTTTCATCTTTGCACTTAACATCACTTTCAGCTAGGCCAAGTCATTCAAATTAAGCGATTTTGTATGCCAATAGTGTTGTTAAATAGCCAGCAGAAAAAGACAGTTCAATTGTCATGCGTGTCAGGAGTCTGGCATACACTCAGCTGGAGATACAAACTTCCTTTTTAAAGGAGAGCAATTAAACTGTGCATGAGGAAAGGAACACTGACGTCACTTCTACACTGAAAAGCTGCACTAGTTTCAAACTGAACTGGTGTCGGCTCCACTGGACTCAGATTTTGTGTTGGTTATATTTAATTTTAAGATGTTCCTAACAGACAAATCTAAACAAAAAGACCATTCTTATCAGGTCTGTTTGCACGCATACCAAGTACAGCTGCACTGACTTAGAGGTATGATATTAAATTCACCCACTAGGTTAAAAATTACGCAAATTTTCCACGCAGACACAGCACATTGTGCATCCCAGATGTGGAGGATCTTGGGACCTGACTCTACAAACTGCTGAACACTTTCTGCATATCCAGAGCCCGCTTGGAGCTCCAGTGTCAGCTGGGATGCTAACCAATACTGTTTTCTCCTCTTGGCCAAAAAATAAAAATAAAACAATTCTGAAACTTTATTTAAGGCAGGCTTCACAGGAGTTCTTGTTATCACAAGCTGTTGTGCTTAACAGCACACAATATACGTTCTTTCTTTTCATTACTTGCACTTCTTATGCCCCATACAAGCATTAAAATTAGTAAGATGAAATATTTCAACCACCGCTCTAAAACACAGGCTGCAGTGCAGCTTTTATGAGCACAGTAAGCAAGGGCTTGTAAAGGCTACTTTTTAAAGAAAATACAATATGTAAAAAAAAAAGATAGTTTGTTGTTGTTGTTGTTTTTAAAGGTAAAGGTACCAGAATTCCCTTACTACTAAGTTCTCTGACATCTGGGAAAAAGGGGGAGAAACACAGGGAGATCTTTTTCATACACCGCATACAACTGGGGAATTCACTGCCACAAGATACGGTGGATGCCAAAAACTTCTCAAAGCTCCAAAAGCAGTCAGAGGAATTTCTGGAAGAAAAAGCCATCAAGATGTAATAAAAAGGGTCAAGAAGTTCTGGATCTGCATGCCGTATCCCAGAAAGATGTGCTAGGAAGGTATCATGGGATGTTTGCCTTTGTAATATACTGTACCTGGTGCACCTTCCTCAGCACTCTTAGAAACAGACTACACCAACCAACCTTTGATCTAGTCGACTAAACCAGCTCTTGGGTAACCACTGTTGAAACAAGAAGAATACAGCCCTTTTCGAATGGCTTCGGCATCAGAGCATGCGTTCCCATATTCAGAGCGGGACTGTGACTTACTACAATGCCACTGACAGGCAGGGAGGTGTCTTCCCCTACGGCACAGCAGAGTAGCAGCAGAGCAAGTTCATTTTTCTGCAGATGTGCACACAGTACCCAGGTGCCGCCCTCCAGACCCTTTACGCGCCGTATTCCAGTGCTGTTCACCCAGCGATACTCGTGCTGCGCGGCCAGCACGCAAGCCATGCGCGCTTCTAAGCAGTCACATCTCGCACGCCCTGTGCCACTCCACCAACACGCTCCTGTGCACATCAGCAGACAGACAGAGCACCTGAAGATCAAACTGATTCCTGGGGTCAGGCGTACCTCTGCATACTAAAACTGAAGGAGACAGTCACTCAAGGAGAGCCATGAAGGACTGTCACTTCCAACTGGAAAAAACATTGGGTCTCTTCTGGCTGGTATGGACAGGAACTGCGTCAGTTCTCCTTCATCTGCATGGAAATGTCTCTGCTGTGAAACAAAGGAAGCAGCACTGGAAGAAGATGAACTACCTGGAGCCTCTCTGTCCATGCAAGTCTTTGCTTCGCTGTGTGACAGCATTTTAAAACAAACTAAAAGGAGACAGTTTGTGCCAGAGCAGGATATAAACTTGCGCGCGCGCTCCGTAACAGCTCCTAGCTCCTGGGTAAGTAAAGAGAGCACTTTGCACGAGGACATGCAGAGCTGCTGGACAGGAAGAAACCACTTGGCCAACAAAGTATGTTGTGACTGTACGTCTGCATAGATTAGGGGAGGTTTCTGTGGTTTTCCGGCAGACAGTTGTGACTGACACACCGCTCAGAAACCAGCCCTCCTTCTTCCCCTTCCTGCCTTATGACCTTTAGTGCCACTTCTTAGGGCTTAGTACGCAAGAGGCTAGGAAGCACGCTTTTAATTGGAAACACAAAACAACATCCTTAACTCAAGGCGGTATTAGTTCTTGAAAAATGCCGTGAATGCTTTCCTAATCGACCAAGACAACTCATCTAATTCTTGCAGGACATTAAGAAAAGGATAGAGTTTTGCTAGTGGTTGGTTCTAACTTTCTACGAGACATCGCCCCACTATGTCTGGATGAATACGCATCGCGCGAGAGAAGTTTCACTTGTATTTGTTAATCCATATTTCACTGAGCCAAACTTCTGTATATATTAGACCCAAGTTCCCACTTTTAGACCCAAGTTCTGAAAGCATTGCTGGTCAGGTCAGATCAGTACTCCAGTGTGAAACATTTTTAAAGCACATTGTAAATCTTACTGAATTTAAGTCCCTAAGAGAATTATCCTAACTTCTACAATTATGTCCTGCAAATTGGGATTTCAAAGTATGCATTTCTAATCTTCCATGCATCATTAAGAAACCCTTCAGCCCTCATGGGTAACCCCTGCCATGCTGCCCTTGGCTACTACACGGTTTGGTTTAATTCCCCACTACCGATTCCAGAGCACAGTTCCACCATGAGTACTAGCTTAGTCTAGGTGGTGATATTTTCATTTCCATTTCATTCAGATCTGCTGCAGCACTCAGGCAAAATGGTGGTTATAATTCCAGCTTCCAATCCACTGCAACTATGCTAGGCAAAGCTCTCAAGATGGCAGCAACAACTCGATATTCCAACAAGAAAAGTACGAGTGCAGACAAAAGCTCAGACAGCACCACCACATCCCCTAGTACACTGCCTACTCTCAGCCCATGGAGCTTTAACAATGGGAGGGAAGCTGTGCATAGATTTTATGGTATTCTGAGCTCCTCAGCAGGACACTAGATTGAGCATAAACTGGCCGTTTTAATAAAAATTGCTTGGCAACGGGGGTTTTGTATAATACAAACATTTCTACATAAAAACCCAAGGTAGCTTTCTCCATGTGATTACAGCCGGGCCCACAGTAACGCAGACCAGATGTGCATTCTGCATTCCAGAGTATTTGTTCATCTGGAGGTTCTGCGTTGTGCGGGGGGAAGAACAGTTTACAGGATGATTCACATTAACCAGGTCTGACTGCTTTGAAACGGCCTTTATTATTCTGAAAAAGAAATTAATTGAGTTCTCTTGTTAGAAATAGCTCATCTATCACCTTAAAGCATTCCACACTCACAGCTTAAGCTCTGTTCACAGTAACCTCCCTTGTATCTTATACTTGTTCCTGGTTTCAGCCGTATCTCTAAGTTTCTGTTGCTGTTGTCAGAATAACACCTTGTGCCTCATTCTGCCTGCCCACTGGCTCTGCAGTGGGCGTAGCTGCACGCATTCATGCACTTACTCATCTTCTCCTAATAAAAACAAGGAATAAGAATCAGGCCCAATGGTTAGGGCACTCTTCTGAAGCACAAAGCCCATCGGTCAGATGTGTGTCTTGCCACATCTGTAACTGGGGCGTTTCAGCCTCCAAGTGAGGGTGGCTGTGCCACCGGCGAGTAGCTGGGCAGGAGGAGTTATGACCGTATACAACGTGCGAGTCGAGTCGGCAGAAGAGAAACCTTAGCTAGTTACTTCAACTTTTACTTTCCTATGGTATAATTCGAAGAAGTACCAGCTCTGCTGAATCATCTGCCCGTTTTCCCCTCAATGTCACCTGCTTCTGCGACAGCGTTCCCCAGAGGCGCTCTGCTGACAGTGCCCCACCTCCCTCCAGAATGGTCTGAAGGCTACTCTGAACGGCAGCCTCTGAAATCTTCATCTGCTTGTTTCCCCCCAAGGTCTGGTACAGCCGCGTAACAACCTTTTATAAGCTCCTAATTGTGTTCAGGGAAAGAAAAAAAAAAATAAGAACTTGCCAGTTCATTGTTTGGGAGGCTGCCTGGCCGCTCCATCTAACTGCAGCGTTTTACACAGTTCAAGCTGTGTCTAATTTCTCCATTCCCCGCGTGCTCCAGCCAGCCGAGGCTGCGCTGGCTGGCCTCCCCGTAACGCAGGCAGCCACGGACGGAGGGGAAGAAAGGGGCAGGAGGGGTGCCCAGGACAGGCCACTGCACAGCCCCTCGGCATCCCAGTCCCTGCCCAAATCCCATCTTTTGGAGGAAAAAGAAAAAAAAAAAGCAGGGGGGAAACAGCCTGAACTTTTGACCCGTACTGCAGACACCCAACCAGAACAGAGAGCAGCCATAAAGGTGTCTGTGTAGGGCCCTGAGCTCATGACAATCGTCTGTAGCTTGTTTCCTCACCATCCTCCTCAAAAAAATGTTGATGACTTGTTTTATGATTGCCAGATGGCGGGCTCACCGCCTGCGAACCTTCCTCCATCCCCAGTGACTGCCTGACCCCACATAAAGCTGAGCGGGGCCGAACCTCGCTCTGCCCACCCCACCACACGAGGACGCAGAGGCCTTCAAACCTCAAAGCTGATCCCATTTGTACCGCTGCGTTTGCAACTGCGCGAGGAATTCCCGCCCAGATTTAGAAGCGGCAGCAGGTTAGCTATTCCTAAAACCTCAGATGCACACACGGAGCTCCTCCTGGCAGGCAGGAGCCCCCACCGCCGGGCGAGGGCAGGCTGTGCCGGGCGGGGATGCTCCTGCACGCCAGCTTGGTACTCCATTCCCTTCTCCCTCCATTCCTCCCTCTGCCATTTTAACTGGTAAAACTCCAAAGTTCACAACCTCACTGTCCGAGGATTCCCCTCAGATATGGTATCCTCCCCCACATCAGCGATAAATAAGATTTACAGGGACGCTGACTGCATAATCCTCTAATTTCCCCCCCAACATACCAACAAGCCATAAAGTTTAGTGTGACCCCCTTTCTGTTGTTGTTTACAATACAATCCTGCTTTAGCTTCTGTCTTGAATAGCTATCACGAAGGTCAGTTAGATCTAATTGCTCCGGGTGCCTCCTAATGACCACAAATAGCACCTTTTTAATGAGCAGGGAAGGGGGAGAAAGGAAGAAAATGAAAAGAATTCAGCCTTTCAAAAACAGAGAAAGCCGCAACTCCGTGCTCCTCTCAATTACCCACTTCTTTAACTTCTCGTGAACTTTACGAGGAAGTACGCGCACAGGAACTCAGGACGTATCTTCATTTTTCCTACCTAGATTTAGCTGGGGGTGGATTCCCCCCGCATGTACGTCAGCTGGATTTCAGCGCTTCTCGGGACTCTCCTCCCTTAGGGGTTCTCTTGAACCAGTGCGGTAGGGCACGTGCCCAGAGCACAGCAGCACGGATTCACCAATGCGAGCAGTAAGCCACACAATTACACAGCGAAATGAGTGCCTCTGCTTGATTTAGGTAGAATTTCTTATTCACAGGCAGATTTGTTCGGGTTCAATCATCATTTAAGTGTTAGTTTTCCTGTACACAATTTTCTGCCCACGACGCCGTCCCAGCAGGCTCTGCAACGCTCAATGCTTCCACTTCCCCTGTGCCCCTGATCCGACTCCTGCTAAATAACAAGCCCAAATGGCAGCAGGCATCCTCAACATAACACATAATACAGCGGAGTCCTCTGCGAACAACAACCACCAACACCAAAAAAAACAAGCATACAAACACAGTATGTTAAAGACAGCTTCAAACAAATTTCTGTGGATTGCATACAACAGAATTAAAACTGGAAATAACTCATTCATGAGTCCCAAGAAGAAATACGTTTAATGATCTACGGAGTCCAATATTCAGTAATGACCACAACCAAAGAATATGAAGATGGTTTTCCCGACTGCTCCATTCGGGAACTTTGCTAATCGCTTCACCTGGTATACATTGTTGCGGAAGAAAAAGTTTGCTGGCCTTCAAAATTAGTCTCGAGTTCTTTGAGAAACTCAGCTTTCCTTTGTCAGTTTTTCCCCTTTCCCTGCTTGCAGAGAATTAAAGTTCTAATTCTGTTCCCGTGATGGAGTTTTCTTTATTCACTTCTATGACAAAGGATAATTATTTTGACCATTCTGAGCTCTCTTGCTATTTTTTGTAAAACCTACACAGAGTTGAAAAGTAAATTCTTAGCACACCTATTTTCTGAAATTTTGTTTCTTTTTTGTTGTTGTTGTTGTTTTTTTCATTTAAGATTTTGTATTTTTTCTTTTCATCTAACATCTGGTCAGCAGAAGGGCTGATACATCCCTCTTATTTACTGCATGCATGTAACTTACATCCCAACACTAAACAAAGACCACATGAATCCTTCCAATAGTGCCAAAAAGTCTAATACTTTTAAAATACTTATAAAAATGCAGGAGTTATTTACTGAATTTAACATGCACTTTGCCTATAAATAAGTTAGCACCAGGGGAAAAAAAAAAGTGTCTTTTATTAATTAACAATGTGCTGGAAAACATTTTGAGAGAGGGGCATGTGGAATGCGGATACCTTTTATAGTGGCGCCTGAACACGACTGGACTCACCGTCTTAAAAAAAAAACGTCAGGCATTTACACGTCCACCCCTAATCTTTCTTCAAAGTGACACATCAGCCAGGACCCCGTCCAAATTAGAAAGAACGCTACCCAGCCAAATTATGTACAGCTGAACTAGGGGCAAGGAACATGAATTCAAGGCTTCCTAAAAAGTAAGATATCTTAAGTTTCAGTTCATTTACAATCAATTCTTGCTAAAATTAAGAGGTTCAGTTAAATGGTTAAGTATCTCCTCTGGTGTCTCCTCTGTTAAGGTAACACACCGTAAGCATCTTTCATTGAAACGAATTCTGGTTTGCAAAGCATGTTTCTGTTGAAAGCTCTCATAACATGTAATGCCATATAGATACTTTTCCCACACAAACTTGAAATAAAATCGGGGGGGAATGGAGCTAAACACAGGCTCCATTTTACAAATAAACACTGTATGTGGGGAAGAGTATTGTGATCTGTCGATCTAGTGCTATTTAATTACCCCCTGTAATTTACGTTTCTAAGTAACTCTGCTTTGAATGCAGCTCAGGGCACTTTGATAGTCATCCAAACTTTTATCTTTCTTCTCCTACACTGAGGGTTGGTTTCTGGGTTTTCTGCTTCTATAAAGAGACGCCATGTTACCAAACAGGATCCTGCTTAATCGTTTTGGGTGTACAAAGGGCAGCAATACGTCTTTCCAAGATCTCACCAGGCCAAAGGTGTCATATGGATTTTCTTTAAGGTATATCTTTCTTCTGCTGCCTAACAGCTCCATTCAGGTCACCCCTTGATCCAGCTGTCGGCTGCAGCGCTGGGGGAAGGAATTCTGAACACTACATTTGCTCTCTCACCTGTCACGACAGTAGGGCATTTCCAAAGTCCATATGCAGCCATTCAGATGGGTAAAAGAAAAACAAACAAACAAACCTCCACCGAGAGCAGCATGCAAATCAGGCGCTTACTGGGAAAATGAAGGCAGGCTCAAAGGCAAGAGATCAAACGTGCCAGAGGGGAGAGAAGTGATTGCGTCATGCAAAACCCGAGCGGTACATTGCTTAAAACTAACCAGATACACATTCAGCTTTCATAAGTTTTTGGTTCGTGAATTTTGTGAAATTCTGGATTTTCAGAAGAATTTTGCTATCTGCTTAACAGTTTACTGGCTACAGCTGCGTGTCAGCCAAGGTAAAGGCACTCGAAGGGAGCACATGGAACAACACTGCTCTTAAGATGAGACTTTCCTAACTGTGCCCTAGGTGCTCCTGGAGCTGCAATAATACTGTCGGCTGTAAAAAAAAATAGATATGGCACAGAACCATTACAGAGCTTGCTGGGCAGGGCTCTGATGCTGTTCACATATAACCCGAAATGATGCATGTATCTAGCTTTTGACCAGTCCCAACAGCCTTCTGAGGAAGCGCAATAACAAAGTTTGTAGCCCATCAAGAGGAAAACCTACATCCCAACAGACAAGATGTCCGATACAAAGCTTCCTTTATATGCTAGTTAATTGGGATCTCCAAAGTGAAATGGCATAACATCTATTTTTACCCCTGGGAAATGACTGAGAGGAAGAAGCGAAGAAACAGAGATGAAAGAGAGAAACTGTATCTAGTTGTGCACTACAAAAAAACCCTCTTAAAAACACCTGTTTTTTCTTCTCCAGTCTCATAATTTTTAATGAAGTATATGTTTATCTAAACAATGTAAATATTATACATTTTTATTCATAACTAGTGAATTTCTAAAGCGTTTGCGTATTTTGTTTTCTACCTAAATTGTAATTTTGTAAGAATCTATACAATCCTGCACACAGAAATTAAGATGTAATTTTAAACTATTTAGATACAGTTATCAAAAATGCCATACAGACATGAGTTGAGAGCGACACTGTCTCCAGCACAGAACCCCCTCAAAAGCACTGAAATTATGGCTTAAGAGAAAAGCTTTTTGACACAAGCCTGGTGTTGGTCTCTTTCCCACCTCCTCTTTAGGTTCCTCATCCTTTCTAGCCCCCGAGATGACTGCTGTATGGCTGACCGCCTAACCCATACAGGGGTCGTACCCTTAATGATATTCCCCCCAGTTATACACTCTTTCTAAAATAGCTTTCCCATTCATCACAGCTCATCTGGAGCATTCAATACAGGTGACAAGACTGCACAACACCATCAATGTACCTGTTCTGACCACATCTGGTAACTTTCCAGACACGCAAAGAGCAAATAACAATTGCCTGAGAGGGAAACGTGAGTGGCTGTTAAATAATTTCAGAAGCGTCCAGGAAACATTTCCTAAAATGATGAGTGATTTTAGGAACCTTTATGCCTAGATATTCTCCTTGGAATATTTTAGTAGGCCTCTATTTTCACAGCGCAGGGCAGACATCTTCTGAAAATCAGACCCTAAGGAAGTATCCCAAAGCTGAAAACCCCAAAACTGAAGGGGGGGGGTTGGAGGGGGGGCAGGAAGAGAGAATGCCTGTCCCTAGCTAGAGCTGACCAAAGCAATCGAAGCAGTTCTAGCAGCGTCTAGGGAGGGGCACGAGCTGCAGGGCAGCTGCCAGGGCTGCACGCAGTAACCCAAGGCTGCACCCGTCCCACAGAAGCCGGCAGACCAACGGCCTCGGCGACTACGCCATTCCCTCCCGGCGCTCCAACTGCAGTTTGCTGCTTGAAACGAGAGGCTGGTGGTCACGACGCCCAGCTTTATTTGCAGGTCTGCAGGCACAATGGGGAGGGCAGGGCACGGGGCTGGAGGTGAAGACTCCCTGGTCCGAGGCTGCGTGCCGTGGGGAGAGCTGACCGAGGCCCCAGACCACAGCAGGGCCTGGACTCGGGGGTTCTCACTGCAGGTCCCCAGATAACTTCTTGTGTGGCCACAGACAAGCCACCAGGTCCTTCTCTATCTCAGTTTACTCCTCTGTGCAGCAGATAAAACTCTTTGTGGCAGGGTCACACAATGGCTGTTTAACATATGTAAATGATTCCACCGGTCTCGGGCAAGCTAAGCAGGAAAGGCAAAGCAGTGCCGGTGGTACTGCTGGAGCTGCAGCACCCACAGCGTGCCATGTCACTGCGAATCTAACTGCTGAGCACAGAGAAGTTTCTTTAGATGCAAAAGCAAAGCACTGTGAAAGGATTGTATTCCTAATCAGCCCTCCTGTCACAGCCCTGGCTTCCATTTGCCCTTAAATCCCAGCGCGGCAGCACTACGTGTGTGTGTGAAAGTGCCTGCGTGCCCAGCCTCTCCTTTTGAAAACAAAAATCTAACAAATCCTTCCAGACAGCATTAGCGAGGAGAGGAGACACCACCAGATCAAAACCGCCGCCCGAAGTGACCCCTGTTCCGCCTGAGACAGTTGCATAAGCTCTGTGCCGGAGCTGGCAGAACGCAGCACGACAGCGTGAGAAGGCTCCTGCCAGCAGGTCCCTCTGAGCTGGCTGCAGGCAGGCACTGCTGCGCGCCCGGCACGACGGCCTCCCTTAACGCAGTGCTAATTATCAGCTGGCCACCTAGGCTGAAGAAGTGGCACCACAAATGCAGAAGGGCCGCATTTCACAGAGAAGTAAAGCACAGCCTCTTCTGCATCCCAGACGTGAGAGGTGACACGTACCAAAAGCCAGCCCTCCGAATATTCAGACCCGTCAGAAGTATTCCTCTGTCAGGTTCATCGGGGAGCCCCCAGACAGAAAAAATGCCTACAGCATGTTTATTCCTGCTCGGCCCAGCTCCTTTGCCTACCTAAGTATGGTGTTCAAGAGACGCTGTTGGACTGAGATACACGATCAAGTTTCGGGGCTGATTAAACACACGCTCCTGGCTCAGGGGGCAAAAGAGCCGTCTATCTGGAAACATGTATGTCAGCTCAAAATGAAGCCTGCGAAAACAGGAATACCGCGTTTTGATCACATCTGTGTAAGGAAAAGTGAACACGCCAGACTAAGATCCACCAAGAGTTTTGGTTTATTCATTTTGTTTCCCGGGTACCTCCAAGTCAAAATGGAAAATGGCAAAGGGCATCCTGAAGATCTTAAACACCCTTTATCCTGCAGCTACCCAAAATAGCATCTTGTGATGTACTTGTGAAATTCTAAAGAAGCCGCACAAAAGCCTGAAAGCCACAGGCTGTGGAAAATGGAGCACAGCAATGCAACTTATGATCACCCAGACCACGGGAACATACACAAGAGGAGAAAAGAGACATTCATTCTCTAGATGAGTAGTGAATGAGAGCCTGGGAACCTCATGTTTGGGAAACCTTAAAAAAGGGACTTTTAAAGGAGGGGCACGGGCTTTCCTAGCACTGACCGCCCCCAGTAAATCACCATTTGCTGTTTTTTCACCACTCCTGATACCACGCTGTTTGAGAGCCTCAACTGTTTCCATCAGTATCTGACCTGGACTGCAAGCTGCTCCCAGAAGATACTAGGGCACAGATGAAAGAGTGCTGAACACTTCTGAAGGCTTTGCTCAGGGATCTGTGCTGTGGGTAACTTAATTCACAGGTCAGCATCCAACACATGACCACAGCCAACTCTGATACTCCAAGTCTTCAGTCCCTTGGATAATCACCTATGGACATCCCAGGAGAGTGAGACACGCACATCCCCTTCCTAGACAAGGTCACTATGTCAAATACCACTGTGCTTCCTCTCCTCATTCTTCTTACATTAAAAGCTTTTCCTTTCCTTACACGAAGGAAGTTTTCTTCCTCCAAAGATGTTCCTCAGAGGACCAAGGGTGACAATGTGCCACTGCCCATCTAGCTGCAGCCCTCCAGGCTCTGCCGTGTTAAATTAACACCTGATGATGCTCAGAGGCACCCTGAAACATGGTATAGAAGACCACAGCACTTCTGGAGCTGTTCTAAAAGCTACTGCTGAATCAAAAATGGATTACAGGATGGACCAAAAAGTATTTCTCAATCTTTTCAAGTAGATTACACTAGAACCTGCTTACCTCTCCTCCTGAGGAGGAAAAAGCAAAATATGCCAATAAACGAGGGGGAGGAGAGCGTCTTTCTTGCTAAATCCTTTTTTTGCAAAAGCAGAACTGGCTCTGCGAATGCACATTCAGGCAGTTCTGCTTTTGCTCGTTCAAATGGGAAACCAATAGAA
Organism: Anseranas semipalmata; assembly: GCA_013399115.1. Lineage (NCBI taxonomy): Eukaryota > Metazoa > Chordata > Aves > Anseriformes > Anseranatidae > Anseranas > Anseranas semipalmata. Next base: position 1,062,497 of record VXAA01000198.1, read on the forward strand.
AAAGAGAGACACAAACAATATGGACAGCCTCTGTGGTGCCACAAAAGAGCTACCTACCAAGGTCCTTAAAATATCCTTAGATGAATATCATATCGTTTGGCTCTTTTAAAGTAAGATCTGAAGGAGAGCAGGTTGCTGAGTATTTTCCTTTATCTCAGGAGATCTACAGAAGGCTGTATGGCTGAGAAAGATGGCACAGAAGAAAGTTATCTTCTCTAACTGGCTTTCCCCCCCGCCCCTTTCAATACTCATGGGCAGGACCACCACTACAGAAACTACAGCGACTACAGCAGATGTGATCGGAACACTCCCTGTTTCTCCATGGTCACAGAGGCTCAGTGGCATGGACGAGTTCCCAGTTCCCAGTGTTGTATGGCAAGCAAGAGATGAAATGGGACAGACCTTTCTTCAAAGGTACTACAAATGTCAAATTACTTTTCTCCTATCAAATTTTGCTTTGCAAAAAGCTCTAAAATTTCAGCTGCATCAACGTGCACAAATAGGAATTGGAAGCTTCATTTCACTATCATCTTATTTGAAGTGATGATGCATTACACCACTACAGCCATTCCACAAAACAAAGCAATCCCATAAAAAGAGGCTGAAAAGCCAGATGGACCTTGCTCTTTACTCAGCTATCCATAAGCATGCCCATTCACATCAGCAGAAGGCAGAAAGGACAAAATGTGGGCTCTCAATGCTTGCCAGCTTCTTGTAACATCTAGGAACAAGCCCAAAGATCTGAAAAAGTTATTTGTATCTCTGAATATTGGTGATTTTAGAACGTATGTGTTTGGTACCTCCTGAAAACCAAGCCAACGCAAGGCATGTCCAGATGTACACACAAACTCACTGGGGTCATTTGAAAATCACAGGCAGTGAACAAATTATGCTCTAGTTATGTCAGTGTACATCCAAAATCAGCAGAGTTACACGGGCTTTTCACTGAGAGCAGGCTCTGCCCTATTTACTGTATCAACCACACACAAAGCACAACTGACATCTTACTGGCACTGAGCTGAACGCGAACATGCCTGCCGCAGTTAGCATTTAACACTATAGATACACGTGCACGTATGTGTTTCAGAGTCACCATTGTTTTCTTTTCCCTTTAAAGAGAAGGAATTCCCCACCCCCACCCCCTGCAACCCTCTGCACCTCATTTCCATCTGGCTGACGCTGCATTAATGCTGAACCTCCAGCTGGATCCCGCAGCATTGTCTTGAACATTTTGTTCCAGCAGAGCTGAACTCTCGGAGACTCGCGGCTCCCAACACAAATCACAAGGCTTTCTGTACATACAAGAGCAGCCTCTCACTAACAGCCCGTGCCCCTGGTACCGTGGCGGACAGGCTGGAAATAGGGCTCGTTCGTGGAAGGCGGCCAGTTGTTGTGCTGTGGGGTTTTTGTTTTGGTTTCCAGACACTGCCTCTTTTCACATAGGGCAGACAAACAGGGGAGACTCTTTCCCTCCCAGAAGAGAGGGGGTTGCTCGGGATCTCTTAAAGCCTTCCTAGACTGCGGGGTGAGGGTGGGCGCCACCTCTCACACCCTGTTACAGCAACAAAATGTTTTCCAAGCAGGATTCATTGAAATCGATAAGTGAATTGAGAGTCCACGGCACCGAAGCTACAGTTCCATATAGCTGCATTCTTCCTCTCCTCCGGAGAAATACACGAGGGCCTCTGGCCACAGGAGCAGCCCAAGCACCCAGTAGCGTGCCAGGCCAGCAGGGCCGCTCCGGGGCAGCGGCTGGCGCTGGGGAGGGCGGAAGCAGAGCGCCTGGCAGGAAGGGTTAACAGCACCGGGGGCTCCGATCCCTCACCCTCGTCAAACCTGGCAAAGGCTCCCGTGCTGGAAACTCGCATGACCCAGTTAAAAAAGACAATGACCCAATTTTGCTATGCCAGGAATGAAGCCTTTCTAATTTTCTCCAGCAAGAGCTGTCTCAACTAAACAATTCAATTCCATTAGAAGTAGCCCTCTCACAGAGCAGAAATTTGCAAAATGCCTTCTTTACTGCCACAGACTTATCCTTTTATAGCACTGTTTAGGCCCGTGTGTCTTCCAAGTGCTTAACAAATTAAGAAAGCACATGTAATATAGAATAATTGCCCATATCCAAGTTCCCCTCTTGCTCTCAAAGGTAAGAATTCCAACATCAAATCATGATGAGATCTCCCCAGTAACTGAGTGGTGATTTCAAGGCAATACGACTCCCACTAAACAACGTACAGATTATTTCTCACTTACACTGAGCTCCCTTTGTCACTCCAGCAGAAGGGTAACAGAAGAGTGCCGTAAAATGGACACGGGCACAGCGGAACGTACCCACTTCACAAGAAGATACGTTCGGGGAAAGCTGCTCGACAAGACCTTTGCATAGGAGGATCAGGTGCTAAGTGACACGCATATCTCACTGTAAGTACGAATCTGACAACGTGAAAAGCCAGCCACAAATACAGAGAGGAAGTGCTAATCAGTGCACTTGTGTTCAAAACAAGGAAACACAGCACTCGCTTCATGTGAAACTTTTAGGCTATTGTGGAAAGTTCTGATTTACAAAAATCCTCAACCTGGAGCCCTACCCATGGTGCAACTTTAAAATGAATTAGCTACATAAAGACTTTTCAAACCTATCCTTACAATACATAGCAGAAAACAAGTTAGCAAAGGGGATGAGGGGGAAAGCAGGCAAAGGAACAGGTTAAACAAAACTTCTTGCTCCTTTAAGCAGTCACCACCGGCGCTGTAACATCTGGCTGCTCAGCACAGGTCAGCCCACCGCCACCACGCGACCTGACGGCATCACGGTTCGTCGGGGGTAAAAGAGCACACACAGAGCCCTGACAAACAACAAAACCCTCCTGAACTTCCAAACGAAGGGAATTCAGCCAGCAACTTCTGCCTCTAGTGAAAGGCAGCCAGACTTTTCTCTTTTGTAGGTGGCATGTGCATGCGAAAGGTTTGCTTTGCACCCAGGAGACAGAGATCTACTTCCTGCAAAACAGCAATTAACAAAAAGACCACAGTTTGAATTCCTTTCCATCTGCCACCAGTGAAACTACCAGAATAACCTGAATATGGGGCCAAAACCATAAATGAGGAGTTACACAAAGAACATTTTACAAACAACCAACTGTTGATACCAGTGTGCTTATTCTTTTAAAAGCCAAAGCATATTCATTTAAAACCACGCAAATGCAGTACAACTTTGTAAGAACACGCACACTCAAAAAAGCTCCACTCCTGCAGATGTTAACCCAGAACTTAGAAACCCCACGTGAAATCTGTAAGTATGCTTCTGTGAATAAAGGTATGCACGTGCTCAGGAGCCACATGAACAGAGCAGAAATGCTATTTTTTTCTTTCAAGGACTTCAAGGAGAAAAATACAGCTTAAGGAAATCAAGAAACCTAACAGAGACGACGAGCAGAAGGGATGGCCCTGCAAATGGGGACATCACCGCTCCGAGACGCTGCTTAGGAATGTTTCAGTGGATTCAGCTGAAGACTGGACACTATCTGACTGTAGGAAACTTTGCCAATTTACAGCTTCCGTAACCAAGTTAAAGAACAACAGCGTTTCTGTAACCCAGCTGAGCATTGCTACCAGCAGCCTTTATCGTAACTCAGGACTAAAAAACCTGGAGTGCACAAAACTCCTCTAGAAAGCCTCAGCTGAGCTGGGGGTGAAAACCAGTTGCAGGGGTCCCACAAAAGGACGGGGAGATGGGCAGCCACGCAAGCCCGAGTGCCTTCGGCTCGCGCAGAAATCCACTCCTGGGGGTGGTTTTTTTGCTTTGGTTTGGCTTTTGTTCCCCCTGCCCCGGGAAGGGTGAGCACCAACTGTTCTATTGATGTAATTAAATCCAATAATTTTTATCACAGAACTCCCATAAAATGTCTGAAAATCCGTAACATCTTTTGAACTGTTCGCCTCGATAGGACTTCTGGAAGGGACGGGGCTGTTGTACTCTGGTCATTTCTAACAAACCGATAAGGACAAGAGAGGGGCTTAATCCATTCCACACTAGCTTACGTTTCTTCACGTCACAAGGTCACTTTTTATTTAGTTATACCCACAATGTGCTCAGTGAATACGGCGAGATTTTAGAAATGACTGTTAACACCCTGCCCAAAAAGCACAGCGTAAACGACGCCAGAACAGGAGGAAGAAGGCCCATATATTGAAATCAAAGCTTCTGACAGGTTTCTGACTGACCTGACTAAAATCGAAGCTTGCTGGCTCTGGGCAGGGACAGAAGACGTTACTTGATAGCTGTCATTATACAATTGACCAATACCACCTGAGAAGACCTACAAACTACAAGGCTGGAACAGTTATTATAAAGCACTTAGTACTCACATATGTCTTTCAACAACTGTAACCCAAACTTGAAGTCCTACAACAGCTCAATGCCTTTTTTTTTTTTTTTTTGGCCAAATAGGACAACTTAAAGCATGAAAACCTGGCAGAGCTTAGGAGCAACATCTACAAAACCTTAAGAAAAACGTCACTCATTCTTCACGTGGCATCTCGGCACATATATACGCTAAAGAACACAGGTTTGCTGTGGTCTGCTTTACAACGGTCCTGCCCCTTCTCCACTCTGCGTAAAGACCAAACGAGACGCGGCTCACACCCTCCTTCCCTTCACAGACTGGAAACCTCCCAGCTCTGGCCACTCTTTCAAAGCAGCACAGCTGCACTGCGGCATTGATTAAAAGAGGAAGTTTTCCTTGACACCGCGAGAGTGACACCCTGGCGACAGCACTTGTGCAACCTTCTCATGGGTTTCTGGGCTGTTGATTCCCCTGCCAGAGCTCAGCTGTCAGGCTTCAGAAATAAAGCTATAGCACGATGCTTCATCAGTATGTCTTCCCCTCTCCCTCAGCAGTAAGAGCCGCACTTAGGATCTCACAAAAAGTCTACAGAAAAATAATACATACGTAGTTTGATGGGAGCCTTCCTAGTTCCCATCCCCAAAATGCTACCAAACATCTGCATAATCAGAAAAAAAATATTTTTCTTTTGCAACGTCGTGCTAATTAGAGAGGGAGAAATGGGGTTTGCCACTTTCTCTTCTGAGAACGTCAACAGTTTCTGAGGATAGAGCTCCTTATCTCTTCCATCTCTTCCATTACATAAATTCACAGCAACCACAAGCCTGTACCGAGTTGCGTGTGAGGCCCAAGGTGAGGTAAGGTCTTAGCACCTTTCATACATATTCATAAAAAAACAACGCTCAGCAATAATAATATAATCCTGTATGCATGTAAAACGCTTCACAGAAATCCTCTCAACAGCCCTGCTGGGCAGGGAGGTAAATATTGCTGGTCCTGTTTCGCAGAGAAGTGAAGTAACTTGCCCAAGGTCACCCAGCTGAATGGTGTCAAGAGCTGGGGCTATAAAACACTTCTCTTGACTCAGCCTCCTGCCCTGCCCACTACAGCAGTATTACCTCCTCGCACCTTCGGTAATAACAAGGGGAGGACGGTGCCTTCCCCACCACCCAGGAACAAATGATACCTAGCAAACGCCAAGTAATTTGAGAGGAGGAATGAATGAACTCCTATGTAGTTAATTCCAGGAGCGGATCCAGTCCGGGCCTGCCCATGAACAGGAGGAAATTCTTTCACATACACATGGCGTGGGGAAAAAAAAGAAAGGGAGAAAGAAGAGGGAGAGAGATAACAGTTAAGTGCTAAAATTAGAGTAAAGCTTAATAATCTCTGAATAAGAGATAAAACAGACTGACCGCCCCACAAACCGAGTTGTCTAAATAGGGATGTAACTTTTAAAGTACACAAATTTCTTGCTAACCTGAGTTACCCTGCAAAGCCTCTGAGGTGTGCTTGTGGCTTTAAATATTTTCTTGTTGCTGCTTTGAAGGCAAGAAAAGACATGATCTCCGCAGCATCCACTGATACGCAGCTGAAGGGAGGGGGGGGAGGAGGAGGAGGAGGAGGAGAACACTGGAGCTAGCTGAGAACTGTCAGATCGTGTTTGCCATCAAGGAATGCCATTTCCCAATGCCTGAGTTTAACTCTGGAATGAGATGCACGCTGCTGCTGACCCCTCTGCTGACACTCTATAGATTCCCTTATCTCATCAGCCCCTGAGCATCCCATCCTCACTCCTCCGCGTTCATGTTCCCAAACTGTCAATCTCCCAGCAATGACTCACAAGGTTCTGAACCCACCATTCGCCTCTACGAGGCTTACTATTTTTTCATACGTGTCCTTCTGGTTTAGATTGAGAGGCGTCTTATTCTTCTTAAAAGTTAAAAACAAAATTAAAAAGGATCACTGAAAGCAATATGCCCTCAGCGCAACAGCCTCCCTAAGAGCACCGCATACTTCAAAGAAAAACACAAGAACCTAATTCTGTTCTCCAGTTATAGTGCTGTAAATTAGGAATAATTCTACTGAAGTCAATCAAGCCACAACCATTATAACAACCACTGTGAGCAAAAGCAAAGCTGGGCCTGTGTCTGTGGGCAGATTTCGGGAGCAACAACGCATTGCAAAATATATTCCAAGGGTGTATATTAAAGTTCAGGCCAGCTCTGCAAATTCTCGATGTGCTCCCCTTACAACCCAGTTAAAGTTGGTATTTTCTTTACCTACACTATAATCCTCATCATTATACATGACAGCCGAGTTGCTCATGCATTTGCTAGGCGAGATATTCAGAAGCAGTGGTGCAACCAGCAGCGGCGCGGTACTGACACAATTCTGAGGAAGGCGGAGTGGCTGGAGATGGATGCCAACCAGAATTCCAACAAAGGCTTCCTTTGTCATACCTACGCGGCATGGATGCATCATCCCTGGCGGACGGCTCCAGCTCTTTACCTCCTGTCACCCACAGTTCTGACCACCCCACATTAAACCAAGGCTCACTTAAGACTGCATTATTTAAACTGGAAGAGTTGAGCAACCGGTAAAGGAACCGCTTTAATGCCTTCCCATCTAACACCACTGCACAGAGCAGGAAGGCGAGAACGGAATAAAATCAGACTGATCTCCCCAAAACATTTATTTAAATGCTTTGATATTCCTTAAGCTAGTGAGTGGCTTAAGCGAAAGGGTTAAAGAAAACCTAGCATGCTTCATTTTCATAGAGCACAGACCCAAACACAAACATGCGCATCCATACGTTATTGGATTTGCTGCTTTAATCAGCAAGTACCAGTGACTCAATTAGCCTCTTAGCAGTGCCTAAATGCCACTAATTCAGCCCGCTGGCTGCTGCAGTGCACATCCACAGGCCTGTCCTTTCAGATTTAGCGGTAACAGCACCACTATTCTTCTCATGACAGCACCAGGGGCCCAGACAGTCTCCCCGTCTCCCTCCCTCTCTGTTCTGCCAACCGCACAGAAAGAAAAGACCCCAGGGCTGACTGTGCGTGAGCGTCGAGTAGGAGGAAGGAGGAAGAGGGAGACACTATTTCTATTCATCTTGGAGCTTCATCCACCAAAAAGCCTTCTTAAAA
>VXAA01000203.1:0-48393 GCA_013399115.1 Anseranas semipalmata
TTCTGTGATTCTGTGATTTACTTTAGCTATGACATTAAAATAAAGCAGGTATAGATTTAGGGAGGACGGTTAACTGAAAAAAATTTGCATATACACAAAATGTCTTATGTGATGCAACAGATTTTTATGACATACATGCATCTAATGTTGGCCTAGATTTATAAAGGTAGGTCAGACACATAAAGCCTTGTTTTCAGTTGCTCAGAACTCAGTCAAATTTAACAGTGAAATTTTCAATGCCAGCTAAGAAATCTGACTTTTTAAAGATTCAGATTTGTTCTTTTTTTCTCAAGAAAAAAAAAGCTATTAAAAAAGAAAAATTGCTTTGCCTGCAAGAACCAGTTCCAATCACCTTTAGTTTGAAAACTCTAATGTCTTCATGCTTATGCAGAGAGAGTAAAATCTAGTAGAAGGATTGTTGAGGGGAAGAAAGGGAGTGGAGAAAAAAAGCAAGGAATCTGGTGAGGCTAAGATTACCTGACAAATAGTCCACAGGGAGTGGGTAAGCATGGAGACAAGAGGGCGAAGGGAGGCAAGACCAGAAAGGAGACACACAGCAGAGGAGGAGAATAGAAACAGGAGAGGGGAGTCATGGTTCTTCTATTTCAAAAGCTGAAGTATATGAAGGATGATGTTACATTTACAGAAGTTGAATGCTTGTTTGGAAACTAGGTTGTGTCTGTGCCTCTGCCATTAAGTTTAACTGTATTTGATAAATCACTTCAACTATACTTTTTGAAGGTGTGTGTTCATAATAGTCTGAATACGTTGTACTTCAGTTACAGAAATACTGACTGTTCACAGATGTAATTAAAGTTGATTTGCTGTGCTACGAATATATGAAGATCCATTAATGCTAATACTATGAAAAATGAGGTCATATGTATTCCAGATGGAGATTTTTTAATCTCAGTCCCTCAGTGTCTCAGTTCTCTGTCTGTAAAATAGAGACAGTACCTATATGTGAAATTGATTTTATTAATGTTTATGACTCAGTAATACACTCTAGTGATAAATGTTGTAGAAATGCTTATGAAGAAATTAAGAATTCCTTCTCCAGAGCAGGCCTTCAGTTTTACAAAGTAAGTAAGGGAAGGGGCCAAGGGGATGGGACAAGGCACAGGACAAAGAGGAGAATGCAAAATGTTGAACAGGTGTGTAAAATACACAACGATCTTGAGTAGACATGGATCCTAAGGAGAATAGAAGTAATTAGGTAGCACATCATAACGCATATAAACAATGGGATTGAATTAATGTTCCAGTGGGTACCTTTATTTTAGTAGATTTTTTTTCAGTGCTTGATATTTCAATTTCAACTGTGTTCACTTAGTGTAATTTTTAAAGTTAAAAAAAAACAAAGTCCTGCTTCTTCTCCTTCCTATGTTGTCTGTTTTCCAAGACCATATATGATTTGGGAGCACAGGGGAACTTTGACTGTAGTTACCTCTTGCTAATAACATAATGATAGCTGAAACCAGTGGCTAAGTTGATGAGCTGATAAATGGTAACAGAAGAGATTTATATTCTGTTACCAGTTCCATTACTGGGTAACTGATATTTAGTAAATCACTGCTGATCATTTTGTCTCAATTATGCTGTCTGATAGTTGGATAAATATAATGACTTTCTTTGTAAAATCCTATGAGAAATGCTATATAAGAGTAGACTATTAACTAATATCATATTAAATAGATTTTTTTTTTCTAAATTCATACTGAAATTAAATGTGCATTCATATCTACTATTATTTGTTCTAACGCAGAAAAGTGTTAAGTACTTCAACTCCTTCAATAGTGAAATAATGAATACCACTAGTATTCAGCTTATGATGATAAAATATTCCCCATTCCTTTACACAGGTACAGGTCTGTAAAAAGTATAGACTCAGCTTCAGTCAAGCACCACTTTCCCTCCTTCCTGGTCTCAGCTTCCCTTGTTTTTGCCATGAGTTACACTCCATCCTACCCAGTTCCTTCAGGGAGGTGATGGGTGGTGCAAGAAGTTGGTATCAATTTCTCTCTGCTCCTGGCTTCCTCTTCTCCTCACTCCCAACTCGGGTTGCACATGGCTACAGTCACTTAGGGCTCTGCCCTGGCACGTGTCACCTACAGGCTACAGTTCCTTGGGGGAATCCCTGCTCTGGCATTGATCTCACCCATGGACAAAAACCTTCAGGGCTGTCCCTGCCCTGGAGAGGGTTGCTCACAGCCACAGTTCCTCAGGGATGTCTGCACCCCAGCGTGGGTCACCCATGGACCATGGTCCATCAGGGACCACTCCTGTGGCATGGAGTGCCTCCTTCAAACAGTACGTCTCCACCATGACCTCAGTGACCTCCTTCCATCCATCTCCTCCATTACTCTTTCATGTCTCCTCTGTTTTGTTTCTCCTCTGAGCAACTGCTACTCTTAAATATGTTTGAGCAGAAGCACCAGGTGTTCCCCAGACTGGCAGCAGATTTGGCAGACAGTAGGTTGTTTACGTTGGTTTCCAAGCTGGCTGGAACCATCCATGACCAGCACAGGGCAGCTCCTGGCTCTTCCCACACCCTGCAGCCCCCTGCCACTGAGACCCTTCCAGATACTCCCAGTACAGATGCTCATATAAATAAATTCTTTTTGGACAATGTATCTACAGATTTTAAAGCTAAAGGGGATTATGAGAATAGTTTTTCTCACCTCTTTGTCCAGTTTTGTGATGCCTTTTCTGAGGAACTGGATTATTTTCACTTGACCGCAGACTGACAGCTTGGACAGCTGTCCGCACCTGTGTAAAGTATGATTATCAAATATCTGAATGAATTGTCTCCTTCTGCCAGGTTTCATCTCACTTCCTGCTAACATTGCTGTGTTTTTCTCACTTATGATTATTGGAAATGAAATATAAAATACAAAGTCAAAAAGAGAAATAGTAAATTGTATATATGATAAAACATCAGGCAACTGAGCAGAAGCACTAAATGAAATATAAACAGATGATAGAAATGATCTGATGGATTAACATATATAGGACTGTGCTTCTCTCAAGATGTCCAATATATTCTAGAATAGAAAATCAATTATCTACAAAAGTAATTCACTACAAAACTGCTACAATTATGGTAATGGTACTAGACCTTTTTTTTTTTTTTTTTCCTGAAAATTGGTGCAGAATTAAAAAAAAAAAAATCCTCTGAGCAAATTCCAGATGGATATGTATTACTGGCCAGGAAATGAAAACCAATTAATTAGGGATTAAGAAGGACCCAGTGTATTCACAGTCAAGAAGCACTCCCTTGTTCTCACGAATGGAGCCCCTTTGCCCATGGTAGAGAAACATTTGTTTGACTTCACAAGAGAGAACTGTGAAGCACTTAACCGATGTGCTACAAGGACAAACTTGTTAGGATTCTCTACCAGTGTTTTTCTCCTCTATTAGCAAATGTGTACTCTGTAGAAATCTTTTCCAAAGCTTTGGCCTCCAGGGAAACTGGAGTTTTCAGATGGCCTTGTAGAGCCTTGCTAGATTCGGGGCTCAAACCTGACTACTTCTGTCATAAAGACTTCTATCATATCTGTGCCTCACCCACATTGATCCCATCTGACTTTAATCCCCTAGGACCGAGTCACTTTCTGAAGTTGCTATTCAAATGCTAGTGATGAGCAATTATAAGCCTAATGTTTGGAGCCGGAGGCAGATACCTAAAATTTACACAGAATTAATCCAGGCATTTGCCTCCACAGTTGTGTGAAATCCTGCCAGTTGATGGCATATTGGCATAGCAGGCTGCAACCACTCTCACTGAGTTCTTTCTGCTCTGAATAAATTCCCGAATATTTCTTTGTAGAGAAAATCTTACTTGCGCTATCATTCTCTAGTTAGGAGAACAGGATTTCAAGCGTATATACACAGACTATTGTCTGATAATGCATATTCATATGTTAATGCTTACATATTAAAATCCATAATCTGTTTATTTCGTCACATTAACAAATGAAAAAAAATAGTCAGTGCTCCAAAAAATGGTGTACAATCAATATGTATAGCAAATCATTAGTGGAAGAATCAGTTTGAGTGGCAAATTATTGATTTAATCATGTAATTAAAATATAAATGAAATTCCTTACTATAATTTATTTTTTAAGGTTTCTGCATAAAAAAAAAGGGGGGAAATATGGCATATAAACTACTGGATTTTTATACCAGAAATATCCTCACACACATGGTTTGTCTGTATGTTGGCATTCTGTATTTCCTCAAATATCTGGGTAATATGGCAATTGCTCAGATAACTAAGAATTTGTCCAAACTAAATAAAAAATTATCAAAATATTTGCAAGAAGACATAAATAATAAAAATGTTTCATATTTTTCTGTGCTGTTATGGTTTAAAATGGATAAAGCTAGATACAGGTGCTAAAATCTAATGAAGACAATATGTGTATTAAAAGATAAAATTAAAAAATCTTATAATAGTATAATTAATATTCATTGGAAGACAATAGAAAACTGTAGGCTATGTTCTGCAATTTCTCTTAGATTAACTGTTCAAACTGTTGGGTTGTTTAGCCTGGAGAAGAGGAGGCTCAGGGGTGACCTTATCGCTCTCTACAGGTACCTTAAAGGAGGCTGTAGCAAGGTGGGGATGGGTCTCTTCTCCCACACGCCAGGTGATAGGACGAGGGGGAATGGGCTAAAGTTGCACCAGGGGAGGTTTAGGTTAGATATTAGGAAAAAATTCTTCACTGAAAGGGTTGTGAGGCATTGGAACAGGCTGCCCAGGGAAGTGGTCAAGTCACCATCCCTGGAGGTATTCAAAAGACGTTTAGATGAAGAACTTAGTGATATGGTTTAGTGGAGGGCTTGGTAGTGTTAGGTCATAGGTTGGACTGGGTGATCTTGGAGGTCTTTTCCAACCTAAATGGTTCTGTGATTCTGTGAACTTTATCACAGTCATTCTGGCTACTTTCAGTGTACAGAATTAATTTTTCAGAAATTTTGTAACTGGTGATAAATGCAGATGTAATTACTAGACCATGAGTCATTCAGAAATAATGAGTAAAGTAAATCAAGCTCTCCCCTGTACAGTTAATTCCCTCATTTTAGTGCCATTATGATATCCTTCTAAGCCAGTACCTGGAGGAATATTCAAGTTTTGATTTTCTGTGTTTCTGCAACAACTAATGGTCTCAGTCATGTCTGTGTTATATGCCATGACATCATAAGATGCAAATTAAAGTAGGATAAAGTTAACCATCTTGATTTTCAGTTTGGATATTTTAAATCATCAAATCGACCGGCATGTTGAGAATGAGATGAAAAACAGTTTTTCAGCCAAGACAGTTCTAGTAACAGCTGTGTTCAGATAAACTGACAGTACATGAAAGAAAGAGTAATAACAAGAAGAAACTAAAAGCACATGTCACAACAATACTTAAACATTATTGGATTTTTTTTCTTTTAAAGAACAACAAGCACTCGGAGCAGAGATCAGAGCCCACGTCTTGTCTTTCCACAGCAAAGGCTGTAACTAGTGGGCTATAGAATAAAACTCTCTTTTTCAAGTCCAATAAATCTTAAATTGTTTTCTGCAAAGAAACTGCCTTCAGCAGACTAGCTTGATAATGCCACAATAACAGAGCAACTCAAGATAACATTTTTAGGAGCTGGCAGATGTGAATTTTGATCCTTACAAAGAAAACTGAACCTTGACATCTGTAGCATTAGACTGGTATGTTATCAGGGAAAAATTCTGCTTCCCCGTTATGCTTTCTCCTTTAGTTTTGAATATTTACCCTGTTGTTGCTGCTTCTAAAGGACAAAGTGGTTCTCTCATGAAAAACTATGATTTCCTGGCAACTTGGTATTCTGTCCTAGAGCAAAAGTCATATCAATTCATGGGTTCAGTTCAGTTTCGAGGGAAGCATGTGATGCACTGGCTGAAGTATATTATATTATGGAATGCAAATATATAGAATACATAGATTTGATAAGTCCTTGTGTGAGGTATTTGGAGTAACTTCATGATGATCAATGTTAAAATTTCTTGGCTAAAATATTTACAAATTCATAAAGTATGGGGTTTTAAAAATATTACAGGTCAGTATTCTGCCCTTCAAAACAGAACCCTAAGGTATTGGGTTGAACAGAGTATCTCCATTTCTCCATTATCTCACTAGAATGAAGACATGTATGCTTCTGGGTAAATGCTGCGAAAGTGGCAAGCAATTAACAAATTGACAAATGAACAAATTAAGAAACAAAACCTGACAAACAAGCCAATCGGTAAACTGGAAAACTGACAAATTGGCAAATAGCTCGGTAAGAAGAGAGACATGCTTGAAGCTTATTAGAAAGGGCAGCTTCGGAACTGTAGGTTGGTAAAATTGATTCAAGATCCTTTCAGACACTGGATAGTAATCTTTCATTGAGATATTGTGAATGAAAAAAGGAATAAAATGTAAGACTAGGAAGAGGGACTTGGGCATTCTATATTCAAGATGTGAGAATTAAATATTTCTCAAGAACTTGGTAATCTGACAAAAGGCTACTACTTTACTGCACATAGTATTTCGATAAAGACAAGTAACTATCCCATACTTCAATATGAGATAACTAAATGGCAAACTGGCTATCAGGAGTAGCTCCTATGTGAATTATACAATCTGCATCACCATGGTTCTCTCCATGGGCTGCAGGGGAATCTCTGCTCCAGCACCTGGAGCATCTCCTCCCCTCCTTCACTGACCTTGGTGTCTGCAAGGTTGTTTCTCTCACATTTTCTTACTCCTCTCTCACAGCTACTGTGCAGCATTTTTTCACCCTTTCTTAAATATGTTATCAGAGAGACTCCACCAGGTTCACTGATGGACTCAGCTTTGGCCAGCAGCTGGTTTATTTTGGAGCCACCTGGAACTAGCTGTCTCATACGGAGGCAGCCCCTGGTCTCTCCTCACAGAGGTCAATTCTACAACCACCCTGCTACTGAAATCTTGGTACATAAACCCAATATAGCTCAGAGTCACCCAGCAATGCCACCATAGCTGGGAAACACACTGCATGACTGTTAAGGCAGATGCTTGTTCCACATATTATGTCACACCAGGGGCTCTGTGCTTTAATGGCATTTATTATCCTGGCTCCACTGGCTTCAAAAACTATATATCACCATAAACAAACTGAGAAATGTGTCTTGACGGAAGATATATTACTTAAGGGAAAGGTATGATTCGCATTTGATGCACATGACCCAGTTGAGTTTAGTAAGAGAGAGATAGTTTAAATATTGGAATGGACATTAACTGAAGAATGATTAGATTACCTAAAATCATCATTTCATTTATTCTTTTAATTAATTTTTTATTAATTCCAATTATGCAAGAAAAATTTTTTTTTGCAAGAAAAAAAATCATCGTGTGAAAAAGAAATATAAAATATATAGAGAAAAAAAGTCACAAGAAGGTAGATAATAAAGAGAAAGAAAGATATTCAGAGGAAGAAAATACATCTAAAACATACCCTTTCTCTGCCACGATTTTCTTAGAACTGAAAAAAAAATCAGAAGAAGATACCTCATTTCTTTGGAAAGAAAAAAATTCATTTGTTCATGAAATAAGCTTAGAGAATCCTGTTATCACTTCCTGCTAGTGTCACAGTGGCACGAAAGCAAGCAAAAGTAAGAACCGTGTAATACAACACATTAAGTGACCTCCATGGCAGTACTAGAAGATATAGCCGATCTGGCCTCACACTACTTTCTGATATATGGGTGATTACAGCAGATCTTGAGAAAGACACATATTAAAAATATTCAGAGAAAAAAAAAATCATGTGGAAAAAATCAAGACCATTAGGAAAGATTAAATGCACTGAAAAAAAAATAAAGTGGGTATTAAAAATAAAACAAACATTCTGAAAACACTACTCCAAAACGTTGCTTCCATTTTCATGATTTTTTGTTGCTTTGATGATAATTATCTAAACTAGGTGGAAATGGAGATAGCTATAGTTGCATGATACAATACCTTACTTATCTACAGTTGCATAATACAATACCTTACTTTTTGGGGCCAGTTTCCTGCTCTCTAGCCCATCTGTTGAAACCAATGTGAGAATAAGATGCTTCCAAAAGCAGAAGTGAAAATGCTGAATGGGGAGCTGTTTTAGCTTGCAGGTAAGAAATGCTGAACATGAAGGATAGATCTAGTTCATGCAGCAAGGCAAATTCTGTCAATGCTCTTCCTTCATTGTCTCCAGAGGGGAACCTGTATCGAGTTCCCAAGGGCAATAATGGGCCTTAATGGTCCTGAACCAATGTGCCTCACCCAGGGACACCCACACCCAAAGACAGGCCCAGGAGCCCCCTTTCAGCTCAGCCTGGGACCATCAGTCCCTGCTTGAGATCGACTGTAGGTTTACCAGCCTTCAGCTCCAGTTGCATTGCAGCCATGCCTGGGCCCAGGCCTGGGCCTGCTGGGCCTGGCCAGCTGGTGGCCCTGTCCCCCTTGGCTACCGGCTCCATGTCCTGACAGAGCAGCTGGCCTGTACAATGCCCTGACAGTTTGACATACTTAGTTTCTAAATTCTGACTAAGCTGAGGGGTTTTCTATGTCGTTTAGTCAGGGCAGAACCGGGCATGCACTAAAGTAGGATTTTAATAAACTCAGCAATGTTAATTTTTTGTTTGTGGGATCTACTGATCATCTGGGTTGGTGGCAAGTGACCTAAATATAACTGGAAAATAATTTTAAAGTTGGGTGCCTCAGTTTCCCTTAAGTCTTTGTTTAGGTATTTAAGTCCTTAACTGGGTCTAAGTATTAACATACTGCTATTTCCTTAACTGGGTCTAAGTATTAACATACTCCTATTTTGCAATTTTACTTTTTTAGGAAACTTAAAATGCTCGTCGTAAAGAAAGAAGTCCAGTAAAGAAAGAGAAGCCAAGAATCAGGTGTGACAAATGTTTATTTTATTCAAATATGACCCAAGCATCAGGATGATATCTGAGAACTATATCACTTGATATCAAAGTTTTATGGTTTTGACATGACTAGTGCTTAGAACAAGGTGTTTAGAAGCAGGAGTTGGGAGCCTTCTATGTTGGGCCATGTTTCCATATAGATTATATGCTCTGAGGCTGGCATGCTGTGTTTAAGCCGTGTTAAGTGCTTCTCAGCTGTTAGAACTGTGTGCGTGACATGCCTGTGACAACTCTGCATCACGTCATGACCTGTGTGTGCATCACAGTGCTAGGTGATGGTTGGACTTGGTGATCTTATGGGTCTTTTCCAACCTAAATGATTCTATGATTCTATGAACATCCTTCCTGCACTATGGTTTACATGGGAAAAAGATGGGTGCAGAAGTCAAAAGGATATATAATGAATTTCAACTACTTTCCACTTTGGTACCTGTCTTTCAATAAAAGTGTAGCAACACAGAGCCAGATTCCTAGCTTTGGTGAGTTAACAAAATCTTACTAGATATTAATTGATCAAGAAGTGCTATGCAGGGAAAATATAGGGATTGACTCTATTAAGTAAACCAGTTTTATATAGTTCCCTTCAACAGGGACGTAAGTTTCATCAGTATTGCTCTAATGTACAAAAGTGGTGTGACTCAGAGATGAATCGTACCTGTAAAACAGCCTGGGATAAGGCTGTTTCAGATTTGCTTTAATGAGTTCTGTCTGTATCAAGTATGATCTCTGATTTGGCATTGCTCTCCAATATCTCTTCTCAAAAGCACACATATTTGAAATAAATTTAGACTAGAATAGAATATACTGTTGCTATAAAGCACTTTGTCTCCCAATAAGAAAATAATCTAATCCCAAAACATAAATGTTCAGCTACTCAGAAAGTATGACAGTTGAGACAGGGAGAAAAGCAATGTGATTATTGTTTCATTAGTGCACAACAAAGTACTAAAAACTGGGATTTGGTTCTGTATGGGTGCCTGACTGTAATATTTGAATATTTTAGGATCATGCTTGTGACAACCTATCATACCAAATAAACGTCTGTCCTGAGACAGAACGTTATTTCAATTGCTCCAGGTATTTGGATTAATTATATTGAAGTAAATGAAAATATTTTAATTGTTCCTTGTTTAACTGAAATAACAGTCTTCCCTAAGAAACAAGCTATAAATATAAAGAAAATCTATGATTTCAAAAAGACCAAAAAAGAATCTAAGTTCCCCAAGAGTTTCAGTTTACAATTGCCCCTCTATGTTACTTTCTACTTCCACACGATCCTCAAAGAAAAAAAGAAGTATATTATTACTAAATACATCTATTGAAAAAGCTTATAGTTTATGTGCTTAAATGTTTATTGTCATACCATTAACCACAGATATAAGAAAAACCACAATATTGAAAAATTAACCACCAGCTTATCTTATCCACTTACCTGAATAGAGACACTTTCTTTGCTTTTTTTTTTTTTTTTTCTCAAAATAGTATCACTCAGTGGGAAAAAAGTCATCAAATTTAGTGAGCAAGCAAAAGCACAAACAAGAGCATGGTGACAGCACAGTATCCTTCTTCTCTTGTTACAGAGTCTTCATGCTTCTTCTGTAACAAATCTTTAAGGAAAATTAGATAAAAAAGTCTTTATAGTACATATTTATTGTGCTTTAATCCAGCAGGCAGTAAAGCACTACACAGCTGTTTGTCCACTCCCCCCACAGTGGGATGGGGGAGAGAATCAGAAAAATGTAAAACTTGTGGGCTGAGATAAGGACAGTTCAAAAAGAAAGAAAAAAAAAAGGAAAATAAAAATAAAAAACCATACAATAACAACAACACGAACAATTACATTGTGCAACTGATGCACAATGCAATTGCTCACCACCAGCTCCTGAGCAATGGCAGCCCCCTAGCCAACTCGCCCCAGTTTTATTGTTAAGCATGATGTCATATGGTATGGGATATCCCTTTAGCCAGTTTAGGGTCAGCTGTCCTGGTTCTGCACCCTCCCATCTTCTTGTGCACCCCCAGCCTCCTTGCTCGCGGGGCAGTATGAGAAGTCGAAAGGTCCTAGACTCAGTGTAAGCACTGCTCAGCAACAACTAAAACATCAATGTGTTATCAACACTATTTTTCTCCTGAATCCAAAACATGGCACCATACCAGCCCCTGTGAAGAAAATTAACTCTCTCCCAGCCAAAACCAGGACAATATTTTAGAATCTATCATTCTTTTCAGCTGTGTAATAACCATTATGCTTTTCAGAAACTCATATTCTTTGATGAACTGTGACAAAGCTTCAACAAAACTACTTTCTGCATTTTTTGAGAGAAGAGAGAGTACTGTTCACCTCTTTGAAACAACAAATTTCTCGCACATATACTGAAATCAGCATCAGAGGGATAGAGATGTGTGTCTCGAGGCTGTAGGATAATAGCTATGCCTAAGAAGAGGATAGTGCTTCAGACGCACTCTGACCTTCGTATTTTCTACTGGTAAGTGGTCAGCAGTGCAGTGACATTAAGTGCATTAAGTGTTGATGCTATGTTTCATATCCTGTTCCAAATTGTGTATTTCTCAAGTGTAACACAGGGAGCTAACAGGGTGCCTGACAGCATTCTGGGTTCTGTTCCAAGGTCCTGTTATCTAAAAGTTTCAACATCTAACTTTTAGGGGAACAATTTCTTTTTTTTTGGATCTGATTCTTAAAGACAGAAATAATCTTTCTGTATTTAAAACAGAAAGACATAGCCCTATACTTCAAGCTTGTTTCAGTCTTTCTTTATCAACTTTATCAACATTTCTGCAGTAACTGAAAACATTGGGAATTTTGCTTCAATTTTGATGGGAGAAGCAAGGTGGTTTTGGCTCCAGTGATGTCCAGAATTAAGTAGAATACTTTGCCTTTCAGCTACATCATTTCTCTGGGAGATGTCTCAATTAAGTGAATACTGCAATGAAGTGTGTCCTATTTAAATGAAGACAGCAGTATGTCATCCTTCATTCAGGGTAAGAGAAACAAATGCAATACAGAAGTAATGTCACAGAAGCTGGTTAGTCCTCTAGATGAATGCAATAGTTCTATTGTCTTATTCAATGACCTTTTATTAGGTTAGTTGGTTCACAACTGAATATGCATTCCTGATAGATGTTTACATATTTTCCATGTTATTTGCCCTCTTTGCTAAATCTTTTGTGTTAACTGCCAAGCCGTTATTGATGACTTTTTTGAAGCTGCCATTGCAAGAACTGTAATGAATTGCTCTTTTGCAAGGTCACATATTAACTCGAAGATCTCCATTTTTAAAGACTGTTTAAATCTATCATGAACTTACTAGGTTGCCTAAGAATCATGTCCCTTGTGCATTCTTTCCCCCTCTCCTTTAACTTATGGGCTTTCATTATTGTCAAAAGCCATAGGAAAATGCATTTTGAAAAATCAGCCTTGATAACTGCTGGTGATAAAAAAAGACAAACAGGTCACAGAAGAAAAGTATGTGGAAACCTCAATTTGCATTATTGACTACAGCTGTCAAAGAAGACTCACTTTAAAGTGACCAATCGCTTTTTCCTTGGTAGCAGTATGTAAATGAGGAAAGTATAGAGGTTATGCATTCATTTCGCCTCACACAAAGTCAAATGTACTGGATGTCAGCAAGAGCAGATAGGTACAAGTTGTCCTTTTCACCTGTATACAGTCCTTAAGGATTCATAATTACAGTGACTTTAGGGGTTGCCTATGCCTAAGGGTATATCTACAAGATTTTCCTTGTGACAAAAGTGATAGATTTGATTATTACTTTCTTCTAGGGCTTCTCTGATTTTCTAAATAAACTAAACAAACAAAAAAAAAGAAAAAAGAAAAGGTGAATGAAAACACTTTGAGAATTGTCGGTATTCTTGCTTTAGCAGTGACTGAAGGAACAACCTATAGAATAGTCATGGTAGTATAAAGGATTTCTATTTTCCCACATTACTGTTGACTTCTCTGTAAGAAATAAGGGATGTCAAGACCAAAGAGGTGTGGTAGGGAAGCAAACAGAATAAGCAGAATCTTTTTCAAGATGAGGGGAAAGAAGACTTGACTGTTAGATTTCTCTTCTGGAAGAGAAGCAAACTGTCATTTGTATTGACTGAAGCTGGTTACTGTAATGTTGATTCCATCCCTGGTGGCCTAGGTACAGTACCTTCTCCTTTGTTTTTCTCTCTTTTTGCTCTCAAAGAAAATATGATTCACATGTCTATGGATGATGGATGAAAGGAAAGGGAAGAATGGCTGGAGCGTTGCAGGAGAAATTGTGGTTTGGATTGCTGCATACACCCTGATCACCATGATACTGATCGAACTGTCTAACCACAGGCATACCATTAAAAAATACCCTTTCCATACATTAGGAGTCAAAACAATGAGTGTTTTTGGCACTTATAATTTCTCCTGTCCATTCAGACCTGACATACCTTAATCCTGAGTCTGCTGGAACCTATTCTAGAAGCCAATCTCTTCATGCCAGCCATATATTGCTGAAGAACATTTCTCCTGAAAGGCTTATCAGCAGATGAAGTGCCTTCAGGCCCTTATTTATGCTATGACTATACTATGTTGAGCTGAGTAGCTCTTGTGGGTTGTTGCGGTTTAACCTGGCAGGTGGCTAAACACCACACAGCTGTTTGCTCACACCCCACGGGGGAGAGAATTGAAAAGAAAAGTGCAAGAACTCAGGCTGAGATAAGGACAGTGCAAAAAGAAAGAAAAAAAAAAAGGGAAAAGAAAGAAAACAACAACAACAACAAGAATAAACAAAGCAAGTGATGCACAATGCAATTGCTCACCACCAGCCCCTGAGCAATGGCAGCCCCCTAGCCAACTCGCCCCAGTTTTATGGTTAAGCATGATGTCATATGATATGGAATATCCCTTTGGCCAGCTGGGGCCAGCTGTCCTGGTTCTGCACCCTCCCATCTTCTTGTGCACCCCCAGCCTCCTTGCTCGCGGGGCAGTATGAGAAGTCAAAGGGTCCTAGACTCAGTGTAAGCACTGCTCAGCAACAACTAAAACAGTGTGTTATCAACACTATTTTTCTCCTGAATCCAAAACACGGCACCATACCAGACACTATGGAGAAAATTAATTCTATTCCAGCTGAAACCAGGACTGGGGGCTAGTTTTTCCTTACCATTAGACTTTGGCTAACAATTTGTGTATGCTCAACTGATGCATCTTAATGGCAGTTGACTTTTTTCATTTCTGGTTACTGGACACACACCTTTGTAGGCTAGCTTGCAGACCAACTCCTTTTACTCCTATACATAGAGTGATTATATTTGCAGAAGAGCAGACTGACATAGATGGGCATTCGTGGCCTATATAGTTGCTTATTAGTCATTTAAATGAAAGTATCTGCCCAGAAGGAGAGCAACCGGCTGATCTAGCAGCAGCCTACAGCTACCTGAACAGTGGTTACATGGACAGGTCACCCAAACCCCTTTTTAATAGAAGCAGGCAATGCAAGAAGGAGCAATGGCCAGAAGTTGCAGCTTGGGAGGCTCATCTTGGTCACTGGGGAAAATATTTTTCACTGAGAGAAGTACAACATTATACCAGGTTGCCCAGAAGGTTGCCCAGAGACGTTTTGGAATCTGAAGATTTTCGAGGACATTGCTAGACAAATCTGTGTCTGACCTGATCCCAGGTTAGTGATAGTCCTGCTTCTAGTAGGAGGCTGGAGTAGATTTCTCCCAGAGGCCCATTCCAATGCACGTTTCTATGATTTTGCAAATGACGAGGCACAGTTTGGAAAAAAAACAACACACCAGGAAATATACTTAATCAATGGTTTAGGTGTAGACACTGTGGGTTTTGTGTTTCTTTTTTGTTTGTTTGTTTGTTTGTTTGTTTGTTGAGACATAGAGATGGTTTTTCTGTGTGTAGATGAGCCATGTGTGTTTAGAAACAGAGGACACTTCCTTTCCTATTTGTTTTATTTGCTAATAAAGATGTAACCTATTGAGATTTTCATCTTTCCCCTACCTGAAGAGAAGTTTTCTGATCAAGACAGGGCATTAAGTTTTTAAGGAAAGACAAGTGAAGTCCGTTATAAAGTGGTTCATACACAGTGTTCTGAGGTCTGTACAAAAAAAGGCTGTTACAATAAATCACAGAATCACAGAATNAGAAGGAGACTCCACAGCCTCTCTGGGCAGCCTGTGCCAGTGCTCTGTCACCCTCACAGGAAAGAAATGTTTTCTCATATTCAGCCGGAACTTCCAGTGTTTCAGCTTGTGCCCATTGCCTCTTGTCCTGTCACTGGGCACCACTGAAAAGAGTCCAGCCCCATCTGCTTGACACCCTCCCTTCAGTTATTTGTATACGTTGATAAGATCCCCTCTCAGTCTTCTCTCCTTCAAGCTAAACAGGCCCAGCTCTCTCAGCCTCTCCTCGTATGAGAGATGCTCCAGTCCCCTTATCATCTTCATAGCCCTCTGCTGGACCCGCTCCAGGAGCTCCATGTCCCTCTTCTACTGGGGAGCCCAGACCTGGACACAACACTCCAGGGGTGGCCTCATCAGGGCTGAGCAGAGGGGGAGGATCACCTCCCTCGGCCTGCTGGCAACACTCCTCCTAATGCAACCCAGGATACCTAGTGTCATTTCTCTCCAGTGCAATCTCTCCAGTGAGCTTGATGACACTAACAGGAAGATACCATTTTTTTTTTTTCTGGTATATATATATAAAAAAAACATTCCCTAAACCCTTTCAAATTACTAAAGCTCCCAGGATGTATTTCATAAAACTATTAACTTGCATACATTGGCTGAAATCCAGTATAAGTAATTATATCTTTCTTACATAAATTCTTCCCATAATTTCATTGAATTTCTATCTCTAGAATTCTGGATACTGTAGACATGCTTTTCTTTAGAATTCTTATACATAAGAATTCACTGATTTGCTGAGGCAGTTAAACCTTATGATAGCTCAGACTAAGGCCCTTTTCTGGTATGTTAGAATTATGCCACAGACTGAAATGCAAATCAGTTTTGGTACTACTTTTAGGTAGCATGCATCAAAGAAAAAAACTATAGAAATGTCAACTAATAGTAAAGAAAAGCACATAGGAATAGCAAATGCTTCTGAATTTTTATATTTGAACTGCTGAAAAAGTTCTAGAACTGAGATTATTTCCAATAGTTAAAAAAAAACGTTGATCATCCAGACAACAATTTTGTGGAAAAAAAAAAAAAAAGATTAGTTGACATGGGATTATTTTCATTAAGAGCTAAAGAAGCATATAAGTAGAGTTTATCAACAGCATTTCTGGAAAAAAATAAGTGTGTCATATTAAGCTGAAGAGATCACAGATTTAGTTAAAAATATTGCAATGATCATGGGTTAAACATTAGTTACTAGCTAACATATCTTCAGTGAAGATTGGTTCAGAAAAGAGTTTTAATACTTAAATTATAGCATTACTTTCATTCACTTCTGAATATTAGCTCCTGGGATGGAGTCCTATGCATACTGCTGGGACTCTTACAAAGACCATGAAGGAGTCAGACACCTCCAAAGGAGATCCCCAGCATGCAGACTAGAAGACCAAAACATGCTTAGCAAATAAGAAATGAGTGTTGGGATATATGTATGATAACTGGCTGTCCTAGAAGAAGAATTGTTTAATTAGGATGTTAAAGAATATATGTTTCAATTCACGGGGAACATCACCACATGTTCTTTCCTCATGGTAGGTCAGCAATTACTGCACTGTCAAATAACTACTTTTTTTTTTTCAGATATGAGTAATGGCAATGATGACACCCATATAATGGGATGACACCCACATGATTTTCTTCTATTTCACAGTTCCATGCCATAACCACTAGGCTATGGAACCACGGGTACTAGTGTTTGCTTTTCTCCTGACCTTCTAAACCTGAATACCTTACCTAGCAACATGGATTGGATTCACAGATCCAAATGTCTAACTTTGGGGCGTAGAGGTGCTGAGCAACTATAATACTTTCCTTTTTCAAGAGACCAAGGATAATTCAGAGTTTAAAGATTATGAGCTCACTTACCTATGTGTGGAAAACAGATATTTGGCAGCAGAATGCTTTTCAAGGTATTAGACTAAAGGTAGAACAAAGGTTAATATTAGGAAGTTAAAGTTCAATGCATTTAGACGAGAAGTAAGATTATTCTGAATAGTGACAGCAACTAACTAGTGGAATAACATATGAAAAGTTTTCTCTCTTGCTGGCAAATTTTAAATAAAAAAAAAATGATGTTTTTCCATCATGACAACATTTCAATACATTATTCGATCAGGAAACAACTGATAAAACCTGTTATACATTGGAGTAGACTGGATGACCATTAGGGCTAGTTGAGGATTTATAGCCTGTGACATCCTCAGAACATTTAATTAAGCACTATTAGATTGTCTGTCTAGTGATGGAAAAAAAGAGATACCCTTTTGTATCAGTTGGAGATCTGATACAGTGTAAAAGTGAAAGTAATTTCAAAATGTTGTAATAAAGCCAATTAAATAAGTTATGGTATTTTTTTTTTTCTATTCTTATAGAAGAACAAATAGAATAATATAGAAGAACAAGTCCTGTAAGATTACATTTACATTAAAAAGTAGTAGGAGCATTTTTGTAGAGTAAAACGGTACGATGGACCTGATGTCCATTCTGTCTGCCTTCAGTCTTATCCTATGGACAGTAGTAGTTGGAGTGCACTAGCTGCACTCCAGTAGTCCATCTTCTAGTTCTGCTTGCTGTGAAAGAAATCCTACTTGCATCCTTTGAAATCATTCCTTTATGGGAACTTGGTAAGTGAGGGTGATCAGGAAATTCACTTCAAAAATGGATCTAAGACACTAAATGCTAACAAATTAAATACTAATGAACAAAACCAAAGGTTATAGCTAGTACTCTAAGTTTAAGCTTTAAGACTTACGTACTTGCCAGACTGAAACTTTGAACAGCTGCAGAGCTATCTGTATCTCACCATGTAGATCTGCAGCTAGTTGGGGTCAGATTTATTTCTAGCTGAGCTACCTATAGTATATGTTCTCTGGGTATCTGAATCCTGCTTGAAGTGCCTTTCCTTCCTCCACTGGATAATGTTTATCAAGAGAGCTATCTTTACACTTAACAGTTGATTAAGCCAGATCCCCAGTTACAAAATGGCACAAAAAAAATACTACCTCCTGAGACACCCAAGTAGGTGCATGACTGCAAACATCTCAGGTTAACATGCAACAACATTTTTTTTTTTTTTTTTCTGATTGGATGCTTTTTCTTATTCTCCCCAAAGAAACCTGAGTTATCACTCATAGCACCAGGTAAAACAGAAGAAAAGAAGTCTATTCTGGTACAGGGTTAACTTTTTTGTTACAAAATCAGAATTACTCTTGCCTCAAGGAATAATAAAGCACTACAGTTCCTCTTTACTTGGTCGAATGACTTAAATAGCTTTGAGGGGAATTGCTCCCTTCTGTCACAGTAAGTCTAGCTCCCTAGTGGGGGCTTTCCAAGGCCAAATCTTCTCTTCCTCTGTATTTATGATAGCTTCACATCATTTCTTAGTTACCTGCTTTTGTAGGGCATTTTGTTTCCCAGAGGGCTTCTCTGACACATGATCCTATTATGTATTTAGTTAGTACATTCCTCTGAGCCTAAATGGCCTTCTTGCCGTTCATTCACATTTTCAAGATTGTCCCAGCAGTTTATAAACTGTATATCATAAAAAGCATTCATTGCATAAACTTGATAAATCTTACAGGCTGTGGTGTGACATGACAATTTTGACAGTAGGACTGTTTTTCCATTTACCCCTTTCCTCACTACCACCCTTAGGCAATTGTAGGGCTCATTTGTTTCCCGGATGCATAAACATTAGAATCTGAAAGCAAATTTTTTACCTTTTTTTTTTTTTTTTGTACAAAAATATCAGAAAAGGTATTCACTTTCAGAACAGTACAAATTTGCTTCTCATTATCATTTAGGATCCTTTGTGACCAGGAAAGTACATGGCCATACCAGTGAACAAGCATTTTGCTGTAGAAAATAGTCTAACCACAGAAGCATGTCATTGGTCACATGACACTGTAGCAGGATTTCAGGCAAGTATCAATTTCATTATTGCATCTTTATTATCAAACAATGACAAAATGATTTTTTTGCACTCATCTACATTTTCCACAGACCACCATGTCTACCCCTTTTCTGACAACAATTTTAAAGTTTTTTGTGCATTTTTCCCTTCCCCCTCTTCAAACCAAGAGTTAGCAGCTCTGCTGTGGTTTGTTCACTGACTCAGCTCTGCAAAATACAACCTCTATAATAGAAACAAAACAAAAAACATTCTTAACAGGAAGTATATTGAGCAAAATTAGGAATTTTTATTGATGAATAAAAAAAAAAAGAAAAAAGGAATTATATAGAAACTGGAATTGGAAAGAGGGGATCAAGTCCCACTTAGAGGGCCCATAAATTCTCATTAGCTTAAAAATAATATGTAAGTGATAACTGATGTATCCTATCACTTCATGTAAATCTGGTGATGTACATTAATAAGAACACATTCTATACATATGAATACATATATATTTACTCTTTTAGAAGCACTATTTGTATTAAGCAGAGTAGAAATAACTGCTAAATGTACTAGATGTAGCAAGTTCTCCAACTGTTCAACTTTTAATGAAACCATACCATGATAATTTCCTAAGATTTCCTTTAGTCACTTATCGTTTGAGTGAATAAAATGCTATTAATTGCATTTATATGCTTTAAATGAAGTACATCTGATGCTCTTTACTGATGGTTTGCCAGGCAATTTGCATTATAATGAATACAATCCCAAAGATCTTACATATACTGGAGAATTAATGTGGTCAATATGCAAATATACATATGAAGTTCTTGAAGGTCGTGAAGGTCTGAGATATTGTATAATTACACTTTAAAGACAAGCAATGAAGAAAACTCTGCAAAATTTAATTAAAATTAGCATTTTGTTAACCTGAATTCTAGCAATGTCAATTAACAAATTCCACTCAATAAAAAGTTTACTTTTCTTTGGCAGTTGAATCAGGAACATTCAAATTGAGGGATCACAACATGTCCAAATTGAAAATCACTTGTATTCTCATTTTATTTGAAAAATGGGCATAAGTTTTGCCATAGCATAACTTGTTTTTTATTATATATATTTGTTACATAACCTGTAGCACACGTTTTGTGATAGACTTAACATCTAAGCTAACAATTCAAAAACATATTTCCAGTACCAAAACACTGCAGCTTTAAGGCTGTTATATAAGTGCTGCTACATTCAGAGTGGATGGTAGTGTAAGCTATTGGATGTCTTAGATAATATTTGCTATGGAAAGGAAAACGTGTTTAAATACCATTTCCCTGTGAAGAAAAGAAATACTGTGTTACAAAATGCCTGAATTCCATATTTGCTATGAACAGATGTTAACAAGAACAGTCATTATATTAAGAAACATTAATTAAATATTGACAGAACAACCTTAGTGGATGAATTTATTAAAACAGCATGGGGCCTGATTAGCAATTAGTAGATTGATATATTCACGATTCTTTGCATGTGACAGCAAACAATCAGAATGTAGAGAGAATACTTCCAACATTATAATTCATGTTATCCTTTTCTTACCATTTGAACCAGGAAATTTCCCACTGGATTAGCAAACTGAGTTAATGATTCTCTTAAATTGTTCAAAAATTTATGTTAATTCCTATGACATTCTATTACCACTGATTCTGTTAAAATCTTTCCTGTCAACACCCCCCAAAAAAAACCAAAACCAAAAACAAAAACAAAAAAACTAAACCAAACCAAACTAAACCAAACCAAACTAAACCAAACCAAAACCAAACAAACAGGGGTTTGTGTTTAGGGGTAACAGACCCAAAATGATATGCTGGGAAGAACTGAAAAAAAAAAAAAAAAACACATTTGGAGAGTGCTTTTTGCTAGGCAAAGCAGGTAGATAAGTTAGTCAAAGCAAAATAAGATTCCTTTATTACAGGAAGACGTTGTTCTCTTAGTCTAAGAAAATTAGCACATCCATGCAGTTTTCTTTCTTTTTAATAACTCTAACCTTTCACAAGAAGGTTGAGAGGTTTCTGAATGGTGCTAGCTGTGATTCTAATCAAAATAATTGCATACTACCTGTTGCATTGATTTAAAGAAGGTAGGTAGTCTTAACACATTGTTTCTTTGAAATAAACTTTCATTTAGAATGTCTCTGGAAGGTGAATAATTATCCACTCAGTTTAAATGTATTTTTATGTCTTCTAACTGTAATAGATTGAATTATTACAATTAGGTCATACAAGAGTACGGTATAAACCTGTGATTATATTGTTAAGCAAAACTTTTAAATATCTTTTATAGCTGTGTTCATGCATATGCACTATTATGCTTATATCTTTGTAATCTTCCATAAGTGTCTGTTTGATGGCAAGTAAAGTAGTCAATGCTAATGTGAACCCAAGAAGCCAATCCACAAAGAGATATCTAGGGCTACCTGTGCACTACATAGTCTCCTATCATGGCTAATAAAGTTGAAAGAAAGGTTGACATGATGCAGAGTCCTAATCTGTGGCTGGTGGCATCTGAAGAGTGAAGTGTAAAGAGTAGAACTGATTACTGAAGGAGGTAAAGCACCTCCTCTTTAGTGTACAGTTCCCAAAGCAGCATTTATTTAACTGAAGACTCTGGTCCATCATAATACTTCTATAGGACTTTGGATCCAGGAATCTAAATGGTTGTAAATTTGTTTCTAGAGCAAGGAAGAGGATCAGTAGTTTGAAGCAGCTGGTGTTGAAGCCCCTATACCATATGAAGTTCAAGAGTTTTTTTCAGATCAACCTGGATTTATTCTGATGCCTTATATTGGGTGCCCCCACAATGCATATGGCTCAAATCTAATCAAAGGATCAATGAATGTTTAATCCCTATGTTCTCTTTAGGTGCTAAAGAGCACTTGGTGTCTACACAGAGAGAAACTTTTGGTTTAGTTTCTACTTACAGAAATTTAGCTAGAGTGCACTAAAACTTCCATTGAACTAAAATGCTGCATTGTAAGCTTGGACAGCCAGGAGGGGACTTTCTAAAAACTTGCACTATTTCTCCAAATTGAATTGTTAATGTAGTTGCTGTGTTATTAGCACAAACAAAGCACTCTGGATGAGCTCCTTCTCCATACTAGATTCAAAACAGCTTTTTTAGGAGCTGTTTGGAGAGTCAGGAATAACCAAATGTTTCCCTGTACAGTAGGAACTATTACAGTAGTGTAGTAGGATAATAGTGGAACTGGGAGACAATCAATCTAGGTCAAAGCCCTGACAGATCCTTCTTACTTTGAACAGATTTTCTGATTTTATTATTTTGTTTTGTTTTGTTTTCCTGCTGCTTAAATGTGATGAGAAGTAATGTCAATATGTGGCTTTGATTCACTCTTGTTGAGGTTCCCTTTGGGGAAAACTGTCTGAAACTTGTCCTGTAAAAACAAACAAGTGAAAAGGTTAGCCATGAAGAGGTCTTTAAACATCATCTTTAAAGAATGTGTGTTTTCACTAGGAATTGATGACTTCAGAAGGGTCAGTAAAATATTTAATAGTTATGCTAGGTGGTGCTAAGGTTTAGGTGATGACCACTGATTGGAATCTAAAAATCTGTTTGAAATGTCATAAGTAACAAGGACTTCCAAGCCTCATCTAAGATAGAATTCTGAAGAGTTAGTGCCTAAAGCTGGCACACCAGATTTAGTCAGAATGGAAACACTGGGGGTATAAGCAGGTTCTAATATGCTCCCAGATATATTCTTCAGGTTGCTGCAGAGCATCTCCATCTGCTTAGGATGTACAACCCAGATATTAGATTCTACTTTGTTTTTCAAGGACAGGAGAAGAAATTAATGTTTTCTGATAAAATATAGTCAAATGATGGGGCTTGTAAAATAACATTTTTGTAAACACATTCAAACAGAAACCATTTCATTTCAGGCTTTTTTTCTGCTGAGGTAAATGCAAACCCACTTCTCAAGACAGAGTGGCTGCCTGCCTGCATGGGCAGTCATATGTTCTCTATTTCTCTTGTTCAAGTCCTGCCAGTTAGATAAGAATTCAAGACATATTGCTTTAGAAAGCAAGTTAAGACTAAGCCTTTCTGTTACCAGAAGGGCACTTGCTTGCTTTGAGAAGACAGAGACCACAGTTCAGTGCTCGTGTTAACATTATTCAGTCATTGGAAAGGGACTTGATTATGTCCAGATGATGCTGCAATCGCAAAATAGATGTACTTTAGTTAAGTGAACAATGAAGATATGTTTTGCTTAGCTTTTAGAATGACAGAGCTAAACTAAAACTTGGCTAAAGCAGAACCTAATATGGCATATTTTTTTCTATTTTTTTTTTTTTTGGCAGAATCTTTGTTCTATTACATCAGCACCTAATATCTCATTTCCATTTCTGTCTGAAATGATGTTCTGAAATTTCTTACTTGATCTGTGAGATTATATTAGTACCTTTAACTAGTCACAAAAGAACTATGAAGGCCACAGACATATTAATAAGTCAGCAGAATTTCAAAGGGTGGAGCTCATCATCTTCGTAATTAAAGGCTGTCATACCTTTATTCCAGTACAAATTTTGAAGTCCACTAGGCTAATCAGTACTACATGAAAATGATGAATTTTTCTCTCAGTTTGTTTTTGCTTTTTAGTAATTGTGTGAAGTCTCTGTGAGATCATTCAAAGCAGTAAGAGAAATTGTGGTAAGTTTGAAACTCAGAAACAGTAATATATAGATGTGTAGTTTTAATAGTTCTGGGTAGTAGTGCAAACATATGTAAATCTAGCCAGGCTTAATCATTATACTCTACAGAAAACATTATCTCACATGTGCATACCAAAAAAAAAAAAAAAAAAAAAGCAGATAAGAAGGGACAGGGCTTAATTTTAAATTAGAATTTTTAAGAGGATAGAATATGTAGACTTTTTCTTACAAAAGAGTCTAGCACCAGGGACTGCTGCAATAAGTAAATAACAACAATTAAATGGTCCAGTGAATACTGATGTCATTCTCAAAAAGATTATAATTTGATTTAGTAAATTTTTCAGTGATGACTTTTTTATTTAAAAACAATAGACTTGCAAAATTATGAATTTTAATGGAACATTAATATAATTTCTCTCTTACATATAAAGTAACAAATAGAACAATAAATACAGTTCCTGACTATACATATGATCCAGCTGCCAGTAAAATTCAGGTTCACTTTGACTTTATCATACTCATTTCGGGGTGCAAGTCAGCTGTGATCCCACTTGTACTGGTTTTATTTAAGCAAACCTCTGACTCACTTAAGTTTAAGATTTTTGCTGAAGTAAAGAGCTCAGGATTTTCCCTTAAGTCATAGAATCATAGAATGCTTTGAGTTGGAAGGGACCTTAAAGATCATCTAGTTCCAACCCCCCTGCCATGTGCAGGGACACCTCCCACTAGACCAGGTTGCTCAAAGCCCCATCCAACCTGGCCTTGAACACTTCCAGGGATGGGGCATCCACAGCTTCTCTGGGCAACCTGTTCCAGTGCCTCACCACCCTCTGAGTAAAGAATTTCTTCCAAATATCTAACCTAAATCTACTCTCTTTTAGTTTTAAACCATTACCCCTTGTCCTATTGCTGCATGCCCTGATACAGAGTCTCTCACTATCTTTATTGTAGGCCTCCTTTAGGTAGTCGAAGGCTGCTATTAGGACTCCCTGGAGCCTTCTGTTCTCTAGACAGAACAACTCCAACTCTCTCGGCCTGTCTTCATAGGAGAGGTGCTCCAGCCCTTTGATCATCCTTGTGGCCCTCCTCTGGACTCACTCTAACAGGTCCATGTCCTTCTTATGTTTGTGACCCCAGAGCTGAACACAGTACTCCAGCAGGGTCTCAAGAGTGTGCAGTACAGGGGGAGAATCACCTCCCTTGACCTGCTGGCCATGCTTCTTTTCATGCAGCCCAGGATATGGTTCGCTTTCTGGGCTGTAAGTGCACATTGCCAACTCATGTCAAGCTTTTCATCAATCAACACTTTCTCTGCAGGGCTGCTCTCAATGCACTCATTGCCCAGCCTGTATTCATGCTTTCATGCTTGGGATTGCCCTGGCCCAAATGCAGGACCTTGCACTTGGCCTTGTTGAACTTCATGAGGTTCACATGGGCCCGCCTGTCTAAGTTCCTGTAGATGGCATCCCTTCCCTCCAGCATGTCTACTGCAGCTTCATGTTGTCCATAAACTTGTTGAGGGTGCACTCAATCCCACTGTCCATGTCTCTGACAAAGATGTTAAATAGTACTGGTCTCAATACCAACCTTCAAGGAACGTTACTTGTCACTGGTCTCCACTTGGAAATTGAACCGTTGACACTAACTCTTTGAGTGTGACCATCCAGCCAATTCCTTATCCACTGAGTGGTCCATCTGTCAAATCTGTCTCCAATTTAGAGACAAGGATGTCATGTGAGACAGTGTCAAATGCTTCGCACAAGTCCAGAGAAATGACATCAGTTGCTCTTCCCTTATCCACCAATGCTGTAGCCTCATCATAGAAGGCCACCAAATTTGTTGGGCACGATGTGCCCTTAGTGAAGCCATGTTGTCTGTCACCAGTCACGTCTTAGTTTTCCAGGTGTCTTAGCATAGTTTCCAGGAGGATCTCCATGATCTTGCAGGGCACAGAGGTGACACTGACTGGCCTGTAGTTCCCTGGGTCTTCCTTTTTTCACTTTTTAAAAATGGGGGTTATGTTTCCTCTTTTCCAGTCACTGGGAATTTCACTGAACTGCCATGACTTCTCCAATACAATGGTTAGTAATCTAGCAATTGACAGAAAGATGTAATCAAGATCTATTTGTGTGTGTGTGTGTTTTAATACTTTTTGTAACTCGGTAATATATTAACAGCACATCTTTATCTCTAAGTTGTCTCTCCATCCAGAAAGTCAGTGCATCAATTGTACCAAGGGATTAATGTGCAGGGAATTTCTTTTCACGTTACAGCCTCTCATCTTGAACTGACACTACATACCACTCATCACCATCAGTGTCATAAACTATGTAGAAACCTCAACATCCTCTTTTGTAAAGGACATATTCTATTTTTACTTATAGGTTAAAGTGTCATTAAATGCAAAATTCTGTACAAATTATTCTAAAACTCTATCAAATAGTAGAAAAAAATAGATTTTTCCTACTAAACCATCCTTTACAACTTAACTAAGGAGTTTATTTCTCATATATAACTGTGGAAAACAATAGAAGAACATGGTTATAAACTCCTATTACGTTCTGTAAGTGATTTCTGTAGGGTAAAAATGTGACTTATCTATAAAGTCAGTTTTCAGAAGGATGCACCAACACCTAACATAAATAATTCATTATGAATAGGCATGGCTGGGAATTATTTAACGTGCATGTACCTGTAACAGAATGAAAGCACATTATTTCATTCTGAAACAGGGATGAAACCTGTAAGAATATAAGAATATATTTTTAAGCTGTTTTTATCATTTCAGTAGAAAATGACATACACTAAATTAGTTTTTTGAATGCTACTGGAGCAGTTATGCAATTGGGTCTGACATGCTAATAGGAATAACTAATAGGAGTAGTTTAGAGAAATCATACCTAAGAAGAGAAAGAGCTTTCTGGCATGTTAGTTTCCTAAAGATGAAAGTGTCAATATTATATACTTTTATAAACTGCTTAGGTCCACAGTATCAAATATGGACTGCTACATTACAGACTCAAGTTCTTTGCTCTAATTGGCACTCATTTTTTTTACAGATTGATAAATCTGTATCTTAAGTATAGTCAGGGGATTTTTTATTTTTTGATAATCGATTTGGTGAACTATTCCACAACTCATCTCATGTTAAAAATCTATTTCTACTTTCTCTTCTAACATAACAGAGATTTATTTACATATATATATTTCTAATATGGATATGATTATTTCTGTATCCACTCTTCCTCTCTGTTTAACAGCTGGTATATTTATAGAGAGAAATCATAGGTGAAGACAAAAGCTTCTTCTGTCTTTATTGAGCTAACGTGAGTAATCTGAGCTCTCATATTTCTTTTTGTATGGTTGTTCATAGTTTTGGTCATGGTAGTGGTTTCTGCTTGAATCTGTTCCAATCTGAACTCACTTTTACCAAATAACAGTGTCCAGAACTGTCCACTTTCCAGATTAGGTTCCACGAAGTGACTTGTACAATGGCAGTGACACTTTCACAGTTCTTCTGGACTTGTTTTAGCTTAAATTGTTGCTTAAAACAAAGAACAATAGAAAAGCATCATTGTACACTCTAAATTGACTAACAAATGCCTAAATGATTGGAGTCTAAATACAACACTTATTGGAATCCTTTCCAGGCAAATTATTTCTTATATTGATCCCAAGAGATTAATTTTACAAGATCAAGATTACAAACTATATGCTATTTAATATGTATTAATGACATGCACAATTTTTAGATAAGACAGAGACTAGAAAATGTCATAATATTTGAAAGGATGGGTAAAAGATACAGAATGTTATGATTTATTTAATGATAGAGTCCAAGCAAAACAGAATGTTTCAAAATGGCCAAGTAAAACTGGATATCCAGGACCAAATAGAGTCAGCCATAAGAATAGAACGGGATTGTTAGACTAAAAAGTAATGAATCTTACATATAATCATTGCGTAATAGCTCAAATGAAAATCCAATGAGATGCGGAGGTTCAAAAGGTTGATATAATCTTCAATGCATAAGATTTACTGGGCCACACACAAGCATAATGGATTATTTTTCATGTAAACAAACACAGAAATAACAAAACCCAAGATGTGAAAATTAGACATACTTGGGTTAGAAAAATGCTTATTTTAACTATGAAGACAGGAACTTCTGGGATAATTTCTTGATAACCATGATTAAATCAACAATGTGAATGTCAAACAGACTTATTCCCCGAAAGATACTAAGTGATATTTTGTTACTGTCAGACATGCTTTTATCCATTGTACACATTTCTTTTTTTGGTACAAAACAGTCTAACTATGAACAGCCTGAAATAAATATCTGCTGCAGGTGCATAAGCTGTCTGTGGTGCATTGTTCATTGTTCATTATTCAAGAGCAATAGCTATTATTAAGTTCCACAGCCTCCAAAATGTGAAGTGTGAAAGGGTCAGTATCATTGGGGTAGTGTCTAGGAATTGGGCAACTGATATATTAAATATTCTGTTAGAATAAATTTAAAACCAATTCAGGAAAACTGATGAAAAAAAAGAAAGCCAAGATTTAAAAAAGTAGAAAGCTGGAGATGAAATAATATCTAGCTAGAAGTGCCTTTCAGAAGATAAAATTAGCTACTGGTGCTTACCAGGGATATTGCTACATTTGCACAGCTGCGCATTACAGTCTGGCATATTATGACATCAAAATTCATTATATGAAAGAAGATTTTTCTTATTGTAATAATTAATTACAGTGATATAGTAATTCCAATGTTGAAAGCATCTTAGAAGCAATGAATACACAGAAGAACTTTGTGTTTTTATTATTTCTGCCAGTAAAATACTGGACATCTAAAATAAGAGTACAAATTAGCACTAGGGCAGCCCAAACATAAAAGATGAACATCTATTTTTGTAAATGCAGAGTCCTTTTATGAATAGCAGAGTCCTAAACAGGGTAGGCAATCTGTCAAAATCAGCAAAGGTCAGATTTTTCGCAACGCAAGACCAGTATCTTCAAAAATGACAATTAATTCCAGTGTAAGCAATCAAGTGGAAACCGCAAGTTACTCTTGGAGTAAATTCAACAAAAGAATGTGTGTAGGTCAGCAAACACTCAAAGTTCCAGGAAAAACTCCCTCCCCACCTTGAATTATATGGGACAGGCAAATATACCTATTCACATTTGAATAATAGCATTCTATGTACATGTATACTCTGAAGTTACTGATTGCCCAGTATTATATTTAATTTTGAATAGAAAGATTGCAAAAGTATTTATCCATTTTACATAAATAGTATTGAAGAATATATTTTAAAAAAGTATAAAAGAATGTCTGCTTCTTGCTTATTCACTAAACAATGATTTTGGTGGAAGTTGTTTATAATTATCTTAGAGCTCCATCTTGACTTTAAACCATTGTTCCCATTGGGGCAATCATGACTCAGCTAATGGCTGATGTACTGAAGTACAAACTGAAAGATGTAAACAAAACATGTAGAGATTATTGTCTGCAATTTTATTATTATTATTTTTTTAAATACACAGATTTTTCACTTGATAAAGTGGTGATAAATGATGTGTTTCAAACTCAGTGTTTCTTTTGCTTATTGATGAAATCTGTACAGGGTTATCTTAAGATGTTTATATCTGAAAATTCAGCATCAGTTGTTCAGATATCAGCCAATTATTTAAAAACTCTTACGGAACCACAGAATCGCAGAATGGTTGATGTTAGAATGGACCTCCGGAGGCCATCTGGTCCAACCCCCTGCTCAAGCATGGACACCTACAGCAGGTTGCCCAGGATCATGTCCAGATTGCTTTGGAAGGTCTCCAAGGAGGGAGACTCCACAACTTCTCTGGCCAACCTGTTCCAGTGCTCTGTCACCCTCACAGTAAAGAAGTGCTTCCTGATCTTTAGATGGAACCTCGTGTTCCAGTTGTGCCAATTGCCTATTATGCTGTCACTGGGCACCACTGAAAAGAGCCTGGCTCCATCTTCAATGCACCCTCCTTTCAGGTATTTATATGCATTGATGAGAACCCCCCTGAGCATCCTTTTCTCTAGGCAAAAAAGTCCCAACTCTCTCAGCATCTCCTCGTAGGAGAGGTGCTCCAGTCCCTTAATCATCGTGACCCTACATTGGACTCTTTCCAGTATGTCAAGGTCTCTCTTGTACTGGGGGGCCTAGACCTGGGCACAGTAATCCAGATGCAGCCTCACCAATGCTGAGTAGGTTGGAAAGATCACCTCTCTTGATCTGCTGGCAGTACTTTGCCTAATGCGGCCAAGAATACTGTTAGCCTTCTTAGCAGCAAGGGCATGTTGCTGACTGACTCATATTCAAACATTGCTGATTCTTATATCAAATTTGTCCAGATTTGCTGATTAAAAGATGTAAAAGATGTCCCACTTCAATAGCTGCTGTTCAACAAGTCCTTAATTACTACCCTAAAGCAAACTAATCAAAAATTATAATATATACGTATGCATATATAAGTATAATCTGTCTTTCTCTTAGCTACAGAACAAAAATATTTCTTGAATTATATTGTTATAATTTGTGCTATTTCTATCTGGTAATTGCCCATTGTTAATGATTTATTAAAAATTCTAGTTATTCTCTCCAGCTCTGCTGGCCATATATTTCTCTCTTTTTTTTCTTATGGGCTTTCTGCAATTTTTAGCTTATAATTAATGCTAAGTATTATTGGTTTTCTCATTATTATTATTATTATTTTTATTGCTGCTTTCTCTTTGCTTTTAAGGCAAAGCTGTTTTTAAGAACAACTGGAGGTTTTGGGCAGTCTAATAAAATCCCAAATATTGATCATTTTGTGGTGTTTATGTTCTCTTCCAGTGTATTTGTCTTAGAGCTGTTTCCCAGTTTGTGAAATAGGCACCTCTAAAGCATAGAATATGCATAGATTACCACTTGGGATTTCATTCTCTTTGCATGTGGCAAATCAACCATGAACATTCAGTTCTGTGATCTGCTCCCATTTATTTCTTCGAATAAGAATTGAAGTAATGTTCAGCCGCTACAGTGTATGCGGGATCTTGATTCTCCTTAGATGTAGCAGTTTTATGCAAGTGTTTACAAATTGCAGCTTTGTACCAGCAACCCCAGGCTTTTAGCACAAACTGAAGTTCCTCATAGCATTGTTGTTGTTGTTGTTGTTGTTGTTGTTGTTTTTTTTTGTATGTTACAAACAGTACTTAATGAATACATCTCTTTCCTAACGGGATGTTGTGGTCTTTAGCACGTGCCTTCTTTGCTACAGTGTGAGTTTTATCTATTAGAATACTGATCTGTAAGTGTTCGAGAATATTTGGAACTGAGCTGTCAATGAGATGGAGATAAGCGATGTCATTTCTTTTGTTTCTCATTTTGCCTATATGGGCTTTCCTAAGCAGGTTGTAATTTGTGATTTTGACATTCTAATTATATGATTCTACCTACTAGGTGTGGAATAATTGCTGGAGGAGGTGACTTATATGTCCACATCTTAAGAGAAAGTACAGCACTGAGGAAACTGCTAGGGTGAAATGCAAGGAATCTGTTCCATGATAGTCCCTTGGCAACATAACCTGCAACCTTAGATGTTGGGAGGACATCTCCAGGGGAGCTTGGTGTGCTGACTCTATGAGAAATAGCACAGAGGGTGGAGCGGGGTGGAAACACTGTGGCCAGGCTCTGTGGTATCACTGCAGGGACTGAAACTTGATGGTACTATGGAACTGATAAACTGCATCGCTATTACCCTGAGCCAGCCCTGAGCCAGCAGTTTGCTGTTTTCTGTTGAAATCATGTCCTCTGGGTAAACTTTGCTCATTATAGTCTCATTATAATACCAAAACACACCTCCATCCCATAGGCTACCCGCCTCCAAACTGTGATGCCCCTCACTGAGCATGGGCTCTGAATTTCTCTAAGCCTATACCTTTAAGGCAAAGTGAGAAAATTTTATACTGATCATAACAAAGGTATGTATGATTAGAGTCACTCAAGCTCCACCTGAAAGTAAGAAAATAGTATAAAAATGGCTCGAGAGAGGAAGAATGTTAGGGAAGATACCATCGCAGACAAGTCAGGAAGACATCTCTGACTTCTGGGATGAGTGAACAGGCTGAATCTCTCTTCCCCCCCATAGGGACACCTATTGGGTGAGATTTGAACCTTTGGTTTGAATGTCTCAAATGCTTCCCCAGGAAACCTAACAGTCTCTGTAGAGTTGTTTTATAAGTTAACTCATTTGCAGTTGGTTGTGTTAGTCATATTCTTGGTATTTGAACGTTTGCATATTCTTGGTGCTTTGCAGACAGTGTATTTATCACCGGCAATCCAAAAGAACCTGTACTCCTGTTGCTTCAGTAAACTGCATCAGTCATTAATCTACTAGACTGAAGGTGTATCGCACTATTTGTGTATCCGTAATTGTGGTAGTTCAATATATTGAATGCGACTAGATTTATAGTGCCGAACTGGGCATCACTTAGTGACATGGTTTAATGTTGGACTTGTCAGTGCTAGGTTAAAGGTTAGACTAGATGATCTGAGAGGCCTTTTCCAACCTAAGTGATTCTATGACTCTATGATCACTCAGAATCTAAGCCCAGCCACCCCAGCCCCTCTGATATCTGAGGACGAGCTGGAATGCAGGAGGGTTTAGTTCCTGACAAACTTCTTTACACTTTAATGCAACACTAGGTTTCAGTTATATCAACAAGACTGAATTTATGCTCATAAATGAGCGATTTACAAGCTGAAATTTTCCCTGTTTATAAGCCAGTCTCTTGGCAGAGATATATAGAAAATTAAATACTGTATTCTTTTGATTGTGATTTAGTGAATTTTCTTCTTGACATCTTGATTCTGTGCTAAATAAGTGATTATTTGTTCTCTTTCTGCTTTCGTTGCTACTTTAATGCCATGTTGACTCAATCAACTAGGTGGTCAGCTAGAATATTTATCTCCCTTTTAATCCTACAATAAAGTCTATTCAAAAATATATGCAGCTCTCATAAAATAAAGTATGGCCAACTTATCCGACCTTTATATCTTATCCTATTTATTGATGTTTGCTGCCAGGATCTTCACTTCCAGGAAAAAAAAAAAAAGATATTCAAGAAGACGGCTTGGACACTGTGTTTCTAAGTAAAGAGGAAAACTCAGTATTTCATTTCAAATGAATATCAACTTCTTGTGCTTGCATTGGTAGGGAAGGGAAGACCTTGTTGCATTTCCTTATGAGTCCCTTTATGGTATTCTAAAGAGCTAAGCACAGGGTGCAGTTTGTTTACAGCAAAAGCAGAACATTTTGAAGGTTTCCCTGATCATCTCCAGATTTTAAATAGCAGAAATGTAAGATGAAATTATCCTCTGCTTCCTCGATCACAATTTCAGTTTAGAGCAGGCTTACTGGCAAAGATAGAGACATTTTTTATCTATTCTGGAATCACTTATATTGTGCAGAAGCAATCTCAGTGTTATTCATTACTTAGTCTGTAACTATTATGGACTTTGTTGTTTACATGTACAGGTTGGATGAGGATCAATATAATCACCCTAGTTATTACTGAAATCCAGGTACATTCTTCTCAAGCCATTACTTTTTACCTTTGGATCAATAGAAAGTTCTATAGGACTAAGTCCAGGAAGCTGCATGACCCCCCATGCTAATATTTGGGAGAATGACTGTGAGTCTGGAAAGACATACCTTTATAGACCTGATTGATATGCAGCTTTGAACAATTATGATGCTTCAGCAAAACACTACCACTTTAGCAGAAGAGATCAGTTGTTACTTCCTGTTCTGTTTATACTTTGTTTATTCCTAACACCTCAAAACTGAGTGAAGGAGAGATTTGCTGCTGTACCTGTATGGGTTTTTCACACTTTTTATTTCTTATTTTTCTTCTGGGCTTTATTCCCATACTTTCTGAGAAGTTAGAGAACTGAAACATCAATTCAAGCTCTCCTGGTAGGTAAAGCTCAATGGTCGCTTTGATTGACTTTGATATGAAAGCATAAAATCTTAGGTCCAACCCTTAAATTGACTCAGGCACCTTATTTCAAATTGTTAGCTGAAAACTCCATTCCAGATTCTAAGGCAGAACGTGCTAAAAATTTTGTAGGCACCGCTTGTTTTTACTTTATATTTCTGTAAGTGAAGGAAGTCACGACTTTCACACATCCAGAACTGACCTAATCTTGAGTATCCTGAGGAACCCTACACTCAGTTCATACCCAAGAAACTCATAAAATTCTTCCTTAGTCCCTAGAAGTGTTTGTTGCACAAGGAATACTATGCGAACACCTAGAGCACCTGTGCAGATTTGCAGTATATTCAAAAGGCAGTGGCAAAATCTACCTCTAAAAACATAACTATAGGAATTGTTGTTTTATGGGTGAGACCCTCTTACAGAAAAGTATATTTGTTAGAGTGTTCATAAGTGTGAGACCCAGAGTGAATTGCCTCCTTTTCCTGAGGCAGAGTTTCTTTCTCACTGACAAGGAAGGAATGTTGTCCATTCTATTGAGTCTCTTCCATCATACAAGAAAAAAAAGTCTTGACAAAAACAGCAACTCAAGAAGTGGTTTAAGGACAATCACTGTGATTGTCAGTTGGCTGAAGATATGGGTAATCCACTTCAGAAACCAAATTTAATATTTTCCATTCCTAATTATTTCTAGTTAGCTTTACTTAGTAGCATCTTGAGTGTGATGATTTCAGATGTCTCTCAGCTTAGGTTGTTGATCTCTTGGGATACCTTTCTAATTTAACTTTTCATGCAAACTATGGAGATTCTAAAGAAATATCATAAGGTTTAGGATCCCATTCAGGTGTTACATTGCCTACATTTTCTACTAAATCTGGCACTTAGAAGTCAGCACTGCAATTAAATCCATATTGAAGACATCTTAGGTCTTAAATCTGTATTGAAGGTCTTAGGTTTGAAGAAAACTCAAATGAAAATATGATCATATTGTTCCAAAAGAGCTAAGTTCGAGCTGCATTATTTTCTTTAGCTAATTTCTGTTGCACCATTTTAGCTGTTTAAGCCAACATGTTACTTTATTTACAATGCATCACTACAATATTTATCGTTTTAATCAAATCTGCAGCTGGTTTTCATAACTGGAGATTCAGTACTGGCTCCTTCCTAAACAGCTTTGAATCTTCTTAAATTTAAA
This sequence comes from Anseranas semipalmata, assembly GCA_013399115.1. NCBI lineage: Eukaryota > Metazoa > Chordata > Aves > Anseriformes > Anseranatidae > Anseranas > Anseranas semipalmata. The sequence goes on from VXAA01000203.1 coordinate 34,972, forward strand.
TATAGTGCTCAAGACAATATGCTCATCAAAAAAAAAAAAAAAAAGAAAAGAAAAAATCCCATTCTGTTTTTTTTTTAAGGGATATGTTTGCTGCATGCTAATGTTGAGTTCTGTAATGTTTTCCCTTGAAATATCATATAGACTGTATTTTGCTAGAAAATATGTCATAATGTTTTCTGATATTTTTAGATGAGCTAAAGTGTATATCTGTTCTTAATCTATTCCCTCTGCTGAGGCAATGTATATCCTCAGCAGCATATTTAACCAAATGGATTTTTTTCCTTAGCAGATCAAACTGAGTTTTGCTGCAGGCACAGAACTTCCTATTTAAATGACAAATGTCTCTGCTTGCAGATTTGAAAACTCACTTATTGACTCTTTCATCTTGTGTAAACAAATAATCAGCCCATCATCACTATGGTGGGGAAAGTGGAAGAATAAAGGGGAAAAGGAATTTTTGGGAGTACTGCCAAATATTGCATTACTTGGAATGAAAAATGACTTGTTTGCTGTTAATGTTGCCATTATACACTGATAGTAGACAGCAATGCTGAGAAAGAACAAAGAAAAATCTACAAAGACTCTGTAATATGAAATATTTCTTTGCACATAGAAGGTAGTGAGTTTTTTTACTTGTTTGTTTGTTTGTTTCAAATGAGAGCAGAGAAGTCCTGATTTTTTTTTTTTTTTTTTTTTTTAAGATATTTTAAGCTGTTTTTGAAATTAAGTTCTGAGAGCTCTTTATTTAAGGGTTTTTCAGCTTGGTCTTGAATTGTCAAAAGAGTTTAAATATAATCTTATTTGTGCTCCCCTTGAAAAGTATGATGCTAACGAGTTTCTAATTTTTTTTTTTTTTTTTTTTTCTGGAGGTGGCCTATATATATGTGACTAATGCATGTGAGACATCCCATATGTTTTGTTTTTGCTGTTGTTTTGTTTGCTTTCATAGTGAATTGTTCAATGTGATCTAAAGAAAACGATGTCTGAATCATCTTTTTTCATATAACATTGCTTTGAAAAGCGTTATTGCTGAGCGTCCATTACTGGGTAAATAGAAGTAATGGAACTGCTCAAGGAATAAGGTACTAATCAGTGTATGTAAAAGTAATCTTGGGGTGAGATGGGTCCATGAAGAAGAAAGCATATACTGCAAGGTTACAGGCAGATTACTGCCTAATCTGTAGCTGCCATAGTTACAAGAATCATCTGCCTATACTGAATAGAAAGCATTATGGAGTTAGGTCCACGGGACTGCATTGGTAAAAATCATTTGGGATCTGGACCAGATGATGGTAAGATAGATAGATCCAGATAAGATGCTTCTTCTCAAACTAGGCTTTGTTCTATTCTTAAAAATATTTCTTGGCTGCTCTAAATTAAGAGAGACCCTTTGTGAAAGCAATTTGAAGTTACATGTTACACCAAAGTCTCTGTTGCTGTTTTCTAAATTCAGCTATTCCAACTGTAAGCAGAGCTGCTCAAAACAGTAGAGATGCTCAGATCTGCAGTTAAAGCTGAACTCTACTCCCTTCTAAGAATAAAATCTGTATTCTTTAGAATTAACATTTACAAATGTAAAGCCTTACAAATATAAGTCTTCTTTAAAAAAGTTAGACTGTATTGCAATAGACAAATATAGGATAATAGAATGGATGCTTGCCATAAAAGAACTAAAATTTAAGGAATATAAGTCATTGCTATGAACTAGTTTATTTACAATGCACAGGAAAACAAAACTGAAGAAATTAAGCAATATGTTTGCTTTGAATCATATATTAAATAAGTTTGCAAGCTAGGAGGCAGCAATTTGTTCATCTTAGATACTATTGGTCTATCTGTATTTGAGATTCATTTTTCATTTCTGTGTATGAATCAATTAGGCTGACACCTGAATTTTTAAACATTAAGGAAACCTACAAACCCATACTGGAGGAAAGTAATATCAAACGTATTGCTAACTCAAACTGCGTAAACTTCTCAGCAACATCAAAAATGAACCATGTGGAGGGTGAAAATGTATGTACATACAAGACCTGAAAGCATGTATCTACAAAGTGGTTAGATGAATGCTCTCAGAATACTCCATGTTACTCTTTTACATATCTTCATTTAGATGTACATTTTGACTTTGACTTCATCACTAGCTAGTTATACTAATTACAATAATTGTTGGAATAGTCATAAATAGAGATTTGTTACAGAGGCATTTTACTTCTAGTCAAAAAAAGATTTACCTATTATCCCCAATAATGTTTATGTTCATTAAAAAACTTTTTGAATCCTCAGTATTAATTATCTTTTGAATTTTCTATCCTATATAACTGGAAAACAAATGAAATTCACTAAATAAAGTAATATTTTATCTTTAAAAGGTCTCAGTATTATAGATGCCTATACCCATTATACAGAATCAACAGGGATTGAGAGAGGAATAAGCTAATTCAAAGAAAAAGCAAATATAATAAATTAAGGATAAAAAATAACCCAGGGGGCAAGTTTTTCTATCATACATACTGATATAAAATCAATGTAACCTCATTAGCTTCTTTCTTCATGCTGTATTTATCTTGGAATAATTAGAGTAATATTTAGCCCATAAGACCTCTTACAGCAGTATAGCTCAATTGAAATGGAATTGATCACAGAATCACACAGAATCACACAGAATCACACAATGGTTGAGGTTGGAAGGGACCTCTGGAGATCACCTAGTCCAACTGCCTTGTTCAAGCAGGGTGACCCCAGAGCACGTTGCACAGTATCATGTCCAGGTGGGTTGTGAATATCTCCAGAGAAGGAGACTCCACAGCCTCTCTGGGCAGCCTGTGCCAGTGCTCTGTCACCCTCACAGGAAAGAAGTGCCCCCTCATATTCAGCCGGAACTTCCTGTGTTTCAGTTTGTGCCCATTGCCTCTTGTCACTGGGCACCACTGAAAAGAGTCTGGCCCCATCCGCTTGACACCCTCCCTTCAGATATTTGTACACACTGATAAGATCCGCTCTCAGTCTTCTCTCCTCCAAGCTAAAGAGAGGCCCAGCTCTCTCAGCCTCTCCTCGTATGAGAGATGCTCCAGTCCCCTCATCATCTTCGTAGCCCTCCGCTGGACCCGCTCCAGGAGCTCCATGTCCCTCTTGTACTGGGGAGCCCAGACCTGGACACAACACTCCAGGGGTGGCCTCAGCAGGGCTGAGCAGAGGGGGAGGATCACCTCCCTCGGCCTGCTGGCAACACTCCTCCTAATGCACCCCAGGATCCCATTGGCCTTCTTGGCCACAAGGGCACAGTGCTGGCTCATGGTTCACCTGCTGTCCACCAGGACTCCCAGGTCCTTCTCCTCTGAGCTGCTTTCCAGCAGGTCAGCTCCCAATCTTTTACAGGTTCATGGGCTTATTCCTCCCTAGGTGCAGGACCTGGCACTTCCCTTTGTTGAACTTCATGAGGTTCCTCTCTGCCCAACTCTCCAGCTTGTCCAGGTCCCTCTGAATGGCAACACAGCCCTCTGGTGTATCAGCCACTCCTCCCAGTTTTGTGTCATCAGCAAAATTGCTGAGTGTGCACTGTGTTCGATCACCCAGGTCACCAATGAATAAGTTGAACAGGACTGTAGCCTGGGGGACACTGCTAGCTACAGGCCTCCAACCGATCACTACCCTCTGAGCTCTGCCATCCAGACAGTTCTCAATCCACCTCAAGCACGATCTATCATGCTTGCATGAGTTAGATCTGGAATATAGTCTTTACTTTCAGTCTTCTTACAAGGAGAGATGCTGGAAAGAGTGTTATTTTGGTGTGTTTTGAAGTCTCTGCAGAAAGCCACAGTTAAACTAACCAAAAGAATTTTGCACACAGTCATTGACAGTCATTGTTACCATACCAGGGAGGTACCACCTCACTTTAAAATTTGTTCATTATTTATAAAACTATTAGGTTGCTTGCTTGTGTTTGCTGGATGAAGAAGCTAATCAAAATCTCACAGCTTTTGCTGTCATCACTCAAGGACTCCTGGATAGAAAGTAATCTGTTGCCTGGGAATGGTGGAAGCGAAAAATTGGACAGTTTACATAATGATTGGCAACTCAGGTGTCTTATTTCATCAAGGCTTGAACCCATCTCCCTCTGCTAGACCTGAGTCGCATGGGACATTATATATCAGGTGCCAAATCTTCAGTTTATTCATGCAACCAACCTACTTCTGGGAAAGTGGTTCATATAAGTAAATGCAGCAGCTAACATCAGCAAGTGTTTTGCTTCAAAAGGGCCTTCAACAACGCATGCTCCTAATGTAAGTGAGTACATTTTAATCAGGAAAACTCTCCTAGTAAATCTCAGATAGATGGCTTTTATGATTTAGGACTACTCTTGCAAGTTTTACAATGATCCAAAGCATGGGGTGATATTTGAAGTGCAGAATAAATAAATGTATCTTCTTGACTAACTGTTCAGTATTAGTATTCTAACAGTTTCTGCTTGATCTTGCTTTTAAATAAATAAAATTTAAACAGGGAGAAGGGATTTTAATTTTAAATGTTGGACTAGTCAGTCCATCAGTCACTAAGTACGATTTACATATTATGTGCCTGCTTGAATAAACTCTGTATTAGTCATGATAATTTTCCATGAGCATTTTGGTCATCAGAAGGAATGGCAAGTGAAAACAGAAAGGAAAACATACCTGAAAGTGAAGGTTTTTGTTTACCATTTCCTTCACTGCATAACTGAAGGTGTTGTTTATGAAAAAAACATACCCAGTACTTTCAGACTGAAAGTCTGTGATACTGTATAGTGATCCATGGAAAAGAACAGAAATTTTGTGTGAGACTTTAAAAACAGTCAAAGTTCAAAAGCATCCCAAATGGACTGAAATTCAGGGAGAATTATGTGCCTAACTCCTCTATGCTACTTTGCAAACAATTTGCCTTCAGGTAGATAGTTAACGTGAAATCATACTGGAAATCTAAGTTACAGCTTCCCCAGCAGCAATCTACAATTAAAAAGGTAGATTCAGAGGATTGCAGGTGATGTAGATAGGTCAAAAGGTTACTGATAGCAGTACTGTATATTTTTAACAAGAGCTCAGAGAAATGACTTCATATTATTTCATTCTGTTAAATATTTTTGGCTATTATTTATTACTCCAACAAACTAGCAGTAGTGTTAGCATTATTATAACATCGGTATAAACCCTCCTAATGTGTCTTCCATCTTGATATGCTCAATATAGTCCTCTATACAAGCAAACCAAAATGCAAAATTTAAGTAATTCAGACCATATTTGGGGGTCACAGAATGTTAAGGAGGGTACTGGTGCACTTTGGTGATATAACAGAAATAATGGAAAGCCTCTGAACAACAGAAGATTGTAGTCATCATATATAAAAGAAGGCTGTATTAAACTGAAATTCAGCCCCAAAGGGAATGTGGTTGCCTTACCTTAATTACCCAATCCTAAAAAGACACAAAAAGAACAACAACTATTTCATTTTTCTTAAAACGCCACCAAGATAGCACCCACAAGAAAAGTTTCCCTCTAAGCATACCAAAGACCTGGAAGCAAAAGAATCACTCTTTAGTAGATACTGGTGAATATTGGAAACGTGAAACTCTCTGTTTATGGATAAATTCATTTGGAATTTATCTATAATCAAAAGCCATGTCATTGTTGCATTTTTCTGTGATGGATCTCATAGTATTATTTATTACTGTATGTTTTAATTGAAATTGTTACTCCTCCTTTATTTGCTTATTTGTGTGTTTATTAAAATTCTCTGTTTTCTTGTTTGTATGTTTTTGTTTTTATTTCCATTAGATAGATATATGTAATGGCAGGCTGTTTGAATATAGAATTGTATATGTTATAAAGAATCTGGAAGATCAGTTTGATCATTTCCAAAGGAAAATGATCATTTATTACATATTACATGCCTGTGAGCATATAATCATCACCCATTACATTGAGCTCACCAGGCAGATTTAACATTTTTTATCTATTTATTTTTTATATGGTAAGTGACACTGACACTTCTTCTGTAGTATTATCTGTAGTATAGTATTTGCTTTTCTTCTGTCAGTTCTGTCAGTGGTCAAGTCATGTTAGTATGATTGGCAGCAATTTCCACCAACATTATAGTTAGAGATAGTTGTCACATGAGTGCTGACACTGTGCTTTCTGAGTTTCAATGACTACCACACACACAGGTGTTACCTGTGTCACCTGGTGTCCTGTTCTTTCCTTCTTTCTTTTCTGCCTCTTTGATTATCTTCCTTTGGAAAGCCTTTTTTTTTTTAAAGCAGCAATGTCCTAACAAAGCCTTTTGCAGCACAGTGTACTGTTGTGGGTAGCTGTTTTCACAGCTCTGCTTAAGCCCTGGGAGATTCAGAACAGCTGTTTTCTTCATGTACCTTTCCTTTTATTTCTGAAGATTTTTCCAATAGAAATATGAATTCCTTCCAAAATGAGATGGTTATATTTTGTTTTCTGGCTGCACAGGAAAGCTTTAAATGCATGCCCTGAAAACAAAGACATAGAATTGTTTGAAATGTCAGACTTATAGTCTGTATATAGGAAAGATTGTTTTGTTTTGGTTTTCTGTGCATTAAAGTCTCAGATGGGAGTAAAGCGATGCAAATATTCCGGAAAGGGATTGAAGGCAACGCACAGAGAAAAAGTGCAGATTATGTTCCAGTGTTGTTACCTACTCCTCTGCAATTGCTTTGAGAGAACTAGAGGCTTGAATTCTAAAGTCTTATGTAAATCTCATATTATGTTCTCCGTATAATATTAGCTCTTGTGTTAGTAACTAAAATTCACTCAAAAGGGAATACACACAGGTTGTGGGAATAGTTTAGGGGCAATGAGAGGTAGCACTACTCATGAGCCAATGAACTGTAATGGTTCTGTATGCACTTTATGAATCTTCATTGTGTTAAAAACAAAACAAAACAAAACAAAACAAAACAAAGCACTTTTTGTTAGTACAATTATATTCTTAAATTTTAGGACATTGCTACATGTGGTAAAAGACTTACCCAAAGAAACTCAAATAACAAATAATTACATACTCTAGGATGTCTTGACATATTTTAATAGCTTTCCTGCTTGATATATTATGATGCCCAGAAGCCCCTAGCTTTCTTCAGAGTATCACATTTTGTTGTACAAATCAATTATTCCCATTTGTTTATACATTTATAAATAAAGTTTAGGGAGCAAGCATTGCATAACAGGAAATTAAAATACAAAAATTTAATTGAATTGTGGCTTTGGATAATTTTGAGAAATAAATTGAACATCTAATCTGGGTTAGTAGGTGTTTCAATGAATGTTCAAAATCACAAATAGGGATACAATCCCTTTCTGCCTGAAATTTAGTGGGATACTGGATTCATAGGAAATTTGGGAGGAGTAGGGACAATAAATAAGCCTAATGAAATCCTCAGTAAAGGATACTGCTTGGGAGCATTTTTATATATTTTCTGTGCGTTGCGTTGCCCAGATTGGTGCAAAATTGCCTGCATGATTATCTTGCATGGGAATTTGCTATTCCAAGGCACACAGAAACAGGGAAAAGTTACAAAGTCCTTGACCGTTTTCCCTTAAGCAACAAGAGCATATTCTTGTCTTGTTAGTGTTATTCTGATAATGAATAACCTCTAGTGTTCTTGTTTTGTATCGTATTGTTCCCTTAAACATCCACTGTGTTATGCTGCCCCTTCATGTCACTATAAAAAACTGAAGGACAAAGATTTTAGCGAGACTTATAAAGTTCAGGTGGAAGTGTACGCCACCTTTTTTCCTGGTAAGAGCTTCTCCTGGACTTGCCTTAAACACCCATCAAAATAGCTCTGTTCACTGGGGGAGCAGAGAGAAGAATACTATTTTAGAAGTATAGAAGTATTTGCACAATACCAGAGGGAACCAGCAGGCAGCTTAGTTTTAGGCATCGGAACTTATATCATAGAGACATGCTCATCTGGCAAGAATGATGCCGTGGTTTTGATGCCGTGGTTTGACTATAACACAGGACCAAGGTCGGTGGCTGCTAAAGTGGAAGAGTGTAGAACATCTCCAGCCAGCAGACAAGCACTCAGAATACCTTAAAGTTCAACGCCTAATAAAGTTACTAGATATTTGTTCACCTGACTTTAGGGGAACAAACAGACTCTTCAGGATTCTGTTTCAATGATGATAAATGTGTTTTGAAATTCATATAATAACCTTCTTTGTTAGCTTCTAACCTTTGAATACCCTTTCATCGTTATTGGCAGTGTTATAGGAAAATCTCTTAAACAAGTATGGCACTGTATTTATAAAAATATGCAAAGTCATGAATTTAGGCGTGTCCAGATAAATATTTGAAAGATTATTTCTTTCATATAACAATAACAACTTTGCTGCAATATTGATGTGCTCTGCATTTTAAATGTTATGATCCTGGTTTCAGAGATATGCTGCATATCTTGATAAAAAACAAAACAAAACAAACAAACTAAAAAAACATGAGTTCCTAATATTCCTGTCAACAATATATTCAGTAACAAAAAAAGAAAGAAACTTTCCAACTGGTCAGCAGAAGTTCCTTTTATGTTTGATTTATATGATCTCTGAAGGAGTAAGGGAAAGAGAAAGAACTACACTAGTACTTAGGATAACTTAGGGTTGTTGTTGTAAGCAATATCTTACTCCCAGTTAGAGTGTGGTGATACACATAATGCTCTATATCTTCTCTCTTAAATTGCTGTTGTGGCATCAGCAACAAAGACTTAATTGTTATTTGCTGAAACTGAATGTCTCAGGAATTTTGTGAACACAAATATTTCAGATATTCTTTCTTCCAGGACATACTGGAGGAATCTGAACTCCAATAATTTCAAAAGGCCATAAATCTTTTTTTCCTGTCCTCTAAAACAACGAGATCTCACAGTTTTTGAAATATGCAGCATTCTAAGTCGAACAACCTATAGACCTGAAACAACCTATAACTGAATACAAAAGTAACGTTGCGTGGAATAGTAAACTGAATAGTATTCCAATATTCAGTGATGGTAAGGAAAAGGAAAAGTGCATCATCACCTTTCTTTTTGTGTCAACAGTAAACGTTCTTCTGATAATAAGCCATAGGTTAGCCCTGAGAGGTCTATTAATCATTAACTAAGGTGAACTATTTAAACAGATTTTTATTTGGAGAACTTACTTTTCATTAATTATTTTATTTTATTTTATTTTATTTCTTTAAAATATCAATATTCTGGTATTTCAGTATATTCCAGTAGTGAATTATGTGCATATTCACAGGTATAAATTACTTTATTGAAAACTGTTTTCTGAGAAAACTGATAAATTTATTTGACAATGGGCATAAGTTTTTAGAAAATTTTAGAAAATTTTAGAAAAGTGTGTTAAAATCTAGTTCTTTAGAACACGAAATTAAAATATCCTGTAATAGGCCTAGACTAAGCTTCCCCCATGAGAAAAACATATACACTGATGAAAGCTATTAAAGAACCAACTCAAATTTTTGTATAATGAAGACTACATTTTAAAAATCATTGTCTTAAAGACAATTTGTCTCACTTCACTTGTGCAATCAAATGTACTAATAGGTTTTATTTTTTTTTAAACAAATAATATACCTATCAAACCCATTGAAATAAAATTAAAAAAGGTTTGTCTTTAAAGACATTTGTAATAAAAATAAGAAGAAAAAGGAAATCCATCAATTTAGATGATATATTTTCAGCAGATCACGTCACATTTTGAGAAACAATGATATGGCAAAGAATAAAAAACTGTTAATCTTTCAGATAAAATTTGCTTGCATTAAATCTGGAAGTATTTTATAGCTATGCCACATCAATCTGTAAGTATTTTATAGCTATGTTACATCTTCCTCATATGTCCTCCAGCTAAGACAAAAAGTAGAACACAACTGCACAGCTGCATGTGAAAATGGAAAAGTTGTGCTTTGATTTTGTAAGCAAGTTTTCTACAGGAGCTTATGAACATGATAGTTTATAACTTCTTCCTAAACTGTTATAACTAGCTCTAGTTGAAAGGTGAAAATAAAATTTATCCTCAAAACCCTTCTTTGTTTAACTGAGCCTTAACTTTTAAAATCTTAATATATAAAATTTACAGTCTTTCTAAAGACTGAGAAAGCTTAGAGGTAATATGAATCAACAGATACATTGCTTACATTCCTTTGGTATGTATACACTTTTCCAAATACTTTTTTTGGGTAAAAAAAAAAAAAAAAAAAAGTAGCTGCAGCATTATTTCATACAAAGGAAATGAGTATTTCTGTAAGAGTTCTGTAAAAGGTTCTATAAAAGAGGGATGTACAGAACCTGGTAGTTTATGCACACTGTTGCTTCACATGGCTTTTATTACTTTTATCTGCATGGACTCCATTTGTACTTCTTTCTTCATATTTCACTTTGTATTTAGGACATAATCAAAGAAAATTATAGTGGAATCCATAGAGGTGGGTTATTATTAACTCATCCTGATGAGTTGAATTTATGCTAGTGTAATTTTATAGACTTTGTTATGGCAGCACAGGGAGTCAGGTTCACTGAGTTCTGTTTGGTTTCCATTAGAAACCATAAATCTTTCTCCATTGCTAGAAAATAAGCCCAGGTATCTCCACATTCAGTTCCAATTCACTATAACATTTGCAAGTCAGAAAAGCTTTCTGCAATGAATGATGAATGAATCATTTTCTGTCAATCACATGATAAACTATCTGTGAAAGCCCAATGTGTATGCATTTATGTCTCAGACCTTTGCAGTTAACTTCCAAAAAAATATAAGAGAAAGAATCCACAGATTGTTGATAATGTATGTGACAACCAAAGGGAAGAAATATTACAAAATAGTTTTATTTTAAAAATGCTGCTAGTTAAGAGGGAAGTTATAGTCCTAGCTTCAGTACTGCAGAAGCCCTTTGAAATATGGCCCCACTGATTTCACAGCAGAGTGGGGACTGACATGGGAACAGAGCACTGCTCCTGCATGTAACCTTCGGCTCAGGAGTTCAGCTGTCTGTGCTCCAAAACCAGTTTTGTTGAGGTATGGTCGCATGTCCTTGTTATGGCATACATCCTTAACAACAATTAAGGTATAAGAAAGTACATAAGCTAAGCCATTCAATATAAGAAAAGTAACAACATAGAAGTGCAACTGCAAAGATAGAGACAGCTGAAGGATTCACAATGAAAAAGACTGGGATACGAGGATGCAAAGCCCTTAAAGAAAAGCAGAAAAGAGCAGGTCAGCAACATCAACCCACTGCAAGGAGCAATGGAAGCCAACCCTTCCTATTCTGACTGACAACTGCTTGGCCAACACAACCTCATCACCTATCTCACTTGAGAACATGAACTTACTAATACCTCACCTAGTGGTGTGCTGAAGCCCTAGTTAGCTGCTGTGTTAACCAATAAATAACTGCTGTGTACTCTTTGTCCTGCTTAGATCCTGCTTGCAGTGTCCCTTTGCAAGTGAGAGAAGATCCAGTAACTAAAAGGGTGAGCTACAAGCGGTAGGAGTTCCTGAGTATGTGTTCCCAAAGGAAACAGTGAGTAAGGGAGAAGAATGCAGGCAAATTTATTACTCTGAAGCCTGTCCTGGGAAGCTGGTGTAAGTCTTTAGAATCTGACTGCAGAATTTCCCTCTGCCACATATTTTGGGTGTTCCTGCAGCTTTCCCTTCTATACCAACTGGACGTTAAAAAAAATATACATGGCTTTAAATATCTCTCACTATCTTTTGGTGTCTCATTCATTCTATTTTTTATCTCAGTCTTTTTGATGCTTTTTTTCATCCAACCATTTTTCATTTTTTGTGCGTTTGTTCAAAAATAGCCTTTTACTTTCTCTGAACATGGTAAGTATTCGATGAGCGCTGGACCCTTTACAGCTATTCAGCAACCACATGTTCCATAGCTTTACCATGAAAGCCAGAAAAACATACTCTCCGGCTTTTCTTCTCACTCCCCTCCCTTCTGTCATGTAATCAAACATTCTTTGTACATCTTTGTTCATGGCAGGGTATCATTCGAAATGGATGATAGTTTTTAGGATGCTTGAACACATTCTACATTTAGTTTCCTTTGCCTGTGTGGTGGCTTGCACAAGTATTATCACTTCCTTTTATCATTTGATCAGAAATATACTCAGTACAATATAAATTTTTCTCCATTAAGAATAATACACGAGTCTTGGAGATTATAGTTTATATCATCCAGATTCTTTTGGTTTAAGCTGTCAGGTAATTCCCTGTAAATTTGTGTCCATTTTTGAGAATGAAAATATTAATTTCCTCAGATTTCTTGATTTACTAAACATTTAAGACTAGCACCACAATTACCTTTTTGAGTTCAGTAGCTGTCATGCAGTACTAATAAAGAATCAGAAAGTCACGTGCTTTTAAAATGTCACAGTTTAAAAAAAACAGTAGGCATACCCAATGAGTCACAACCAGCAATAATTCATTTTTTTTTCTAAGGCCTGAGCAGATGAATCTACAATCTACCATTTGTAGATTTTTTTCTTTCTGTAGATGTTTGAAAACTAATACATTATCATGTTTTTCTGTCAAATTGCTATTATAATCCTTTCCCTTGGATTTTATCACCTCAAATATCTTATATGTGATTGTTTTGTTCCCTGTATAGGAGAGTTAATATCTATAAACATAGAGATTTGTAATTTATTCTGGAATTTCAATATGAAATTCAAACTTACATTCTTAGCCTAAGCCATATTCACTTAGCTTCTATCTTAAAATATAAATACTTCAAACGACATAAAGAAATTTGCAGGAAATTTTATTCATGATCCTGCTGCCTGTCATTTTCTAAAATCCAGATCTTACAATGTAGAGCTCCAGACAAAATGTGCTTTAATAGCAAAAACCATGACTAAGGTATTAGGTGCATGCATTTCTTTTGTACATTTTATGTGTCATGCACCATTAACAGAATGCTCAGTCCAGACAACTTGAAAGAACTCCCTTCAATATTTTCCGCTTAGCAGGAGTTTTATGTAAGAAAATCTATAAAAACAAACCCTATGAGTTACCTATATCACACATTTCTTATGTGCTTATAATCTTCCCAGGCACTGCTGCTAGAAGTACATGAGACCTTACTCTTCATGATATAGGAAAACATCTTTTTTGGGGGGCTGTTCACCACTTATTGCGTGGGTGTTCCATTTTTCTAGCATGGATGTGCTTGGAGAGTGCAATGGGAAAGCTGTATATTGGGTACCATGGTCCAACCCAGGTGGAGCCAAAAATCCCCTGGATGGGGATGGCAGTTTGCTCCTTCCTCAAGTGTAAACAAATGTATTGGACTGAAAAACCAGGTGATGGAAAACCCTAGGGATGTAACAGCACAACTGTGCTAACCAAAAAGCTG